>OY759267.1:47431155-47911155 GCA_963662155.1 Lamellibrachia columna
TCTGTTTAGCTTATATACTGAGTCTCTCAGCCAAGTCATTACTAATCATAATCTCAGTCATCACCTGTATGCTGATGACACACAGGCTTACATATCATTTTCATAATGAAATGCGCAATAATCTGTTTCGAATTTAAATGAACTCAAGACATATTTATTCCAAATTGCATATCTACCATAAATCTTCGGTGGTCCCTCGGTCTGGTAATGACGTTTGCGCGTCCCTATTCACGATTATGATTAATGATTCTGTTTTGTTGCGCCTCTGAGCTCAGGTTCCTGGGGATTTAGGCGCCATAGAAGTTAATTATTATTATTATTATTATTAGATAGCGCCTTTTAGGCCCTATCAGCTGTCAAATCCCTGCTTGCACTTGAGTAAGATTTTCTTAACATTGCATATACGGCTATGTACGCGCCTGCAAAGTACATTAAAATACCAGAACGACACAAAAAAGTGTCAGTATTTATTTCCATTGTGACCCTTAGACAAAATCCTAAACAAACATCGCACTGATTTCAGGCTCGTCTTCGGGGTTTGGAAAAAAGGGGGTTCGTGCATATACAATCAGCCGGGGATTTCTGGAATGATTTCTTTAAAAAAATACAGTTAAACAAAATGCTCTTAAAAAGTTCATTCGAACCCCCCGAACCCCCCCAGAACGGGCATGAATGTAAAAATATTCTGTTCAGAATTCAGAATAACAAACACTGAACTTTTTTTCAAAAGTACCATAAATGTAAGTGACATTAATTGTAGATAAAAGAACTGGCCTATTTTAAGATAATCGAACGAAAACTGTTTAACTATATATTCCATTCCATGCCTGTATACTTGTATAATACAAATAAGTTTTCCTAAACGAGTTTACACATAGAGAGAATTATATTTCATCTTGTATGAATGAGGGTGTGTGGCATGAGTCTCAACCTCCCATCTCCCACCTGTTTTTGGGGACAACCTCAAATCTCCCACCTATTTTTGATGCCAATCTCCCACCTCCCACCAATTCTTACGACAAACCTCCCACCTCCCACCTATTCTTACGACAAACCTCCCACCTCCCACCAATTCTTACGACAAACCTCCCACCAATTCTTACGACAAACCTCCCACCTCCCACCAATTCTTACGACAAACCTCCCACCTCCCACCAATTCTTACGACAAACCTCCCACCTCCCACCAATTCTTACGACAAACCTCTCACCTCCCACTTCCTGCCACGCACCCCTCCTTATACTATGTTGGTTACCTGACCACCCCAGCCCATATCCTCGCACCGCCTCCGTGTATTATAAACCTGGTCCTAGTGGCTGTCCGCTCCTTCTCTTCCTTGCATCTTCTCCGTCTCCTCTTTGTTAATGCTCTCACGTGCATCTCTCTACTCACAGAATGTCGTGCTTTATCTCGCGTTCCATGCGGATTTGAGTCATAGAGTAGGGTGGGGCAATACGCCTACTTTTTTCGGGAAATCGACTCATGGGAAAACCTTTTAGTTATATCTCTGATATATTGCATGTATCATCTAGTTTATTATCTTAGCTGAAAATCTTGTGTTGACATTTTCGATGTTCAATACCACAGAAAAAAGTTATAGCCATTTTAGCAGAGGTCCTGAAAATGGGCGTTTTGCCCCAGGGGTGCGGCAAAACGCCCGCCCATGGGCGTTATGCATTAATCAGCCTCATTTAATTATTAGTTTATTTATTTCGCATTACCAAAGTGATGGTATGATTGGTACACTTCAGTATAGCGAAACCTTGATGCACATCATAGTAACATTAAAAAAAATTATTTTGTTAAGAACCGTGACTGAAATTGTTAATTAATTAGCTCCTTTTCTCTGAAATTCAACAAGTGCGTTATATTGTATATGCTTATTATAAACTGTCATACGCAGGCCGAACTTATCAACTCGTCTACTCACTTTCAGACTCAAATCTGACAGATAATAGTACGTCCCACCCTGTGCATTTTGCCCCCACTAATGTTGGCCTTTTTGCCCCACACGTTCGATATTAAAATTTCACCATCTGTATATTACTGGCTTTTATCACTCGCATCCACAACATTCACAACATTAATGATTACATATTTGTCTACTGCAGACACTCAACGCGTTGTCTCAGTTTCTTATGGTGTCTGCCAACAAAACGACTTTTAGGGTGACCATTTTTTATAATTTATAGAATCAAAAGTTTTACATTAAAAAAAATATCGCGTGAATTTCGTTTTCTGCCACCGTATTCTTACCAAATGTGAAGAACTGAATGTGGCTTTATTTGGCGGTCTCGAAATTCTTATTTTCGCGCTGTGAAACTAGTTAGAGGATGGGCTTTATGCCCCAAAACTTGCGTTATGCCCCATGCTACTCTAAACCTCTAACTTTTATTTAATCGACATCATCCTTTCTGATATTCTAATAATTTGCTGTCTACCACTCAACAGCTGTCAGCATTGACACATCAGTATATAGCATTATTTTTCGTGTATCTGATTCTACTAACCAGCGCACGTGCTTCTACTAAGCGGCGTATTTTAATAAAGTGCGAATAGTGAACGACTCTGTCCCAGCCATTTGATTATACTAAATGTCTGATTATGTTATATTTGATTATGCTAAGCGGAATTCACTGTAGTAATATTATTCACATCAGTGCTTTACATCCAGGGGGCATTGGGCCATGGCCACACATTTGCTTTGGGGTAAGAATGTTTTCGTGAATAACCTGTTGCGCCACTACATGGCTGCGTGACAAACTAACGGGCTAATTAAGTTTCCCCCTCCTCCTAGATTACGCCGAATCTCTTTTGGAATTGGTCTTTTGTCGTGAACCGAAGGAGACTGGAATTGACGCAAGTGTAACTGGCACGACGTCGCAGCTGCGCACCGATGTAACGTCATCGAGCTCAAATAATTAGTGATGACGTCATTGCGACAGTTGCAGTTTATGAAATTGCTCTGTACGGTTATACAAATTAAATCAGTTACTTTTAATGTCATCGTTGTTGGAAAGAGGGTGTCTATGTATACGTGTGTGTATTACTTGTCTATCTTCTCGGTTGTTATGCTAAACGTTTGAATTGTTAACCAATCAAACGATGCCGTTTCATCACGTGACTTGCTTTATTTCTACCTGACAACCAATTGTACGTACAACGTCGACGTAGATGGACGTGTTTCGTATCGCTTCTTTCGGTAAGCGGGTACGATGACTTCGAGATGTGCACAAAGCGACTGGCAGCAAGGATTGTTCGTGGACTTCGACGGAAAAAGGCGGGACGTCGGATTCGTTCATGTTACCGAAGTTGCGGCTGATGGAGACTGTTTCATTATTTATAATTATTGGAAGTTAAAAATTAAGCCTAATGTATTGAAAGGTTTGGATCGCTGTAATTTATTTTAGGTAATCATGATCGGGAGGAGAGTAAACTCCTTTCGCTGTTAAGAGCACTTGGTAAATAACACCTCCTCCTACCCCTAGGGGTTTTTAGATTGGGTGGCCGGCTTGCAGATTCCTTCCATGGCTTACCCGCCGTCTTCAACTGTCAGTCATGTTCAAAGTCGGGTTTTGTTTCTATCTACAGAAAATGACTTTTTTCACCATCCGATGTACCATTTCGTGAAAAATAAAATAAATGTTGTTTGTTTCACATATGGAACAGTTTGCATCCGTTGTGCAGTCAAAGGAGGGGTGGATAATAAAAACGAGTAAAACTAGATTCGCTATGTTTACATCCTGGGTCAATTACAGTTCATATCAATGGATCACGTTCGTAGTTCCGACATTTCCCGAAATACTCCGCGCTGACCAAGCTTCCGTTGTCTGCTCCGGCGGGAGTAGGCTGCAACGTGTCTACCGCATACATAAAAGCAAACCCTGCATGCCACTGTGTAGAACTTGGACATACTACGCTGGATCTTCACCGCACACTGCATTCATATAAGTTTACGATTTAGGTTCCGCCATTGTAGCGCCGTAGCTTCCGTCACATCCGGTACGAAATTGGTTACGTGGTTGCAGTACTAGTGACAACACTGATCGACCGCCATACTGGGTGTGCACCGCTGTTACCCCAGAACAATTATTCAGATTCCTTCAAACAAGTGGCGTATTTGTGGGGTATTGGGCCATGTCACCTATGGCTTTGGGATATAATATTTTCGTAAATATCCTATTGTGCCATTAGGCCTATACACGGTAACATGGCACACTAATGGGTGACTATTATTAAGCCTGCCTCCCCCCTCCCCGGCCCCTCTTCCGAGATCCTAAATATGATACCACTTCAATTCCAATTGGCCTTGAGCACATCGACATTAATTACATTTAACACGGTCTGGGTTAGTTTGCTTCCTGGTGTGTTTAGTATTTTCCCGTAGTGTGATAGTACAGCACGCATACAAATGACATCGCAACCGATTGTAAGGATACACTGTAAAACAATCCATCGAACGCTTCCGGCGTCAACAGTGACAGTGTTGCGCCAAAACATGTTTCAAACAGCCACCCTTCAAATACACTCGACTTAAATACGATTATTTTTATACGCATGCTCTATGGACATTGACCACAAAATACATGCCACGTTTACATAACTTGATAACCGGGCAATATGCTTTCAAATAGCAGGAATTCTACAACTTGGAGCCTGCGCACTGCCCACTTTGGCCTCTTGCTAAGAATATTGGCCAGCCGGACGCCATTTTGGTTACAACGCGTGCATTCACGTTAAAATGAACATGCACATCCAGGTGGCGCGGTAGCAGACTCTCAATGGAGAGAGACTGGGTTCGAATCCTCTTGCTATCGTTTCGAAACTGGCAATTTCGTTCACCCCACATTGCCACAGTTCACTCAGCTGTATAAATGAGTATCTGGCTACATACATAGGTGGATATGTGAACGGATACTCTTCGCGCATAAATTGCAGCGTGGCTGAATGGTTCCCACGGAAATCAAGATGGTGTTGGAATGAACAGGTCTACCATGGTTGTGAAGCGCCTTTGAGCAGTCCACAGGACTGGATACTGTGCTATATAAAAACGTACCCTTTTGCATTCCACTAAATATAGAATTCCCTTATATAAACCCAATTATGGCGACATATCTGGACCATTTACGAATTATTAAGTCTGTAAGACAAGCCAATTTTTTAAAGAAAAGTGTCAAAACACATTTGTGACCAGTAATTTGGATTCGCATCTATAGCTGGCACGTAGGCCTACGACGTTGGCACATTGGTGTCCCTTTGCTAGTCTTTAAACACTAGTTGGTTTGACTGCAGTTCATGTCGGTATCGCTATGATAGTAGGGGTCCACTTTGACCGAGGGGCCCACTTTACCCTCCATTCCCCTGTCAGCCGAAAATAAGATGTTTGCCCCGTTCGAGCTAGTCTCCCTTATCCGACTCCCGCTCGCTTTCGTGAACTCGTCGAGAAGAGATTCTGGCCCCAGAGTAGCCTCGATTACCCAGGCTCCGCGCTGTGGTGCCACCGTTTGTCGCACACATATTCGCCTAGATGCAGATTGGGGTTCTCATTGTGACGGAATTTATGTTTGTGCCCAGAATCTGTAACATAACGTGGTCTCGTTAAGTTACTACAACTTAACGAGACGAATTCACTCGTGAATTCGCCGAGAAGAGATCGAGTCTGGCCACAGAAACGTGGTCTCGTTAAGTTGCTCACTGTAACCACTCCATTTTGTGTAGGCGTTCACGTAAAGCGCCAGCAGCCAATCAGCGTTATTAGCGATATGCTAAACTAATATAAATTTGCCTGATTTAACTTTTCAGTCTGACGGTTGTGTCAGTATAATCAAACTTTAAAGTTCATTCGAATTGTGTCGCATAAACTGATAAAAGTTAACTCCTATTTTATGAATTAGCCATATGCTCGGATGACATCGTAATTAACTAATTATACGCCCAGAATCTTGGTGCATACATAATTTCCGTCACAATGAAAAGTACGGAACTTGGATAATCGAGGCTAGACGGAGCTTGGATAATCGCGAGAGGGACAGACGGTGGCGCCACATCACGGAACCTGGGTGCTGTTCGGCTCTTGGAAGGGGTGGACTTACTGTGCATGGTTATCGAAAGTTGACGGGAACAATGTCGGAGGATAGATTACTAACAATGTTGCAGCTTTCCAACAACGGTAACGTTTGTATGTGCGAGGAGTGGTTAATTAATGACAATGTGATATTAAGTCATATAGCAAACCAGTACGAAAAGTTATGGCATGTCGTAGTTAGATGGCGCAAATACCGTAATTATACAAATAAAAGTATAACAACTATTTAACAATATTTAACAAAATTACCATCTAAGGCAAAGCCAAGGTCCTGGTGGCAAGTGGACAAGGAAGCCATTGTAGCACTGGCTTATCGAGAATCCAACATTTTTAATCTGTTTAATCCGCTCTCCTGAGATGTGTCAACCTTGTTTTTAAATGTATTCACGCTGCTAGCACTGACACGTCACTGTAGCAGTTACACAATCGGTAGATAATTTGTTCCATTCACTGATTGTCCTCTGTGAGAACAAGTACTTCATGATATCCAATCTACCCTGATCCTTTACTAATGTTACTTCATGTGAATGTGAGGAAAAAATATTTGTATCAATATTTTCTTATCCCATTCAGTATCTTAAAAACTTCAATTATGACAATTTCATCTCCTCTGAACTACCTTGTTTCTAGGGTTGTTAAATCACATTCTTTCAGTTGTTCTTCATAACTAAGGTCTTTCAGTTCTGGAATCATTTTTGTTGTTCTCTGTATTCTTTCAAGCATATCTTCTTACGATATGGTCTCCAAGCTTGTATACAGTACTCTAAATGAGGCCTAACTATTGCTTTATACATAGGTATAATTAGCTTTTTTCCTTGTATATTATATTTCTTCTAATCAACCAAAGAATTTGATTACTCTTGAGTGCCGAATAAACATATAGGCCAAATAACAGTATAGGGTGGCAAATCGGACAAATTTTATAATAGTATAATGCCAAATAACAGTATAGGGGGACAAATTGTTCAAAACAAATAATAGTACAGTGCAAAAAATCACTATTTTATTTGTCTTTTTACCGCCGAAGCAATTTTTTAACTCGACGCAAAGCCAAGGCGTCCCTAGAAAACTACGCGGATCACCTGTATTTTGGGTTTTATCTGCCGAATATGTATAAACTAAATGTGTATTCGAGTCACCGCAGATATAGTAACCGCATTTTATATCTGTGAAAAACTGGGGAATTATACATTTTTAAATGGACATTAAAGTTTTATTGAACTGAATACACAAGCCTGTTTCAGGGAAACCAGTCGGTTACGACCGGTTTGAGGCAATGCGCATGCAGCCATTTACAGTTGGTTTACACGATGATAAAGGTGTTTAAACTAATCATTATACCATGTCGTGCTCCAGAGAACTATGGATTCTGACGGATTCATCTAATCATGGAATTCTAACAGTCTAATATAGGATCCTCAGGAGCACGGGTTCCCGTTAAATTCACGACTGTCGTTCGAAAGGATGAAAGTCATCAGAGGGAGCCACATGCAACTCTAGTTGGCAGCAAGTGATTTTAGCGCGAGCGGCAAACCGCTCCGTGGATGATTGATTAGCGCTATCTAGGGAGTGAGAGGGATTGCTCTCCTAAAATTATGCCCTGCATAATTTGCCATGATTATCGGTGAATATAGGCTGGCACAAATGTTTAAATTTAATAATAGTATAGTGCCAAATAAGGTGCGTATAGGGTGGCATTTTTCATCAAATAAATACGCGTATAGGGACGCTTATGCGGCACTTAAGAGTACCCATTGAAGCTGCGATAACACACTGCTCTGAAACTTTCATATCAGCACTTAGTCCTAACTGTTTTAGAACAGTATCTCCCATTTTATTGTTTACATCCAAGTTCCCACGTCCTGTATGTAGGCATTTACATTTCCCAAAATTTCATAACATCTGCCATTTCTCAGACCGTTTAACTAATTTGTCTATCTATAGATCGTTTTGTAGATGTTGTTTATCACCATCATTGTTAAGCCTTCAAAACATTTCTGTGTCATCCTCAAATTTCAGTACGTTGCTTGTTATATTATCGTCCATGTCATTGATATATATTAAGAACAATAAAGGTCCTAGTACTGATCCTTGTGGTACCCCACTGAAAACTGATTTCCAGTTTGAAACCTCCCCATCTACTACAACGCTATCTTCTGTCAATCAGCCATTGTTCTATCCCGTCGATTATGTTATCCCCGATACCATGGGCTTTTAACTTAAGTAGTAATCTTTGATGTGACACTTTGTCAAAATCTAAGTATATAATAATCTACTGGTGATCCCTCGTCTATCCACTTAGTGATTTCTTCCACAAAACAACATATTTGTTAAACATGACCTCGCTTTTAGGAATCCATGTTAAAATGGATTTAATAATTTATGCATAACAAGGAAGTCCTAATAATTTATAAATCACTGATGTTAAACTAACTGGTCGGTAATTCTCGTGACTTATTTCTCAAACCATTTTTAAACAATGGTATGATGTTTGCTTCTTTCCATTCAAAAGAAACCACTCCCTCTTTTAATGAAGTTGAACATTCTTGCAAGTGGTATACTAATTTGTTCTACTACCCATATTTCCATTAGTAGTTTTGGAAGAATTCCATCCATTCCAGGTGATTTATTGTCCTTCATTGCCTTTATTTTCTTAGCTACCATTTCTGGAGTAGTCTGATTTAGCCTCCTGAAAATTAGCATCTGGAACTGGTAATGAACTAATATCCTCTCTGGTAAACACTGAACTGAAGTATCCATTTAGGTCTTCCGTCATTAAAAAACCCTGTGATATTATATTTTCAGCACTGTCTTCTAGTGGTCCAACCTTGTCTCGTATGTTTTGTTTTCTCCTGACATATTCATAAAAACTCTTGCCATCATTTGTATGTTACCCATAGCTGTATCAGGTGCCTCTTTGTAATTTGTGTAGTCTTAATTCTTTCTGGTACACCTATAAATCTTCCACATGGTTTGCTTGTATGCTATTTTTCTAATAGCTTCTTTTGACAAGTGTTTCTTTCTAGATCTAGATACTGCAAGTTACAACTATAAAAAAAATATTCTATAAAGTTACCAAAGAATTGAGTCAATATATTTAGTCATTGAATGCATATTTTTTATTTTCAATCCTTTTTTCTGTTTTGTAGCATTTCCAATTGGATCATTTTCTCACAGTCTGGGCTTTGAGGCAGCATTGAACAATGGTCTGATGAAGAGTGCAGGTTGGATAGACACTACTTCTTGACGGTTTACCATGATAACAATAGCTGATTTGGTCTCATGTGTTTTGTTTAAATATCACTTAAACTACATTTTCACAAGGCATTAACTTACACAATTATTTATTTGATGGTACAGTAAAATCTGTCTTAGTGGACACCTGTCCATAACGGACAGTTGTCCATAATGGACACTTTTGAAAGTCCCAAATGACTTGCTATTTGGTTGCACTGTCCGCTAACTGCCCATAGCAGCCACCTGATGAATGTGGACAACGGACAGGGAATTTGGACCCAACCATTTATAGTCACCCTACCACTTGCGGACAGGTCAAAGTGCATTGACAGTCCCACAAATCAGGCCAGCTGAACCACCACCGATATGCACTAACTTTGCTATCTGTGTATTCTGTGTCATACCATCTGCGTAATGTCATCAGAAAGTATATGAAATGTGCTCCAAACAAGTCTCTTGCCTTGGCACCACCAGCTGTGTAAACATTCACCCCTTGGTGTCTATCGGACATCAAAGCTGTTTTAGGTCACCATTCCCTAACCATGACCATGCTTTGTTTTCAAGTCTAACTCTCAGAAGCCAAGCTCCAAACAAAGTGAATGGACAAGGAGAAGTCTGTCAATGTTACTATCTGTCCAATGGCAGTTGACCGCGTACAATTTCAATTACATCACTTGGTGGATTAATCATTTGTTCGTAGAGGGGTAAAAGAAATGGTGATTACATGGGACCGATCAGAGCCCCACACGCCGCCTGGTTTCCATGCAGTGGAATGCAGTAACGCTGTGTGATTAATTACATTTTTACCAACTAAGTTTATGGCCCACATATAATCATAACAGCTCCTGTATTGTTTTATCAACTATAGATGTGTACCATTAACAGCAATACCAACTAGCGAACGACAACTTATCCATTCATAATATAATGGCGCCACCTGGTGTGTATCTACTTAATAAAATTCTCCATAACGGACACCTGCCTATGACGGACATAATGCATAGTCCCAGCGATGTCCGCTACGGACAGGTTTCATTGTACCTGGTAACTACAAAAACTTAAGTTATAAATAATTATTCATAATATATAGATTTGTATATGTTGTCTTGTCTTGTGTTCTGTACTGGCCAACATTAAGGAGTGAAACGGTCATAGTATGTTGACCTTTCTTTACCATTACAATTCGCAGTGTGTCAATAATGTTTTCATAACCATGCAAACATTTGTATAATTTGAACCAGGGGGATGAAAACGAGTTTTGTTCAAATGTATTTATACAAATTAAACTAGCAACATTGTGATTATAAAAACATGCTTTGTTTTCAGAACAATTCAAGAATTTCGTAACTGCATGCTTGGAGAATGCTGGTAAGAAAAATTACAGATGTTTTCTTCACATTATTCCCAACATCATCATGGTGCTGTAATAGACGTATTGCAGTGTGTGTACACTGTAATCATGGTGCTGTAATAGACGTATTGCAGTGTGTGTACACTGTAATCATGGTGCTGTAATAGACGTATTGCAGTGTGTGTACACTGTAATCATGGTACATTCTATTTGATGTGAGTGGTTGAAAATGACACAAACGTTGTCTGTCAGCTATGGTTTTCACGTTTTTTTTAGGTTCACAGGGAATTCCATTTGTGGTGGCAGGATACAAGAATCATGACAACCTGAAGATGCTGGTTGAACTTGACAAGATTTGCAGTTCGCATCTGTCAAATCATGTGGCAAAGAGAGCTAGCACTAGACAGGTGTGTGTTTACTTATATATGTGCATGATATATATGTTATATCATATGTTATATCATATGTTATATCATATGCAGCATGAGTTATATTATGTATGAATTGCCACATTTTCATGAACTGATCCAGTTATTATTGGTATTTTTGTAGTACATTCTAAAATAATTAGTTGACATAACTGCAGAGTATGACATTTTATGGCATCATTTGCTAATGGCCTATCATAATAAGTTATAGTTATCAACCAATTACATATTTTGGTGTGAAATAAAAGAAAATATATCAATAAAATTATACTTACAGCACTTTTTTTATATATAATGGTCTTAAACACCATATGACCAAACTTATTGAACCACAACATTTTGTTTAGACTTCTGATTCTGAGATATTATCTTTAATCACACCATTTCCACACTTTTTCCAGGGGCGTTCGCTAGCAGTAGCTGCTGCAACGGTCTTTGAGGGGGCACCAGTTCTGTCCCAGTTGATGTCGGCCATAGATGAAGACGAGATAATGCAGGGTCACTTTGCAGTCGTGTTTGGAGCAGTGTGTGGCACACTCATGTTGGATCTCCATTCAGCTATCTTGATGTATCTGTTTGGGACTCTACAAACTGTCATTGCTAGCTCCGTGAGGCTGGGACGTGTCGGACCAATGGAGGTAAGCAATGAACAGAGCATTAAAAACATGTACCGAGTGAAATGATATGTTATTGACACGTGGGGTATCAGAACAGACTAAGTGTTTTAATCGCAGAATCATGAAGCTTGTTTTTGGTGCGGGACTAATTTCAATTATCATTCATTACCTCGACATCGGCATATCAACACTGAATAGGTGAAACTAATTAATTGATTGGTCATTATTGTAGCTATGTAGTATTTTGGATCTTGTTGTTTGCTGTTGTCATGTGCTGAGTTAAGTCTTATTGACTCTTGTGTCATACATAAATAGTATTAAAGAAACTAAATGTATCGATTAATTTTGGAAAATGAAAAGCTGCATAGTTATTTAACGTCTTAATTCCCACACATTGTGTGTTGTTTTGTTGTGGTTTCAGGCACAGAGGTTGCAGCATGTCTGTCAAGGTCTTATTCCAACAATTGCTCGCTGGTGAGTTGTCATATTGCTGCTTCTACTGGAATGTTTTGCCTCCTTCTGACGTGCGCTAGTTGACCACAATGCAATGTTGTTGCTATGGGATAACAGTTCATTTCTTGTGGCTTCACTTTTTACTCAGTTAACCCTGGAAGTTAAAATGACACCTACATGACAGGCACTAACAATTTTCTACCTTTCAACCAACCTGACTCGTATATGAGAATGCATTAGAAAATGACTTACTTTCCAGACTTGTCAGTAAAAAAATTATAATTACCGATATTTAGTTGTGAAGCTAGTTTTTAAAGGCATTTCTCGGTAGTCAGTAACATCTGATGTTATTTGTTTGTATACGTATGTATTTAATCCTTCAAAATGTAAATTCAGTTTATGAATAGACGTGTGTATAAATATATCGTGATCACACAATCAAAAGTAAAATCATTGTTGCTAATTATTTTGTATTGTAACATTTTTTACTTTTTTGTCATTCCAGTTGTGAAAGTAACATTGGATTTTGTAGGAGCTGCGAACTGTCTGTGGATGAAGTCCACATTCGCTGGCCACTGGTGGACACGGTACAAAATTGTCATGACACAATGTTCTCTAAACTATTCTACAGTTGAACAACATCATTATTAATATTAAGCATAATTACCTCTCAAGAAACTTTGTGTTCGCTCTGTATATTTCAACTGCATCCCACAGTCTTCTTCTATAATTCACCGTATGACGCTTTGTATCTCGGGCATCAAACTTTCAGGGGTTCATGTACGACCCCACGGTCAGATCGTCCGAGTTTTTTTTAGAAATTCACCTTTCTGTGTTCACAATCTAATTACCCTTTGTAGTTATATTATGTTGTTGACAGTGTCGTGTCTTCTTTGTAGTTATTATGTTGTTGATAGTGTCATGTCTTTGTAGTTATTATGTTGTTGACAGTGTCGTGTCTTCTTTGTAGTTATTATGTTGTTGACAGTGTCGTGTGTCTTCTTTGTAGTTATTATGTTGTTGACAGTGTCGTGTGTCTTCTTTGGTTGCCCTGAGTTACGTCATATACAGGGTAAAGGCGTCGCTACTGTACATGTTACTATAACTGATAGTATTACGTCTCAATCTCAAGAGATGTTGACTGCAGCACCAAGTACCAAGACATAGATGGATATTTCTGTGATAGTGTTGTGTATCTTGAAATTTGGTAAACACGAACTACCAATGGAGGATGTGTATTTGTTTAGTTCTTATAATAAACAGTTACTAACTAATTGTATGTTTTCTGTCTTGTTTAATGTGAATTTATAATTATGTATGTTACTGACTTACAATGAAGTCATCTGTTCAAGGCATCTTATTACAAGATTGAGCAAGATTGCCATCAAAAGCAATGATCTCCAGATAGCTAGTGGACAACGTATGGCCAGCCCTTGTGAAAAATCTGTCAAATCTGCTTGTAAACATTGATATTGTTGACATTTACATTTCATTCCTTCATTTATAGCAACCTCCCCCCATTTGGTATGTTATTTATGTTCTGTGTGTAAGCATTTACATTTCCCAAAATTTAATCACCCCTCCCGTTATTAAAAACAATTGAACAATTTGCCTAGATCATCTTGTGAATTTTTTTTGTCTCCATTCCTTTTAACCTTTTGAAACACTTGTGTCATCTGCAAATTTAAGTACTTTGACATATATTGAGAATAATATAGGTCCTGATAGTACTGATACCTGAGGTGTTGCACTGAAAAATAATATCCAATTTGAAATATCCCCATCTACTATCACTACTGGTAGTACTTTTCTGTCCAGTTGATTATGCCAATCTTGCACTGTTTACTGTCAACATATAGTACAAGATGTAGATAGAAATCAGACACAAATATGAAAGTTTCCTTTTTATCAAATGTGACATTCTACTGTAATGACAGTCCATGAAGCGTGTCCCCAAGCTGGGAATCGACAGTTTCTCTGCTGTCACTAGACACAGCTTTACTGCTTCTTTTTTCACTAGTCTCATCAGCATTGTCTGCCATCACACAAACACAGGAAGTCTGCAGAGTGTCGTCACCAGATGCCTGCATAGTGTCACCAGATGCCTGCATAGTGTCACCAGAGGCCTGCAGAGTGTCCCCAGAAGCCTGCTGAATGTCACCAAAGGCCTGTAGAGTATTACCAGAGGCCTGTAAAGTGTCACCAGATGCCTGCAGAATGTCACCAGAAGCCTGTAGAGAGTCACCAGAGGCTTGTAGAGTGTCGCCAGATGCCTGCAGAATGTCACCAGAAGCCTGTAGAGAGTCACCAGAGGACTGCAGAGTGTCACCAGCTAGTGACATGGTCAGTTGCTCAGTGTCGTTGCTGTGTTGAATGTGGCTAGATTCCTTGGCGAGTTGGTCAGACTTCCTGAGGAGACAGGCCTGTTTGTAGGGTGGGTCAATGGGGGACTGGGTGGGGGCGTGGAATGTGTATTCCTTGCCAGGCTCAAGCTGAAACATAACAAACACACATAGATCAATATTAGAAATAAACATATCACTGGTGCTTACTTCTGACCTGTCAATGATTTTTGGCCTGTGTTGACGCCATTAAGAAGAATAGGTGAGGTCTCACTTTAGAGAGTAATAAATGAATTGGACAGAAATCAATTAATTAGAAATAAATCATTAACTTGGATATGAAAAGCTTGTTGAATATAGAGCCATGTTCACCTGCAGTGGATAAGTCCTGTCGGAATCATAGGCACTGAGATCGCCGCAGGTAAGGAAGGGAACAATCACTCGGTTTGGGCCCTCCAAGCTGTTGAAATCCACATCTGGAATATGGGTCAATACAAATGCATGAAATATCTGATAGCGATTACCTGGGTAATCAGTGTGAATTAAATGGGTGTCTCCTTAAAGAGATGGACTGTCCAGTGTACTAACAGGTATCGTTTTGGCTGTCCATCAGAAAAATACAATGAACCAAAAATTCATATTTAAAATTTATTGCATTGTGTTTTGGGTCTAAAAATTATTCTTAGACCCAGGATGCAGCTGAAGTTATAAAAAGCACTGTGTTGTTCATCCAACTATGAAGTTGACATCCTTTCCACCTCAAAAATATCCAATACTGTGTGTTTAACGTTAGTGCACATCATATGGACAGTGATAAATGATTTACAACTCTCACCATAGTGATGATCGAGCAGCGGGTTGGACATGGTTGGTACATATCCTTCTGGTGGAGAATAGTTCTCACACACAACAAAGGCTTCTGCAAGTCCAGACGAAAACAACAAAATATTAGTCAGTAAACGAAATATAAACCAAAGTTTCTCAAGACTAATGATATTACGTTTCACTTTTCTTGTCAACTGTGTGTCGCTGACATATTAGAAATAACAGCACCCACAATAATAAAACTTTGAATAGCACCTGAATCCACAGGAATCTGAGCTCAGAAGCACAACAAATCAGAATCACTAAGCATAATATCATGAACAGGGACATGCAAAAGTCATCATCAGAGAGAGAGGGACATCCAAGGATTTAGGGTGGAGATGCAATTAAAAAAAATATGTCTTCAGATTTTTGCAGAAGGCAGCAAGTAACAGTGAGCAGACCTATGCTGGAATTGCGACTACTGCGGGGCTTGGCTACTGTAACAAGCGGGAAGAAAATCTTGAGTTGTGAATAGAGCAGAGACACGTCTTTGCCTCGAAAGATCTGAAAACAAACAAAACATTTCATTAAGTAATGGAGCTCCGATGTTGTTCTCATTGTTCAGCCATTTCTAGCTCTCTAGGTTGGTTACTAATGTTCTGGCTGTAATTAAAAGATGCCAGCAGATTTTTTTTATCAGAAAGTGTTTTAAATAGCAATGTCTTTAAATCACAGTAATTTTAGTAGATATGTGTAAGGTGAAGAATTCACACTATATTGTGACAAGACAACGTTTTACGTTGCATACTTATTTGTATATATAATAATGATAATAACAGTGATATGACGTGTATACCCTAGTCGTAGTGTACACATCCAAATATAAATATACATCTTGAAATGTTCACAGATATTCTTGTTTTAACAAGAATGTCATTAGTCCTTTCTGGAAGGCAACCACTGATGTAATGTCTATGCAAACAGGCAGTATTACGTTGGTAAAAAAGGGGTCTCTGTAAGGAGCAATAGTTATTCTAAAGATAAGGCAACTACTGTCAGTCATTGTGTATTCAAACAGGTAAAGCAAATCTACCACAAATTTGTTGGTAAATCGCAAAAAACTTTAAACAAGAACCAATTTGTTTCACAATTCTAGTAATAAAAACAATAAATAAGATTTGATGTAAAAATTGAAACAGAAGAATATATTGGTCTACCT
This sequence comes from Lamellibrachia columna, assembly GCA_963662155.1. Taxonomy (NCBI): domain Eukaryota; kingdom Metazoa; phylum Annelida; class Polychaeta; order Sabellida; family Siboglinidae; genus Lamellibrachia; species Lamellibrachia columna. The sequence goes on from OY759267.1 coordinate 47,447,695, forward strand.
TCGCCACAAATGCACCACCTGTCTTCAAGACATGAGTTGTGATGTTAAGAGCCTGGAAAAGAGTGGAATGTTCAACAATAAATCTCAAAGATGCAAGTTAAGCTAAACAGGAGCATTCTGTGGTCAAGTACTAAACAGGAGCGTTCTGTGGTCAAGTACTAACTGCTTAAACTGTAGGAAAACAGTAAATTCATAACATTCTGTGATCTGTTACGCACACACGCATGCACGCATGCAAACACACACACGTTAATGTGTTACAATTATATAACGTAACTATATATAAAATATATATAATTATAAATTAATAAATAACACAATTGTGTTTGTTGGTTTGTTACTGACTGGTAAAACAATGCCACACAATGTGTGTTGCGGTGTGGACTTACAGCTAGCAGAAGTTGAGCCTGTATATACTCGTCAATGTCATGAAGCCCAGTCACTGGAACGCAAGGCACACATTTTGTTATTTCAAACACTTTATTATTCTAAAACAAGATACTAGCTTAATTCGCAATTAACAAAAAACAATTCAAGAGCAATGCATGCCATTCATAAAAAAATTTGTATTTATGATTTCAATAAAACAAAATATATTGTGTTATTATAAATCTGGTACCCCATAACACACAATCAAACCTTACCATCTGGTGCCCCATAACGCACAATCAAACCTTACCATCTGGTACCCCATAACACACAATCAAACCTTACCATCTGGTACCCTATAACACACAATCAAACCTTACCATCTGGTGCCCCATAATACAATATATCATACAAAACCAAACCCCTATATCTTCTAGTGCCCTATAATTCCTCATATTATACAAAGTCAAACCCCCTACCGTTTGGTGTCTCATAATGCCTCATATCATACAAAATCAAACCCCTACTGTCTGGCACCCCATAATGCCTCATATCATACAAAATCAAACCCCTACTGTCTGGCGCCCCATAATGCCTCATATCATACAAAATCTAACCCCTACTGCCTGGCACCCCATAATGCCTCATATCATGCAAAATCTAACCCATACTATCTGGCACCCTACAATGCCTCATATCATACAAAATCAAACTCCTACTGTCTGGCATCCCATAATGCCTCATATCATACAAAATCAAACCCCTACTGTCTGACGCCCCATAATGCCTCATATCATACAAAATTAAACCCATACCATCGGGAGCCCCATCACAGACAACCAGGTCTGCATGATCACCCTTGAAATGACCAATGATCTCTGTCGCTGTAGACACCTGGAAATTCAACAAGAATTAACATTACAAAATGTTGAAAAATAAATGGGAATAAATTAAGATGAGCATCAGCCTCCACACTGCACAGCTCTGCAATTAATTATTAGAGCCATTCATCACACTGCATTACTCAGAATATAGCAATTAATCATTACAGCCATTCATCACATTGCATTACTCAGAATTTAGCAATTAATCATTACAGCCATTCATCACATTGCATTACTCAGAATACAGCAATTAATTATTAGAACCATTCAGCACATTGCATTACTCAGAATATAGCAATTAATTATTAGAACCATTCAACACATTGCATTACTCAGATTATAGCAATTTAAGGCCAAGACAAAAAAATTATAAAATAATAACTAATTTAATTCGCTTGATCTCATTTATGACCCGACATATCTTCTACATTTATTAACGGGTGAATCATAGGTTTGAACCAATCTATAAATACAATTTGGTTACATGACCAAGAGCCACTCGTTGACATACCTTTGTGATGTCTCCTTGGATCTGGATGACGCCAGGTATAGGAGCCATCGCTTGCAGGTCAACAGCGACAATCTTTGCTGCTTCCTTCTCACTACTGTCACCTGACCTGCAACAGTTGATTACAAACAGTTATTTATTATTACTAGTATTCAAAATGACTCATTTCAGCTGTAAAAATTCTGCTAACAGTGCATTTGTTAATGATGGTGTGTATGTGCGTGCATATACATATAATTATATAAACAATTACTGCCCAAATGATAAAGATTGACAGTACCTAAGTTTTCTGGCCAACACTTGACTCCAACTACCAGGTGCAGCACACAAGTCAACCACCTTTGTCACACCTAAAAAAATTGACAAATTAGTTTAGGTGAAATAAGTTGGTAATAATCAACAGACATTTAGTCTAAAATACTCCACAGTCACTTGTAGAAAAATAACGATGGTATCACTAAAACATCTTAAATCAGTGTACTGGTTTCTTTCTAAAAGTCACAACTAATCTGAAGAGCCCACCTTTAAATATATCAAATTCTTCATTGATCTGGAGCAGTTTGAAGGCGCTCCGTGCCCTCCAACCTTCTTCCTTGGCCAGGCGGTAGTAGACATCTCGCTTGTCCTTCGATGATCTCCCCATGTCTTCTCACATCACATACCAAACGTTTTAATGTTATAACAAAACACAATCTCAGAAGCAAGACATTTGTAATTGCCTGTCCTGTGGGGATAGATAAATAGGTTTTAACTTTAAGTAGGTGTCTGAATAGATGATTATATACCAATGAATGGTTGCAGCATTAATCCAAAATATTTTCCAAGATGTGCATTTAAAGGAATTTGCAAGTGTTTGCATTTTCAAATTTCAATAATAATTCCTTTTCCAGTCAATTGTTTGGCTTTATCCAATTGTTTTTAGATGTGGTTTATTGCAGTTGCTATGGTTGTAAACCAGTTTTTAAATGCTTACATCACATAAACTCTTATTTCTTGTGTGAAATTTTTTTTTTCTTCAGAAATACACTCCCAAATATAATGCCCCTCAGTTTCAACCCAGCTCAGCCAGTGACTGGTTTTGAAATATCAGTGCAATTAACAGATATCATTGTAAACTCCCAAATATCCCTTCATAGGATAATGCACAGTATAAGGAAGGTCTGTACGATATATATATATATTCAAAACTGTGTCTCCAAAGCTAATAGAATCATAGGATTAATCAAACATACATTTCAGCACATCGACAATGAAATGTTCATGACTTTGTATAAGGCACTAATGCGACCACTAGTCGAATATGCAACCAGTCTTGTTCCCGTAGACCTCCCATATGAGGAAAGGATTGTTGTGCTTGGGCTTCCCACATTAGAGTCCAGGAGGGTTAGAGCCGATACAATACAGGTTTATAAGATAATGACAGGACTCGCCGATGTAAACATTGACAGTTTTACTTTATTCACAATAAACCACCAATCTAACAGGGGTCATAGTTGCAAGCTACACAGGCTCTACTGCCAGAGAGATAACAACCTGCACAGCTCCACTAACCGCACTTTGGATATGTGGAATAGACTGCCAGAGGCCGGAGTAATGGCACACGGGTATTACTTTGAAGATCGAAGAGGATGTATGTATGTATATATTATCTTTATTAGGGTTGGGTTCAATTATAATTGTGTAATTAATTACAGTTACAGTGTAATTTCTGACATCAGCGTAATTGTCATTTCTTATACCTGCGTAACTGTAATTGAAATTTTCAATTAATTTTCAATTATTATTTAATTACATTTCAATTATAACATAATTTCTCAAAATAAATTCTCAACATGTTTAAACATAATTTCTCAAAATAAATTCTCAACATGTTTAAACATAATTTCTCAACATAATTTTAATATGATTTCTCCAAAAAATTTTCATAATGTTTCAGCCTGTCGAGCATGTATGCTGTATTGAGCTGTTATAATGTATATTGTGAATTATATGTTTTCAAAGATAGTATCTTAGCAAATATATTGGAAAGTTAACCGACTATACTGAAGAAATAGTTTTAGCCTGAGAATCAGTTCAATATAAGTTAAGGTTTAACTTAGACGCTACTCAGTGGCTTATACTAATTGGCAATTGAAATAGAATGCTCATCTTTTAGATCTTGTTATTTTGATGCTTCAACGACTAAGAGAAGCCCAAATTAAACCACTCATCTCTGCACTATACTTTGAACAAAAGCAATGTATTGTGATTACAGGATAGTAGATATCAACTAGTTCTCAGGTGTATGGGAGATGATCTGCTCATCCCACAGCCAGTGTTGAGTCCATCCAATTAGCTGACCAGCTAAGTGGCTTCTGCTAGGGTATAAAGAGGTGCTGTTCAGCACAAAACATAATTTTTCTGAACACATGTGAAAGAATTATTTTAATATTATATGCAAATCTCAAATTGCTGCCACCAATGTATTTTCACACTGATTCAACTATGGGCAACATAACAGAATCATTTAAGATCAAATGCAAGCACCTCAGCCAGCCTGTTTCTGGCTACTATGTCACTTCATCCAACTTTCACACCATCATAAAGGTAAGATTCTTGTAGACACAATATTAACCTTGCGAATGACCAATGATAAATTGTAATTGTAACTGAATTTTGAGCGAGTCATATAATTGTAATAACTGAATATGTAAAATATACCGTAATTGTAATTATGAAAAAATCAGGCCTTGTAATTCAAATTGATCCTGGTAACTGAACCCAACCCTGATCGTTACATATATTGTTGAAATGGTCAAGTTGCATTTAATGCGTATTATTGCTTTTTGGCAAATGTTTTACATTTGCCATGATTTGGTTAATTCAGTAGCGATGCCATACAAACTTTTTGTGAAGCTCATATACTGCGAGGCCTCGGGCTCAACATATAACACAATTTATTAGTTTTTGGTAAATTGTTATATTTATACAGAAGAAAGTGTATTTTTTATCACATGACATGTGGGGAGCGGTGGTCTAATGGTTAGAGCACCAGCCTGTCGATCAAGAGGACAGTGGTTCGATTCCACCTACGCTGCTTCAAAGATTTGGGCAATTTCGTTCACTCTTTCTGTGTCTTTCGGAAGAGACAGTGTAAGATAAAGATGTTGGTCCCTTCTACCTGGACCTGGTTTCTATGCCAAGGGAAGTAAAAGATCCCACGCAGGGCAATGAAAAAAACTGTGATGGACTCACTCACTCTAAAGAGCAGCCAAATCTCCAGACAGATTCTGCTTAATGGATGGTAGCTGCCTAACATAAAGAAGAACACAAATTAAACGAGACAATTCTACACCGTGTAGTGGGCGATAATATATGATTATATGTTATGTGTGTTTTATTTACTCAATATAAATATTCACCTATTTAGCTAACTAGAAAATGGTGCAGCCTCTCCCTTTGTGAACTGGTTCACCAGTATGTAAATTATATATGTATTGTTATAAGTAATAAAACTAGCAAATTATGCACAACGCAACATTCGATCATAACATATCATGGCAATTATACTCAGAACAACATAAGTTAATAGAACACGACGAGCGCTACAGAGTACAGACGCAGCAAAAAGTGAATCAGAGATTACATCAGCATATTCACTTACTCCTGGAATCAGGCTCAGTATTAACGAGCCATTTTGGGAAATGCATTTGGAGGAAATACTAAGATAACAAGTGGGGCGAAATACAAATTTATGTCAGTTTCAAATAGCCGTTCTCCCAGTGGCACCCATGCAGTAGATAATAGAGGTATTTACAAGGATCGAGTGACATCGTCTATGAACGATCCGTGAATTAGTTAATGATTTAAAGGTGCTCCTATGAGCAATATTGTACTCTGGTACTTAGAAAGTCCGAAGCCAAAAATGCGGTAATTCTACCTAGTACATTGATGAAAAATGTTGGACACTCAATAAGCCAATTGCTTCCTTGTCTATTTGACATCTGGGTATTTGCCTTGGATGGCAATTTTTTTCAATATTGTTAAATCTATTCCAAATTTACAATTTATCAGAGTATCAAGAAGAATTTGTGAATTTGTCCAAACATGATCTGTAGCGACATTTTCAAATAAATGTAGCAACCATATATGCAAATTTCGCTTCAGCTGTAGTGATATATAATTATATCATTATGTAAAAAAGTGGGGAACGGTGGTCTGATGGCTAGAACACACGCCTGTTGATCGAGAGAACAGTGGTTTGATTCCACCTCCTCTGTATCGAAGCTTGGGCAATTTCGTTCACCCCACTTTGCCTGTGTCTTTCGGAAGAGACACTAAAAGTTGTTGGTCCAAACTTCTGCGTTAGCCCAAGATTGGGCTGCTTTGAGTATAATTACTTGAGTCCCAAATAAAGTACAATATTTTACTCCACTGTTGCTTCACAGTACGTACACATGCATCGTGTTTTCTTGATGCATAAATGTAATGCAACTTCATATTAATAATAATAGTGCCCTCCTACGGACAAATAATACGATCCGATAGGTGGCGATGTCTGTCTGTGAGGAGACGAATTGCCGAAGAGACAACGATATGGTGGAAATCGCTAAAGACAAAGGCAAATTTGGCAACAAATCGAAAGCTCATATAAATTTAGAAGAATCGTCTAAAGAGGTATATAATTCGGTGATTACAAAATTGTTTTTGAGAATTTGCGGTCCAAATAGCACCGCGGTTTGTATGCGCGGTGAGCGATAATACAAGCCGCTAACTCTCACAAGCCGTTAATGCGGCGTTACTTGGATCGAAAAGTGCGCTAAATAAAAAAAGAAAAGAATATGCGCTTTTTTTTACGTGGAATGAATGCGTTTGCATAGAGAAAATGAGGTAATGATACCGTTTACTGGTGCAAATAATTTGGGCCAATCTAGTTCATGATTACTGCTCTTTCGCTAATCAGTATTTTAGAAATTGACAACTATGTAAAACGTTAAAATATTACATAGACATAAATATTATTGAATGTAACCATTGCAATGCGGACAAGCCCTTGTAAGATTTGCGGAACTAAGTTACAAATTTCGTTTATCTAAAAATGTGCCGTAACTGTCATTCAAGAATGCCTATTTAAGAAATGACATGGCTACTATGCAATAATAAAAATGAATAAAATAAAACTATATTATTTGATTCACTTCCACATCATTATGAGCCAGTTTTTTCCATAAATTTGCTTCTAGGAAAATCAGTAGCATAACATAATCAATTTGCTCTGGCCCAAAGTGATTTTGTTAAGTAGAGTCCAAGTTGTACTTTGTCACAGCATTGCCACTGGATGTTTGCAAAGACTTCAGACAATGCTTAGACAGCTTCAGGGATTATCACTGAAGTAAAAAAAATTGTTGTTTTGTCAACTCTGATCAACACATATTTGTTTGCAGTTCTTGATCAGCCACACCAGACAACTGGAGGCCCATGTGACGCAGTTGAAGAATCTGCTGGCAAAAGCCCATGCTGACCGCAAGCCTCACAAATGGACCAGTAAACGAGAGTTTGACTTCACAAAGTAAGATAAGTCATGTATCACATAATCATTTTTACAAAATATAAATATCGTGTAATCTGTAAATGCTTGGCAGGTGCTGCTGTAAACAAGATACGTTGTTTTATATTGGTGGGACCAGCATCCGTGACTAACATGTGATAAATTAAGGCCACTACAACACTGGTGCAATAACATTTACTTGCCTCTTCTAGGCCCAAGTTATTTCTATGGTCTCAAGTGGTTTTTACATTTTCTCATGCACGAGAATGTCAAATCAAGTTGTGCAGTTCACATCCTGTTTATCTGTCACAGGTACCACACCCGCCATGTGGCCCTTAGGGTCATCTACATTGGCTGCGACTTCCAAGGCTTTGCTGTGCAGGAGGACACAGACAGGACAATTGAAGCAGAACTGTTTGACGCGCTTCACCGCACACGACTTATTGAGTCCAGGTTGGAACTAAAGCTACATCTGTCGTTGGCATTGACATGCTGCGTAATGTTTTGTTTGGTTCGTACTGCTCACAATAATTTATTGTAGCAAGGTTGGGAATCGATGGCAGTGAAGTCAACTCTAGCTGTGACCCTTAAATAAGTTACCTCTGGTCATTCTGTCAGGGGTGGAGCAACTAGCTAAATAACTACACCCCTGTGAGTCAAGGCTCTCACCTTTTTATCTCATTTCTCTCAGGATACATGTAGTCAAACATACCGTGTTGTTCCCTGTAGTAGCGCACTACCTAATAGATGCACACACCCCTTTTTGAGAAGTGAAACCATGCGCAAAAACATCAATTTTCAGGAGTGAAGGCACGCTAAACGCAAATGACAGCAGTACTGCTGTGGTTGGCGTCACCTTGCAGACTCTTAATTTAGATTCATAGTGTGTGTTTTTAGCCGCAATGTGGCAGCACATTGTTATCACTATTGGCGGCTTTCGCCAGATGTCTGTAGAAGTATGTTTGAGAACTAATAGACGCACTTGCGCACTGCGCGTCTATAGGGAACAACACGGTACCTATTGTCCTCTTGTAACTAACAGGTAGCCTCTTGTAACTAACAGGTAGCACCATAACTGCCTGGGTTAGATTACCTGAGGTTTTATATGCACTGAGGATCTAAGTTGTCACAGTTTTTTTCTTAATTGTACTTTACTTGTTTTCTATTCGTGCCATCTTTAGATATCATTTGTGTTTATTTTGGATCACAAGTCAATATTGATGTAATAATGTGTCAGTGTCTTCTAGAAGCTAGCTGTTTAATTTTTTATCAGCTAATTGGTAGAATGTTCCCTCAGAGAGACGTCAAATTATCATCGATGTGGTCGAACAGACAAAGGCGTCAGTGCTTTCAGTCAGGTAAGAGATGTTCTTGTTGGTAGCACACGTCTATCAGAACCAAATCAAATAGCTTATTGTAACTCTTTACAACGAGGGCAATACCATTAGGGAAGACCATAATGTATAACTTCAGAAAAGATGAGAAGCATGTTTCTTTCATGTAGGTAACAAGTATTCGAGACCTTAATAAAACATGGTTATGTCTTCTTGCTATCTACCAACAACATAGTCCTCATTTGTTGGGTGTTATATTCTGTTTTTAATTGAACTATTTACTTGCGCTTGTTGTCTCAGGATGAAATACTGTCCACTGGTTTGCAGGTAATTTCAATAGATCTGCGGACAAACCTGGTAGAAGGGCTTGGGGTCACACCCAGGGAAGGCGGAACAGCAGACCAACGAACAGGTACCATCTTATTTCATCTATATCTATCCTCAACAAGGGTTACCCATCACTTCGAAACATTATTCTTTTAATGTTGCAAGGCTAGGGCTAGAAAAATCCTTTATAATAATGATAATCACATCACATTTTATATCCCATGTTCATAATATTATTGTCATTTCAAATCTAACATGTTTTTCTGATTGAATTACATTTTAGAATAAACTTTAGATGGTAAATGAAAGGGACAATTTAGAATAATGTATTCCATGTAAGTTTAATTTAAGATGTTTTATTTTAATTCCTAATGTGTTGTATTTTAATCACACAGAAGTTTATGTGTCATTGTGAATATTGACTAATATTTGTTAACTGCAGTGAACAATGACACTTGTCACAATCTATGCATGTTTCTCTTCAGGGGATACAACAACGGAGATCAACTATGTTCACCTCTTGAACAAAGTGTTGCCACCAGAGATCCGGGTGTTGTCATGGTGTCCTGTTGATCCGAGCTTCAGTGCAAGGTTAATTGTGAGCCTGTTTCAAGGATAGTCAGGTTTCAGTTTCACTTTCTTAGTTTTATTTTTCAGCTGACTTATGAAACTGTTATTTAATATAGATGCTGTATAATCGTCATTTGAAGAAGATTCAAAAGTGGCCATCCTCACTTAACGCCAATGAACCTCTAAGGTAATCATGTTTCTCAGATGACTTCTGAATCTGTTCTGAGAAGGATATATTTGTTTGCTCACAGGTTCAACTGTACACAGAGAACATACAAGTATTTCTTCCCCAAAGCTAATCTCAATTTGGAGGTGAGTGTGAGAGAACTGTTTAAGATATCAGTACAGGTAACAAACCATGTTGGGATTTAAATAATGCTGGAATGAAATGCTCACTCTGTTTCTTTTCAACAAGTGAATGATAGATGGAGTGACATTAATAAAATTATGATATGATATATACACTAATTGGTAGGTATTGCCAAGGTCTGTAAGGTATTTTAATTAAACTTTTTGTTTTGTGAACAGTTTGACTAATGAGGTTTCTTCCACATGTGACAAAAATGAATTTGAATGAGACTTTGCTACCATGTAGTGACCAGTTGTAGAAATGTCAACAGTCTGTTGATGAAGCAGTGACACAGAACATAGCCTCGGCTTGTCATGTGCATGGAAACTATCCTTTAAATAATTTCAAACCAAACTAAAATGAATAGTATCAATAGCAAAACACCATTGACTTAATATCAGCGATTATTTAATGTAAAAGAGGCTGTAGTGTGTGTGTGTGTGTGCGTGCGTGCGTGCGTGCGTGCGTGCGTGCGTGCATGCGTGCGTGCGTGCGTGTGTGCGTGTGCATGTGTTATCAATCTGTCATTTAAATGTTTTTGTTTACTGAAATCCTAAGTTTTTGTCTTGGTTCCTCTCCAGGCAATGAGGGACGCTGCCCACCGACTCGAGGGACCACATGACTTCCGAAACCTCTGCAAAATGGACATTACAAATGGCGTTATTAACTACACAAGAAACATCTTCTCCACAGATATCGCAGTGATAGAGGAAAGGTAAACAGCTTATCCAATTGAAAAATAAGTTTGCTACTTGTCAGAATACTCACAGTCCCTTTGTCAGCATGTTGATTGTCACATGATGGCAGTTCCATGGGGTTCGCGGGTGCATCTCCCTAATTTCAATAGCTTCGCATATCAGAAGTTGTTCTCTCTGGCTATCACTGTCGCGCCTTTGTCCATGTTATGACCCTGGTTGATATGATGTTCTCCTGCAGCCGTGAGAGGGTCCTGATGTTTCTGTGCTCCTCGAGTCTGGACCTTAGTGACCTGCTGGTTTCGCCAGCTTATCCAATTAATGTTAAAATGAACACTAGATGAAAATATTAAATGTAATAGTTTAGATGTAATGTATGTGTTTTCCAGCCACATGTGTGAAGATAATTTTACGTTTTCCACCCTCTGTTATAGAGATGGGGGCTACGACATGTGTGAACTGACGGTGGTTGGGAAAGCATTTCTCTGGCATCAGATCAGATGCATTGTGGCAGTGCTCCTACTTGTGGGGCAGGACAGGGAAAAACCAGAGGTGAGTCACCTTTATATTTTATGCCACATTTCATTTATTCAGTGCATGCATTACTTAGGTCTCTGTAGCTTTTATATAACTGAATGCAGTGGGACAGTGATAGAATGCAGGACTCTCAACTGAGAGGACCAGGGTTTTAATCCACTTGATGCTGTTCAAAGGTTGGGCAATTTAGTTAGGTCACAATTGCCTCAGTTTACTTGGCTGTATTAATGAGTACATGGCAATAGACATTGACATTGAATTAATTATAAGAAGGAACATCTTTCATGCAGCATTTGGAGCGTGGCTGGGTACTAAAGATGTTAAAATTGTGTTTGCATGAATAGGAATTGTTTTGGATCATTAAAGCTGCTGCCTCAAATGGTTCAGTCCATCGCGAATCTGGTTCACTTATGTCCAGATGTGTAGAGTGTGACAAGCTTAATTTAATGTGCGCAGTCTGTTTTAATAAAAAATGCCTATTTTTGTTCAAATCGAAAGAATTGACTTTAGTCGTTAGATCTGGTAAGTGGATATCCAAAATAGTGGATGTCCAAAATGGTAAACACTGTGTAAGTCAATGCTGATCATGGGTATGACTTCCATCCTCTGGTCGATCACATGACAAAAGTTATGTAATTTCACCAAGGAAGAAAATCGTGATTTTTCAGCATTTCGATGCTTGAAGAAGCATTAACTAATTTAATAGTTTGTCTGATGATTTCACAAAAGCTACATACAAAAGTTACACAAACGGGCTAGGTTTGGTTTTTCGCAAAATTTATTTGAAATGAGACTGAAAAAAATCGAATTGATTAGGTGTCTTTAATCAAGGTTGCAGAATTTTATTTGTGCCAGTAGACTATGCTTAACAAACAGAATCACGGATAAGAGAATCAGTCGTTTAGTAGAATCAATATATATTGGCTGGGACAGAATCATTCCGTATTCCCTCTGCAGTAAATGTGCCACTTTGGAGAATCAGCAACTTACTGGAATCAAATTGCTGTGGCATGAAGTGATTTGTTAAGTTGAGTGCACTGTAGATGAAAACAAACTGAATTATTTATTTGTGAGCTAGTTGCTTTGGGTGGAAACTTTGTTTAAGCTTATTGCCGTATCGTATGGTTTTTTTATGTTTGTTTGTAGATAGTAGACACCCTGCTAGACGTGGAGACTAATCCGAGGAAGCCCCAGTACACGATGGCATCAGGTATGTACAGGTCATGCAATCATAGTTTCACAGGTAATGAATATAATATGATCTGCATTCATGAGAGCAATAAAAAACATTAAATATTGGGCATACAAATGAGTATCAGATGAATCGGTGTATCTAAAATAAGATCAATGTGTTTCAGAATTACCTCTCATCTTGTTTGACTGCCAGTATGAGGATGTTGATTGGATCTATGACACTGGTACGTAACGCTGTACATACATGTCCTCAATGCTTGTTTTCTCACTAGCATTCATGGTCCAGCGGGTGATGATGTACCATTTATAACAAGGTATTGACACGCTCTTTTCAAAATGGTGGCCATTACATCAGCCTTTTGAAAACGTCATTCTTATGACAGTTAGCATTAGAGCAATGCACATCTGCAAAATTTTATTTACTCATGACATAATGCAAGAATGTTGGCTTATGTAACCGTCAATGATCCTGGACTGGTTATTCTTATCGTGTCCTTCACACAAGCTGGTGCCACTTTCGGGTGCATGATTTTTGCCAGGTCCATGACTAGTTATTTATCACTTGTCATAAAATAATTTAAATTTCAGTGGCATGTGTGATTTGTTCTAGAGTGTCACGTGGCAAATATCAAGCATCTTCAAGAACTGTGGACAAAACAGACAGTGCGGTAAGTACCTATCAGTAAACAACATAGATGATTTCAAAGTCATTAAATCCTTGAAATCCAGTTTTAGAACACTATGTTTATTTCTAGACTACATTTACTATCCATGAAAATTTCAACTATGCCATACAGAAGTAATCCATAAATTATTGCCAACACATACTCATTTATTTATGTAATATAATTTGTAAGATCATGGATGCAGTTTGTAGCTATGTTAATATACTTTGTTATACTTGAATTAAGAATGTTTCAATGTAGAAAATGTTTGAGGAATCCTTGATTTAGACAACCGTTTAGTGTTGTCTCTAAGTATCACAATGTGTGGTTTTAGGTGAGTAAAAATTATGCTGGATAAATAACGTTTGGTGCCAGCTGAGGACATCTCTAAATTGTATTGATGCAATAAACATAATGATTATGTCTGCTCAGACAAGTATTTACAATAGGATACGTCCATGCAGCATGAGTTTTGCCAAAGGTAGTCATTAAGAAATGTTGAAATGTAATCTTGACAAGGCCGTTATTATTTTGTTGTTACGACAAACTGTGTGACCATTCACTGCATTCTGTCAACAGGAGCGTCATGATCAAACGAATGCTTGATGGACTAGATATGGCTCCTGTAACCAAACACAAGACTGACGGTTCCACAGGTTAGAAACAAATTATCAACTATAAATCTAAATATTCTTCTTCAACAATAGTCTCAGTTAGGACAGTGTAATTTTAATGGAGTAATTTTTAAAGGGGTTTTGACAAACAATTTTACGTGCTTTGGATCTAGAATTATTTTAGTCTTGGAAGTGCATATAAGACCAGTGACAACTTTGTCAGCTCTTCCCGAGTGTCGTTGTGGTGGTGTGGTGAATAACAAGAATGCTTGTTTTGTTTGTAGTAAGACAGAGTTGGGAGGAGACCCAGTCACAAATCACGTCACAGGCCGAGTGTCTCATCGCTGGCAACAAGACAAAGCTCTACAAGCCGTTGTTGCAACGGCAAAAATGCGGTTAGTCTCTCATCTGGACAACACAGCTTGACTCGTCTGATGGCTGCAAGTTTTGTACAAACATTTATTGTTCTTCTTTGCAAGAACAGTTTTCGTGTTTCAAAAATGACCATGATGATCACAGATATCTGTTGTAAAATTAGAATAACTTTTCTTACACTGACAGCTGGAACACATCCCAAATGGAGCTGTTGTTACCCCTTGCAGTCCCTATGCTATGTGCACTACTGACCAGTTTCTTGAAAATGTCTAATATGCTCTACATAGTTAAAACAGAAACAGTGGTATTTCAACATATGTGACAAACTTCTCTATTTCATCAGTTATCGTCAGTTTGAATTTTTCTCTTCTTGTCAGTTTATGGGGAGGGACTTCAATAAAACCACATCATTATTCAAGAAAACCTAGCGTAATTCGAGAAAGTGTACCTTGATACAGTGTAATAATTGTATGAGCCCTGAAATATAATATTATGTGTAACATATTCTGAGATGCAGCTGTATACGGTTGCAAGCACCTGTGTTATGGATTCAAGCCTTTGGAATACATTTCAATGTTGTAAAGGCTATGAATAGTCTAAATAATACATTAAATCGTTTGGAAATATTGCTTTTAATTTCACAATGCAGGTTAATAGTTTAGTCAGAGTTTGTGTTATTGTTTTCTGTACTCTAAATAGGATGTTTTCATGATATTAAATGATGTCTGTTTTTGGTCATCAGAGAGCCTTGAGAACCGAATGGAGCATCAGGCAAAGAGACAAAAGACGAGACAGACCGGCAGATGTGAAGGAGATGACCTTGACCTGCCGTCGTCCTGTAACCTGCATGAGAAGGAGGCTCTAGACCAATTTGATAATGATCTCACTGATGTCAACAGTCAATAAACTATAGACTTTGGACAAAGTGTTGTTGTTGTCGTTGTAGTTGTTTAGTGATCATTTTACCAAGTTGGATCTGTATTCCCATTGAAGAAATAATTGCACTTATGAACATCGTTTGTCTTGCAAATATTTGCTAGTGGATCCAGCTAGGATGGCAGATTTTTTAAAGAACTTTAGCCAGGTTGACAAAGGCATAATTATGATGTGAAACACAGTGTAGTGTTGGGCTGTTAATCTAGAGGGTCAAATTGTCTTGCTATCATTTCAAAGTCTGGGCAGTGTTGTTCACTTCATGTTGCCCGTGGCTACAGACAGTTAAAGAACTGTTGAACAGTAATTGCAGCATGGATGTATTAGTTGGTGTTTCAATTATCATATCTGCAAGAGGGTGACTCGTGAAGCAGTCATAAGATACATATATAGAATTTTTTTCTTGCTGCCTATTGACTGACACTGAGGGGGAGAGCCAGTTGCTATGTTGAAAATGCTACGTGAGAGACGCATGGAACATGGGCAGGATTGCCTACATTTTGTTTAGTGAACTTTAGCATGAATTAAAGTTTAATGTCAGCCCATGACGTGACAGCTAAAACGTAAAGGCTGACAACTGACGATGTTGCCCTTGCTATTGTCACCGTCCATGGCATACCTGATTAATTAAATCAATTCAATAACATTCTGGCGTCTATTCACACAAACAGGTGTATATTTAGCAGCCAGATGGAGCCACATGATATCGCGAGCGATAAATCGCTTCTTTGATGGTTAGCGCCAGCGGTACGAAACGGGAATGGCAGCTCGTCTAAAAAAATACGACGTGTGACTGTGTTAGAGCTAGTGAGTCCACTGCAGGTTATATGTTTACCCCCATGTGCGATATTTTACTTCCACTGGCATATACACCATGTCCATGTACAACTGGCTTTTTTGTATCTCGTCCAAAAGACACGGGACTTGTGCCACAACTTCACAACTCAAGTTGTGGATTCAACGAAGTTGCCCAAGGCTAAGCCTAGACTAAGGCCTAAGCTTTGAAATAGCAGCAACATGGACTTGAACCCTGAACCCCGTGATTGTCAATCAAGCGCTCTAACCACTAAGCTACGGCGCCCCTGCCCTGGGAAGGGTTCCATACGATCCCATCCCTACACCCAACGTCCCAAGACCTAGGCAAAACCCAAGACCAGTCCTCATTGAAATTAACAAAATGAAGATAGTGCAAAGAACTTCAGATACAATGCCAATGGGCGCAGCTAACCACCAGAGCCAGAGGAACAATGTCTCACCATATTCCACAAAGCTGTGAATGGTCATCTATCCTCGCCAGTCGGAAACCTCCTCCAGCCCGCGCAGCGTCAATCACAGCACCTCCATAACATCCACACCAGCAACAAATTCTCATGTTTCCCGAACAATGAAATGTTGGAATTCATTAGCAGACAATAACCAGCATCACAAAACCACAATAATTTAAACAAACTCTAGGAAACTCAGTACCAAACAAACATGACTAAGCAGCAGTCTCTCCATGCGCTTACAACCCTGACCGTCTGACTTCTTAAAAATTTTGGCCAGTATTCAAGAAAAGACTTAGTGAAGCCAAGTCGACTAATTAAAGTTCTCTGTTATGACTTAAATAATTATATTTTCAAGGAGTACCCCTGAAGTTACTGGGAAACAGTGACATTGAAATTAGGTTAAACTGTCCCATTAATTTATATTCACTGACTAACTGACTCATTTTATTCACTGACCACAACACTAGTTGGTAAGTGGAACTCGACCCACTTTGGACCTCATTCCTGTCTTCAAGATACACAAGTGTGGAATGCAGAATTTGGCTTTGTTACTTGGTATCCACACATATATAATTTGCTGTGTCAGCTACTTTCAGACCCATAATTATTGATCATCTCCATCCATCAAATAATAAATCTCAAAAACACACTAGCAAAAAATGCACTAGCACTTAATTGTGAAGTTGGACCTGAGTCTTTAATATCGTAATTATTATAATTTTCAATCAAAACGTTTATTCAAGCAAGTCAGGTTGTAGTACAAACGTAGATAGACAAAACATGTAAATGAAAAACTTGAAAGGAGTTACACAGAAGTAAAAATTCTTATAAGGTCGTGTTACTCCAGTGCAGATCTGCTCCAGTGTATACAACATTCAAAACAACTAAATATATCTTCTTAATAGGTACAAACACAGATGATAACATAGATCATTTATGATTTATTATACAAACACAGATGATAACATAAATCATTTATGATTTATTATATTGTTACTTACAGAAATAGCCAACATATGATATTAATACATCTGCGTAGCACAAATTTCTAACAGCTGTCTCTTAAAATGTGCTTTAAAATAGTTGAACGATCTAATATGAGTAATGTTGACATTCAGCAAATTCCACAGTTTTGTCCCATACATAATCAGTAACAGCCCTTCTATTAGTTGATGCATAGGTCTGGGAAAATTGATTTTGCCTTCGTGTGCAGTGTTTATTCGTATGCTTAACAAACAGCCTTTGTATATTTGATGGCAATTCATTTCTATAATTAACTTGCAAGAAATGGTTAGATACACATAAATTCCTTAAAACAAACCTAAATGTTCTTGAAACCAAGGAGAGTCTAGCGAAATTTAAATATAACAGATTGAAAAGCATCACTTACCTTAACTGACTGACGTTTAAACACTGATTTCGTGCACATTTTTTATGACAGGATTTTGCTGAAATTATGTCGAGATTGCGGAAAGGAAGAGGGAGAGCTGTGTTTACAGTGCAGGATGACTATTCCACATCCCTCTCGGATGGTGGGGACGACCAGCTGCACTTGAAGAAGTGTGTTGCTACGACACTAGAGTACACATACCCTGTAAGTGCACCTCCTATTGCAACATATTACTTGTGTGTGGTTTCTTGTTTAGCTATTAACAGCAATTACCAGCTGTTAACGGCATTAGATGTTTTTTTTTAACAAATGCCACTGCTTTATGGCAGTGTTAATTTATCATCCAAAACATAACCATTTTAAGGCCTTTTCCTGCAGTCTGTGGAACAAAATGTGGAAAATATTTGTAGTTTGGGGAAATAAACCATAAATACCCTCAGAGCATTATGGGAATACAATGTTAAAACAATATTGTTAAAAGAGAGAGTTTGGTATTAATCAAAATGGTAATGAATTAACAATAATCCAACACCCTCAGGATGACCTACCCCCTATTCAAATTATGTATCTCCAATGATTCTTTCAGGCAGCAGGAAGGATAATGAGGAAACATGGGTACAAAATTCTAATGACGATAACTTTTGTAGATCTGTAAAATATTAATAAAGAGGAGTGCAGGAATATGGTACATGTCTTTATCAGTTAGTAGTTGAGTATTGGTATACATTTAGTCTTACTGCAACACTAGAACCAACAGGAAGATGTTCAAATACAACTTTGTTTTATTCATGAGATACCTTCTGTGTCTGGCTCAGTATGAAACAATAACTTGCTTGTGTTTTCTATGTGTCAGCTTAAACTGATGATTCCCGCACTGGCCAGCTCCAGCAACTGTCAGTGGCTGTACCCCATCACGTTTGGGGGTGGACTGGTGGAGGGCGATGACATCACCTTGGAGGTGGAAGCAGGGCCTGACTGCGGTGTCCTGGTTACCACACAGTCATCAACCAAAGTGGGTGCAGATGTCACCCTGGTGGGGTAGTAAAAAAATCTTCATATGCCATGGTGCTAACGTAATTTATCAGAGTTTTGTAATTTGTTTAAACAAGCACACTTGTCTTGGAGTTTGCTTTGGTTTTCTGTAGTTTTGTTCATGTTATCATTATATTTTTTTCATGTTGTATTATTGCGAGCACATAGGCTGCAGTGGTTAAACTTTGATAACACTCTGTAAAACTTATTAAAAAAAATTCTATTTGATTGGAAGATTGGACACTGAAGCCAGTAAATAAATAACAGTTTTACCTAGAAATCATGTTGAACTTTGATCATAATGAAGCCATTCTCTAGATTTTCTTTGACGTAACATAAAATCAATAACATTGGAGTGTTGGAAAACTACACCTTGGCGTAGATAACAACAACTGTTACATTTCTGCAGGTGTTTCACTGCCTAGAGGAGAAAACGACCATGCAACACTTTGTGTTCCATCTTTCACACAAATCCCTGGTGGCTGTTCTACCTGATCCCATTGTATGCTTCAAACACGCTCGTTATGAACAAACTCAGGTGATGTCACCTCCCATGTATAATATAAAGTAGTTTGTGACTCTGTCTGTCTGTCTATCTGTCTGTCTGTTCCCTCGTATCTCAGTCAGTTTCACATGTATGTGGATAACATTTGTAGAATTGCCCAGGGGCCCATGGGAAGGGGCCATACATTAAAGCAAATTCAAAATTCCCTCGGGGGTGGGGATATTATGAAGGAACCTATGTCGATGTTTTGACGTAAATTACATAACTTGGAACAATAGTACGTACAATTGTTGGAAACACTATGCATGTTTTCTACAATTGTACTGAGTTACATTATCTGTGTCAAACGTCCACATACATTCTTTCATATGGTACAAACAGTTCATCGAACCAGCATGATTTTAGGCAAGAAGTTGTCATTGCCCTGACATTGCCCTACCAATGGGTGGTGCAGGGACTCATAAGCTCTTGCAGTGGCTGCCTTTTGTCCCAGGCAATGCTCGGCAACTAGGCTAGTATTACATGAAATGTAGTTAATTCAGTGGCTGTTGATCTTTCATATTTTTGAAGTCTATGATAGTTTCTATTTAAATTGTTTCCAAGATGGTATTCAGTGATGTTTTACAATATTTTAATTGTATTGCATACAGTTATGAACAATTAGGATATAAGAGATATAATGATCTTTTGCATGCATTGTTATTACATTTTCCAGCATGTGAACATGGCAGCCAATTCGAATCTGCTGCTTCTTGATTGGTTGACGGCTGGACGTATGGCAAGAGGTGAATTGTGGGAATTCACAAGGTATTTCCTGGAAATTATACGACCAGTTGTTGGCAGCAGTTTTATCTGATATATTGTGTGTGTCATTATTCCTTGAGGAATATTGTGACATCATAATATAGATTATTACACTAGGATATTGTTCACAAATGCATAAGGAACAGCAGTTCAGTTGTTGAAAACCTGGTATGTGTTTGTCAGTTGTGCAGTTCCATGAACATCCCTTTACATATCCTTGGGCAATCAGAAAAGCAGCCATGCAATCCAACACGAGTAATCGTTTGTTCAGTGTTTTATTTGCAGCCACCAAGAGATATCTTGACAGAAATAGAAGATGCACACACCAGGTGATTTAATATCTTTTCCTACTATACAGAGAAGTCAACAAGAAGATTAAACAAGATATGAGAAGAGCAAAAGATAACTGGATAGCAGAACAATGCTGTGAAATTGAAGACAGCTTGAGCAAGAACAACAGCAAGAAGGCTTATAAAATAGTGAAATACCTGACATCAGTGAAGAAAGGGATAACTACCACTATCCAAGACAAATCAGGGAAATGCCTGACAGAAGAACAGCAGATCCTCAATCGATGGACAGAATACTGCTCAGAATTGTACAGCCACAACACCAACGGAGACCCAGTAGTACTAAATTGTACACAGACTACTGAAGAGGACGACTACCCCATTCTTCGTGAGGAAGTGGAGGCTGCAGTAAAGTCTCTGAAAAAAGGAAAGTCAGCTGGAATTGATAACATACCAGCAGAACTGGTTCAAGCTGGGGGAGAAGTCTTGATTACCACACTTACAACAATCTGCAACAAGATCTGGCAGACAGGAAAATGGCCCACCCCATGGACTCAGTCACTGATCATAACACTTCCCAAGAAAGGCAACCTACAGATGTGCCAAAATTACAGAACAATCAGCCTCATCAGCCACCCGAGCAAAGTCATGTTGAAGATACTACTCAACAGACTCAAACCCCAGGCAGAAGAGATTATCGCTGAAGAACAAGCGGGTTTTCGAGCAGGACGGAGCACCAGTGAACAGATCTTCAACCTTAGAATCCTTTGCGAGAAACACCTTCAACATCAGCAAAGCCTGTATCATGTCTTTATAGATTTCAAGAAGGCCTTTGATAAGGTATGGCATGCGGCCCTATGGGCAACCATGAGGAAGTACAACATTGGTTCCAAGCTTGTCCGAACCATTGAACACCTATATGACAATGCCACCAGTGCAGTAACCTTCAACAGCAGCATAGGAGACTGGTTTCGAACAACAGTCGGAGTTCGACAAGGATGCCTACTATCACCAACGCTCTTCAACATTTTTCTGGAAAGGATCATGACTGATGCTTTAGAAAACCATCATTGGAGGCAGGACAATCACCAACCTTCGTTTTGCTGACGACATCGACGGCTTAGCAGGAGATGAACAAGAACTAGTCAATTTAGTGGAGCGCCTTGAAAAAACATCTACATCATACGGCATGGAGATCAGTGCCGAAAAGACCAAACTGATGACGAACAACACACAAGGCATCAGCACAGAGGTCAAAGTTAATGGACAGAGACTTCAGACAGTAACAAGCTTCAGGTACTTGGGATCAATTATCACAGATGAGGGTTCCAAACTGGAGATACTTGCCAGGATTGCACAGACAACAGCAGCACTAACAAGGTTGAAACCCTTATGGAATGACAGAAACATCACGGTCAGTTCGAAGATAAGGCTGATGCGCTCCCTTGTCATGTCCATCTTTCTGTACGCTTGTGAAACATGGACCCTCTCAGCAGATCTACAGAAGAGGATACAAGCCATGGAAATGAGATGCTTTCGGAAGATCTTGCGCATATCATACAAAGACCATGTTACTAACGAAGCTGTCCGCAACAAGATCAAAGAAGCCATCGGACCATATGATGACCTTCTTACAACAGTTAAGAAGCGTAAACTGAAGTGGTACGGTCATGTATCACGATCATCTGGCCTTGCAAAGACTATCTTGCAAGGTACCGTAAGAGGGGGGAGACGAAGAGGTAGACAGAAGAAGAGGTGGGAAGACAACATCAAAGAGTGGACAGGAATGGAGTTCGCTGACTCCCAGAGGGCTGTCGAGAACAGGGAAACGTGGAAAGAGCTGGTTAGAAAGTCATCAATGGTGCCCCAACGATCCTTACGGGTTATGGGAAAGTGAAGAAGTGACTATGCATACAAAGAAACAAAAATCTTCTAAAAATTACATTTCTTTGACTTTCAGTTACGCCAGTGTGAACAATGTGACTGTAGATGGAGAGACAGTATTCCGTGATGCCCTCCGCCTGGCTGATTCACCCTTCCTCTCAACGAAGACTGCCGTGGCCGACTTTCAGGTAGGTAGCAACGTCTCCCACTACCAACAACATGCTCATCCAAGTATACTGCAAATATCCTGTATATAAGTATTGTGATACTTACTCTAAATAAAAAATATTATATTTATATAGTGCCATGGTTCTTTACAATTGTTTAAAAATGAATATCATGCATCAAATTAAACTGTTAAAAAATACAATTTAAATTTAAGGGCATTACAGCTAATACATAAACATGGAGTTAAATACTTTAAATAATAAATCAAATTAAGAGCAATACGATTATAAGTATCAAATGGGATTAAAATAGTAAAATGATAAATTAAATAAATTAAAGTATACATGGAATTAAATTAAACAAAATAATAATAAATATTGAATAAAATTAAAGCCGATAAATATATCATTCTATTACGTATATTCCTGTTGGAAAAGGAAGATCTTTAATTGTCATTGAAAACTGGCACAGCAGAGTTTCTAATGTTAGCGGACAAACTGTTCCACAGAGTTTTTGTTGCTTTGGTGAACGTGCGATCACCGTATGTGGCTGTTCAAGTTCGAGGCACAGTCAGTGATATGGTAAATTCTGATCATAATGAACATTTTGGCCTTCATATGGACAGCAGACCACTGAAGTATTCTGGTGCTTGGTGGTGGATAGCACGGAAGGTGTGCGACAGGATCTTATATTGTATTCGGCGGTGGACTGGAAGCCAGTGTAGCTCCTTCAGAACAAGGGTGATGTGCAAGCAGCGACTGGTTCTTGTGATTATACACACGCATGCATTCTGCAGACACTACGTTTTCACATGTTGATTGTATAATATATAACTGGGTGTCATCGCTATAGAAGTGCACATCTAGTTGATGATGCCTGATGATGTCTCCAAGTGGCTGTGTATATAGCGAGTACAGTTTCGGGCCAAGCACTGATCCATGTGGAACGCCATATTCAAGTAAGACATCAGCCGAGGCGGCATGACCAATGATGACTTGTTGGTTTCGCTCTCGCAAGTAAGATGCCATCCATATTAGGGCATTGCCAGAAATGCCACGTGTGTGTTCCAGACACCTGATAAGGATGGAATGATCGATAATATCAAATGCCGCCAAGAGATCTAAAAGTGCAGCAACTCGTCTGCTGTCATGTGCTTGGAGGATGTCGCTTTGTATTTTGATGATTTCCGTTTCAGTTGAATGTTGCTTCCTGTAGGCACACTGCGATAGTTCATGCAGATCGTTTTCTCGTAGATGTTGTTTAAGGCAGGTGTCAACGACTTTTTCGATTATTTTGGAGATGAATGGTAGGTTCGACTCTGCTCGGTAATTATTTAGCATGTCAGGATCAAGAGATGGTTTCTTCAGGCGCGATCTAATGTGGGCAAACTTCAGCTCAACGGGCACGTGATGTTTCGAAAGACCTATTCACAATGGCAACTATTTTCGGTGCTAGTTCATGAGCACACGATTTATGCAGCCAAGATGGAATAGGATCTAGGTTGCAAGACTTGTGAGGCGAAGATTTGATGATGGGGCAAATCTTAATCTTCTTCGTGGCACAATCTTGGCACATAAGGCAGAAAGAAGACTTCTCCACTTCTGTTGGTCTGCAGCCTGCTTAACAGCCTGGCCCCCAGCTGAGGTGAATTTCCTGTAATTCCCCCCTCCACAGTTCTCCATATTGAAGGCAGTAAATGAATGAAACAAATTATCTACACATTGTGTAAATGGTAGCAGCATCAATTGGTTTAAAAACAACATTGACAAATATCTCAGAAGGGTGGGTTATACATAGGTGAAACATTCCTGGACTCTGAGTAAGCCAACAGCATCCTTGTCAATTTTCCATCTGAGTATTTTGCCCTTGATGCAATCTTGTTAAAAGCTGTTTTTGGTCGTTTGTGATGTTTATGTTGCGTCGTTATTTTGCGCAGGTCATTGGCATGTTTCTGGTGCTTGGTCCATTACTGGAGAAATACAGCCATGCATTGGTAAAATCACTCGGTACCAGCAAGTCATACAGTGAGTATCTGGCCAAGTCTCAGACAAATCTTGAATGAATAAATTGCAGAATGCTAGAACTGAAATTGTACTTTGCTAATCAAGGAATGGTAGAGGGAGGGTTTTGCCCCTATGAAAGACCTGCTCTGTCTGTGTGAGATTTTTTATGAATCTTCCATTTTAATATATAATATTAAAATGACACTAAGAAACTAACGACTTCATCTAATAATAATATGAATTAATCTTAAAACTTTCCCGGACACAGTTTGATATTTTGTTTGTTTATTTCAATTGTATTGTCCCTGTTATGTTAGTGCAATCATACTGTTAAGCACATTTTTGTGAGAGTTTATAATCTTTCGGGTGTTAGTTTTACGTAATTTTTTATTGAAACATTCTAGTCACAATTCACAAAACATAATTGGTAGCCATCTTGAAAATTAACTTTTTATGTTTTCATACTCATTGACAAAAATGTGCATAATAGTGAAAAGTAACCATCAGAATTGGATAATTGTCGTAGTGGAACAAAAATAACAAACATGGCAACTACAAGCAATATAAAGCACAATTGGCGACCATCGTAAGGTAAATTAGTTGTCAAAAAAGGTTGCCCGCGTAAAAATTTGCACTGCCCATATGAGCTCGACCTTAAGAAAAACCCGAGGTAGAGGTGCTCAAAATTTTTTTATTCAGTCTTACAACAAGTTTACCTTAATTTCACAATCTGATTTGGATTTTTTTATATGTTTAGTTATTGTTTGTAATTTCTTAAATGGCAACTTATCCAAAGAAATCCAGATAACATAGATACTATTATGTGATTAACTATTATGAGGACTGGTTTCTTCGTTGATCAAATATCTAACAAGCCTGCAGTATACTACAGTTGCAGCAGAACATTGTAGAACGAACATCGGGATTTTTTCTTTGACATGTACTACCTTGCGTGACGTCATGTTCATGAGACTTACTTGCCGTGTTATAAACATGTAACAGTAACAAGCCATTCAAACGAGTGTCACTCGGCCCTGTTAACTGTATATAAGTGTGTGACTACTGCTGGTAGCTGGCATTGTTGTGTAGATTCCAAGTGTGAGAGAACACAGTTGGTTGGAGTTAGCCCGCTCGAGTTCCACATCTCTGACACTCTACTCAAAGGCTGCGTGGTGAGACTCGCTGCACAGACGACATCTCAGGTACTGTGTCTGTTGCAGCAGTAAAGCTCTACTCTGGTGGACTCTGCTTATCAGAATCGTGTATAACTTAATCAGTTGTTTAGTAAAATCTAAACTAGTGGCTGGAACAGAATCGTTTATTCCCGCTGTATTAAAATGCACCACATAAATATATAAAATTGCTCTGGCCCGAACCAATTCTGTGTCTGCCCGTAGCAGTAAAACTCTACTCGTCGCAATATACACTGAACAAAAACTCTAAACATCAGTGTAAAATATATTTGCAAGAGATTTAGAGCAATAATGTAAGCGTTCAGATAGGTGTGATAATTAAACATTACCAAGTGGTGTGGTTCTTTTTTACTCACACAAATGTAGACATGAACCAGTGCACATGTACACACAAACACCAGCACACACGCACCAATGTACACACACGTACCGATGCAAACGTACACACACACCAACATACACACACGCACATGTACACACAAACACCAGCACACACGCACCAATGTACACACACGTACCGATGCAAACGTACACACACCCCAACATACACACACGCACATGTACACACAAACACCAGCACACACGCACCAATGTACACACACGTACCGATGCAAACGTACACACACACCAACATACACACACGCACATGTACACATGCACCAGCACACACGTACACATGCACGAACCCAGTGACACATGCACGAACCCACAGTGGCACGCACGCACGCACGCACACACACAGTTTGAACAAAGTTCCTGTACCAAGGAATCAATAATTAAACATTATCAGTGTGTGCCAAGTCTTAAATGTGATTTTCCATTTTTAAGTCCTTTAAAATGGGTATTTTTAAAGGAATATCTAAAAAAGGTCTTACATTTTATTTTACCAAACGAGGCCTATAAGTTGACAAAGATGGAAGACTGTGTTGCTGAGTGATATGCTTCTTTGATCAAATGATATAGTTTGATTACTAAGTAGCTCCTGGAGTGTTTGAATTAAATTTCTTAATTTTTTTTAAATTTGCATAAAAAAGGACTTCAAAGTATTGGTCTTAAAAATCTTTTAAATCTGGTCAACCTGACTCTGCTCACACCATGATTATGTATTTGAGCTGTATCCTGAGGAAAATTACTTTCTTGAGATCAAAATACTGAAATTAACTCAGTACTCATCTTTTTGCAGGCATTCCACAAACTTCATGAAATTTTGGAGCCACTTTTTCCAACACTTGGTGGAAATCCTTTCGAGAACAAGTTCTGATCAAGTTCAACCATTCTCAGAATGTAATAACTGCATTTAGGTTTTAGTCCAGATTTCCTCCACAACCTCACACAATTTATTTTGTTATCATATGTGATGCACTTTTGTATCGGATTACATATTTCTGATGGTACATCGTATAATTGCTTAACATATATACTATAATTTTGTAACATAATGTGCATATGTCACAACTGATAATCATGTACACAATATATATGTAGGTGTATACTAGGACTACATGTATATAAAAATTATGCCAGTCCAGTAAAATATAGCTTGACATAGATGTTTATTGAAACAAAACTGTGATTTTATTGTGATGTAATCATGCCCTTGAATAAAATGCTGTTTTTAACTGAACTAACACGGGACATTCTGATAAACAATTATGGGCATATACATTTGCATATCTGATCTCTTCGGCCAGCGAAGGGAAATGATCATTCTGTTTGTATGACAGCTCTCTAGGTCTCAGACTCAGTGTGTGAGTCTCCACACTCGGCAACATACATCCCAAGCAGACAGCTTTTGTCATACAACCTTTGACCGTATATTGCAGTTATGTTCGTTTTGTTAAATTCTATAAATCTGTCCTTCGTGTTCGTGCGATGCAATAAACAAGTAATAGCAAAGGGTATATCCTATTTGCACCTCTGTAAACATTCCGTCTATTGTTGTTCTGGTACAAAATGTCTTAACTAGTTCATATGTCAGATCTTTTATAAACTGAATCTTACTGTCTTTTAAATACAAAGAGCAGATTTTAGCGGTGGTGCACCCATAGTCTTGACTAGTCCCATAAACACACAATTACAGTTTATTAACAGTGATGCACACCATATGGTGAAAATAAACATTTCTCTGAAAGACAATCTATTGACAATAATTATGCAGACTTCAAAGTCTCTAGTTTGTAGGCGTCATTGAGCAGTCTACAAGTTTTCACACAAGTGTTCACACACAGCCAAGCCAGATGCATCAGGAGTAGCGTGTCTAGTTCCGGGCATTGATTATGTCAATGAACTCAGGTTTAAGTGATGCACCACCCACTAGGAAGCCATCGATGTCTGGCTGCTTCGCCAGCTCCTTGCAGTTCTTTGCATTCACAGAACCTGAAACACATCAAGCAGCAATTAGGGAATGACATGACTATTTCAGACCTTGCTAATATTGATAGACTTTAGTGGGGAATGGTAGTATTGTGGTTAGAACATCTGACTCTTATTGAGAGACAGACAGTGTTGATATGTGAATGAATAGTCTTCACACAGTAATCACAGCATGGCTGAATGCTTCCCAGAGAAGTTGAGATGGTAATGGAATGGGTGTTCGAGCTGCCTACGGACTGGATACTGTTCTATATAAGAACTTACCTTAAAATTAGAGAATTAATTAATTGCTCATACCTGATAACAATTGGTTATTACAATAAACACAATTTGTATTAGAATGGCTTTATTGCAGTTTTAAAAGAAATGTGAAACTGGATTTTAAAAATAGCCTATAATGAAATTTCAGCTAAGGTCCTTGGCATTAAAGTTCCATTAATAAGTAAGTTTAAAACATGTTGGAGATCGCATCAAACTGACCATTTTACAAAAGGAGTGCTATTTTATTGTATAGTTTATAGTAATCAAATAATGCTATGACTGGTATTGCCAGGACACCTTACAAAGCAGATTTGATCAATGAAGCATTATAGATGCAACACACTTCTGCATTGTATATTAGGATGGCAGTGAATGGTAAAATAACCCTTTTTCCACTTACCACCATATAAAATCCTGACAGACTTGGCAACATCAGGTTTCACTTTCTCTGAGAGCCATTTGCGTAGGCTGGCATGGACTTCTTGCGCCATTTCTGGAGTGGCTGTCTTGCCTGTGCCGATGGCCCACACTGGCTCGTATGCAATCACCACCTTGCTCCAATCTTTTACGTTATCTACAGAAACACAGCAGCCAGTGGCATTATTTCTGTGAATTGGGGAAAGTGCATAATCATAGTTTAGAAACATTTCACAGGTATATTAAAAATTAAACTTACATATTTCTGCACATTACACAAGAAAGTCTTCACTGGGGTATTAGACAAAACTGCACCAGCACAGATATTTCATCATATTTGTACATGAAGCAAAGTAAAACACTGGCACCTAATGCCCCTCAACTAGTTCCAATAAAAATTTACCAATGTTAACATAAAATATATATCCATGGTTGTACACTTTGTTTATCTTCTTTCTGATCTTCATGCCACAATCACTTGTGCCATCTTCAGCAGACGAAGGCTTTTGGCATTTGTTCTCTCGCAAACTTGTGATACAAGTCTGTAAAATGGGGCGATGTGACATAGCGGTTAGTACGTCGGACTCTCAATCAAGAGAACTCGGGTTCAAATTCTCTTGCTGCCGTTTTGAAACTTTGGCAATTTTGTTCACCCCACGTTGCCACAGTTCACTCAGCTGTATGGGTACCTAGCTACAGACAGAGGTGGATATGTGAATGAATAGTCTCTGCACAGTAATTGCAACATGGCTGAATGCTTCCCAGAGAAGTCGAAGGAATGATCAGGTCTGCCAGGGGGTGAAGTGTAAAGCATTTTGAAGAGTCCCAAGGACTGGATACTGCGCTGTATAAGAACATACGTTTACCTTTAAACTGGCAGCAAAGAAAGTATTGTGATTAACACCAACCAGCAATGGCCTTCATCTGTGTGAAGATCACCTCCTCTGTCTTCTTCGCCTCTCTCTCTTCCAACTTCTCTCCGACACACGGAATGACACTGAGACCTGACTCGAGCACGTGTTTCACCTTCTCTCCTATCAGCTGAGAAACACATCAAACATTGTATTTGTAGCAGGTTCTTGGGTCTGGGGATCAGTTCATTAATAACTCGTGTTAACCTCCTGCAATGAGCATCAGTTTAAAGAAGGAGAGATAAAACTAACAAGGGACTATAAACATATATACCTGGGTGGGTAGATGACTATTATTCAGAGATAGGGTGATTACAACACAAATGTAATAGATTACTATAACTGTAAAAATGTATGAGTTTAATATTGTTACAAGTATGATTACTTAGACAAAAAATCAAACACAACATTAAAATACGTCTCTGTATATAAAATGAAGAGAAAAGCCTGCATGCATATTAGTTGAAAAGAAATACGCAGAAGAAAACTAATTGTGATTTTAATTACGATTACTTTTGCAATGTCATCAAGTACGATTATGATTACTTGACTTTTCTGACCAATGTAAATTCAGTAAGATTACTCCAAAATTTCAACAATTACACACGACTATGACCACTACATCTCTGACATGTACCTGTGTGGGTGGGAAGATTATTCTGTGTCAAGGACAGGCTTGTTTTACTATACGGATGTCTTTAATACTAATTTTCTTAGCAAATACCAGCTGCAAACTATGGACTGTAAATTCACCTTTACTGTAACCGGCTGACACTGATGACTTAGACAGTTTCCAAATCAATACACCAGGTATATTTTAAGGTTCTTCATCCATCATGCATAGCCAGATGTCCTGTCATGTCCACTATTGCACTGTTCATTGTTTTGATTATAGTTGATGGTCAAAGTGACCTTAATTGCAAGGTGACATTAATAGCAAATCATTTCTCAGGATAGTTCATTTTTCATGATTATACAATTATATTATCATATCCCAAAGAATTTCTATTTACTTGTAGTTGTAGAGCTTTCACAATCTTGTCAAGATGACTTCATCGGTATTAGTGACAATGACGTCCTGGTAGGATGACATCATCGTAAACAAGTACTAGGATGTCATCATCATTAGTACTGATGAAGCCATCTTGACAAGACTGCAAAAGGATTTACAGAAAATAGCATGCAATTGTGCACTCACTGTGTCACTTTCTCCAAACACATGTCTTCTCTCAGAGTGCCCCAGAATCACCCAGCCGCAGTTGACATCTTTAATCATTGCCGGCCTACAACAAATGATACCCACAAATCATTATTAATTGCTTACAGGTTTATAGACCAAAGTTCACATTTCAATCTGGTATAAATATATCACAGTTTTATATGGAGTTTATAAAAAACTTAGTATCAATAAGGCTTTGCTCTAGAAGACTTTATTGTGGTTCTAATTTTTAAATGGGTGATTATGATACAAATTATGATATGCACATAGATCTTGAGTTTTTCGTATGAAAATGAACAAAAGGTTTTTCCATCAAACTGATAAAAGTTGGCATATCAAGGAATTCCCACTTAAAAATATAGTAAAATCAGCGATTTAGCTAACATTTGCTGATGTCACCAGAAAGAGAAGTGAATGTGCATGGCTTATATAATAAAGCCGGATGGTCATGATTAACTGTAGACTTATGTTACACAGTTACGTAGAGTGACATTCAAGTTTGTTGGCATTAGGCAATGTTATATACATGGTATTACAAAACTTACTCCATGTAAAAGTAAATGTTGGCAGAAAAATGAAAGTAAACTTTTTGCCTTAAATACATATTATTGCACTTTCTTTTTCCTTAACAAAAGACACTCTACATTTCACCTAAGCACAAGTTTGTGTTACTCCATCAGTATGCTCTCCTACACTCACGAGATGTCTCCTGTGAAAGCACCACTTTCCACCTTGTAACAGTTTTGCGCTGCAACTCCTATTTTCTTGTCCAGCTTCTGTCGAACGTAGTCCAAATAGATCGCTGGTGGTGAAACAACAACCTCTACAAATAGATCGCTGGTGGTGAAACAACAACCTCTACAAATAGATCGCTGGTGGTGAAACAACAACCTCTACAAAATGAAGTCATCATTAGCAATCATCACTGGCAGTCACCATTATCATCTCAATTCACTAGCAAGGTATGAGCCATGAAGAACACTGGCATTGTTTACAAATATTCAAAACTATTTTAAATATCACACAGAAGTGTTTGAATAAATGTTTTTTTATGAATACTGTGGAACCTCACTATTAAGGTCACCCATGGGACTGGGCCAAAGTGACATGGATAGTGAGCTGACCGTATTAGCAGGACTAAATGTTACTATATCTGCGGTGACACGACACGAATATGCACAAAGTTTATGCATATTCGGCAGGAAGAAATCCGAAAATACACGGCAATCCACATAGTTTACTAAGGGCGACTTCATGTCAAGTCAAACAATTTTGTTTCGGCGCTAAAAGACAAATATACTTTTTGCACTGTACTATTATTTGTTTTGAACAATTTGTCCCCTATACTGTTATTCGGCACTATGCTAATATTAAATATGACCGATTTGCCACCCTAGACTGTTATTTGGTCTATATGATTAATTGCCCTGAAGCATGATCACGTGCCATGCCACGCCACGAGTATACGACACAAGCACTTGAGATGGCATGTGTTGCCACTTGATAAAAAACCTCTACTATATTTTACGTGGACACCAGAATGGCTGAGATGGGTAAACGAATACACCAAAAATGTGACCAAAGAATGTTCATCAAAATGTCAGGGTGATCATCTGTAGGCCTATGTGTTGCCACTTGATAAAAAACCTCTACTATATTTTACGTGGACACCAGAATGGCTGAGATGGGTAAACGAATACACCAAAAATGTGACCAAAGAATGTTCATCAAAATGTCAGGGTGATCATCTGTAGGCCTATATATCAACTTCAAACAACATCTCTTCTGACCTGAATTTTTAAAAGTTGTGCTTTCAATTTGCATAGTTTTAAATTTTGGGAACTGGTCTTACTGGTTCATGCATAAAAAATGAAAGTTCTCTAAATGCACTGATTTTAGCAGCCTGTCTGACAAATTCAAGACACGGTACGTTTCTGGTACAAATACAGAATCACCTTGGACTACCTTTAAGAACTCGCTAATGAAATCTGTTGACAAACACATGATATACACATCCATTCTAAGCTCAGCTCTAGACGATGCAACCTCCCATGGCTAAGTAGAAAACTGCAAAGGTTACTGAAGCAGAAGAAACGACTATACAACAAAGGCAAGGAAACAAACAAATGGACAGATTTATGCAGAAAACATGTCTGTGCAAGGCTGAGTGGGACTACATCAACAATACTATCTCAGGACTTCAGACAAACAATTCAAAACCCTTCTGTCACTTCATCAAAAGTAGGAAATGGCAACATTGGAGAAGCCCCCCAGATAGTACAGAGAAGCCAGAGATGCTCTTGGAACAGTTCCAGAGTGTCTTCATGAGAGAAGATGAGAAGACGGATCCGCCCATCTACACCTTGATCCCCCGCAGCACCCCAGCATATGCGACATCACCATAGATACAGCTGGAGCATACAAATTACTCAAGTCCATCAAACTATTTAAAGCCTGCGGCCCTGACCAGATCCCAACGCCATCCTGAAGAATTGCACCAACACCCTATCCATCAGACTGGCATACAGCAAATGTGTCGGCTGTCTTCAAGTAAGGAGACACACATTTACCTGTATATTACCGCCCCATCTCCCCGACGTCTGTCCCATGTAAGCTTCTTGAGCACATCATCTGCTTCCATCTCATGACTATCTTGAATTGCTTGAAAAACACAACATTCCAACACATCTCAACCATGGCTTCAGAGCGGTCTTCTCTTTTGAAACACAATTCCTGACCACCACTTTCTCGACTCTGGAACCCAAGTAGACATGGCAATATTGGATTTCAGCAAGGCATTCAACACAGTCCCCCACAAGGAAACTCCTCCACAAACTCTCACACTACAGCACACCAGGGACCTCAAGTGGCTAGAAAACTTCCTGATTTGACGTTCAATGAGAGTAGTGTTGGATGGTGAATCTTCGAGAGAAGTACCCACAACTTTGGTGTCCCACAAGGCACAGTGCTAGGCCCTTTGTTCTTCCTGTGCCACATGAACGATCTACCAGCATCCGTCAAGTCCTAAGAGGGGTCAAGACATTCAGTGATCACACCGCTCTCCAAAACAACCTAAAGCAACTAGATAAGTGGGCAAACGACAGGGGGATGAATTCAACACAAACAAATGTCATATTCTCAGTATAAAAACAAAACTGATTTCTTCTACAGTTTAAATAATGCCATCCTGGAATGCATTAACAGCAACCCATACCTTGACCTCATCATTTCAGATGACCTTAAATGGCACTCACAGCCGTAATAAAAAGATAACTCCACGCTTTGTTTTCTGAGGCATAACATATGCCACTGCCTAATGAACAGTAAGACTAAGAGGACAGCATACATTGCCCTTGTGCACTCTGTCCTAGAATATCGAGCCATTGTATGGGACCCGTACCGTAAGGGCAACATAAATAATTTATGATAAATCGACTTGAGTGAATTTAACACTGCGCCACCCGTTTCATCTCTGGCGAGTATTTTAAACAAGATTTAACAAGATTGCCATCCAAGGCAAAGGCCCAGATGGCAAGCAGACAAGAAAGCCATTGACTTATAACCGCTTGAGAGTCCAACATTTTTAATCTATGTGTAATCTGCCCTCCTGAGATACGTCAACCTTATTTTTAAATATATTCATACTGCTAGCAGTTACACAATGTGTAGATAATTTGTTCAATAATTCATTGATTGTCCTCTGTGACGAGTACTTCCTGATATCAAACCTACACTGATACTTTACTAATGTTACCTCATGTGCTCGAGTTGTATTCTTTCTTGAGTGAAAAAAAAATATTTCTATCAATATTTTCATACCAATTCAATATCTTAAAAACTTAAATTTGATCTCCTCTTAACATCTTTGTTTCTAGGGTTGTTAAACCACATTCTTTCAGTCATTCTTCATTCTTGAACTATACAGCCTACAAAGCTGAACTACACAGCCTACAAAGCTGAACTCTATACTCTTGAACTACACAGCCTACGAAGCTGATGGTGAGATCAGTGACTTAAATTCATGTTCAGAGTAGTTGAGGGCCCTGTGCTGGCCATAACTCCTGATAAATTTCTTTGTTCCCAAAGACCAAACAAAAGACGAGTACAGCCGAAATGTCACAGATTGTGTGACTGTTAATATAGTTGAAAGACATCAAACCAATAACTCCAGGTGCTTTGTAGTGCCTGGAGCCCACACAGACCAATTCAAGAATTCCTATTTTGTAAAGACAATAGTTGAACTGAATAAATAGACACCAGATAGAAGAGACCAACGGTTTTTAGTGTCTCTTCCGAAAGACATGGGCAAAGTGGGGTGAATGAAATCGCCCAAGTTTCAAAACAGCAGCAGGTGGTTTTGAATGCCGTTTCTTTTGACCGAAAAGCCCGATGCTCTACCACAGGTGGTTTTAAAGGGTCCTGGAAGGTTCGGCCCATGACGGGTTCGGCCTATGCTGACAGATGGTTCAGTCTAGTCGATTCGGCCAACACAGACACATGATTTGGTCCACTTCACTGTCGCAATTGAATTCAGTGACGGTTGACTAAAAGTGGAAATCTAAGCGGCGTTAGTTGTTTCGGCCCACGGAGCTCGCTGGCACTAGTTGCATGCACAGATGGTTCAGCCCATGCGAGCGAAAACACTTCACGGTTCACCAGTCGCGCAGTTGGATGGTTCGACCCATGGGCTGAACCTGTTATGGGCCGAAACATCCAACACCCGCTCCACCCATTTTGAACCCCAGTCGGCATTCCCTTCGACTGAAAGTTTGACGCTCTACTGCTTTACCATACAACCACAGCGCCCCACACCTATCCTGCAGCGTGCATAGTCAATAAACTTCATGCGCATTCACCCCGTCGTACACTAATGCCAAAATTGGCTCCTTGCGACGTACCAGAATTAGAGTTAATCTGGAGAAACCTTGACGCCCTCGATCATTATCAGTGTCGGTGACAGTGCCTGGGACGGGGGCACGCTAACCACTAGTAGGTACATTACATTCTGCTTGGTGCGCTGCTGAAAATTTTTCTATTGAGAATTGACCCAGAATGTGTGACCTCCATCTTCATTTTTGATTGTCTTTGATATCATAACATTATGCAAATGAATGAATATGTGACCTTAAATGATACAAATATCAACCAATGAAAGACTGACGAATCATGTGGAATTTTCGCAGGCCGTCCCGGAGTGACTTTGACCGAGGTAAGCCCGTGTTTACTTTTACTTTGTGAATAGTAGTTAAAATTAAGGATAAGTATTCATCAAACAACTTTAGCATGTAAATAAATAAAATCTTCAGTATTTCAGCTTGATAATGATGTGTGTGTGTTACGATTGTGGGTTTGTTCGGACGAGTACAGCGTCGTTCGGGAAATTAGCTATGCGCACGCTGTTTAGTGTTTAAAAGTGCGTTTGCGGTTACTTTAATCGCGGCGCGGCCGCAGGTTCCTGGGGAAGTGGTGCTGGTGCGAGATGGGCGCACGTCATGTAAATTATTAAATACTTTGTACTAACAACCTTATTATTATTATAGGCTTATTGTGAGCAAGTAATTCAAGTTTATGTTTGTTCAACATTAGCAAATTAAGTTACTTTTTAATAGATTTTCAACTGTTAGCACTCAGACTGGGAACGTAGGCTGTAACGCTCTGTTCTAGTAATTTAGGTCAAGTCGTTTTGCGCAATTCAAAATCCACGCAATCGAAGTGTGTTGCAACCAACTGCTGTTAGTGTGAACAAGTAATTATAGATATAACAATGTTGTATGATATTAATAATCATTAAGATAGCTCTTGTTAAAATGTTATATTTTCACAATTTAAAAGCTGTATTCGTAACTTCCGGTTTGTGCGTGAGCTAGGTGCAATTTTGAGTGGGTCTGACGTGATATTTCAGCATTTAAATCCACGCCATCCGCACTTTTAGAATTATGTGCTGACAATTTTGCAAGCATGTAATCAATCAAACGTGTTATTTTTTGTGTCCTTCCCTTATATCATGTTTGATATAGAAATAAATAAAGTAAAATGAGAGTTTTGCTAAGCAATTCTTTGAACTTTTTACACATACTTTTTTATTATATCTACACATACTTTTAATGCACAATGTGCGTGCGTATAATGTATATATATATATATATATATATATTCTTTATTTCATGTTCTAGGATTCCACAACACATTTGAAGAATAAAAGTATAACACACACCAGAAGACAGACAAGGCTGACAAAGACTATATAAAAATGTTGAATATGTGCACCAAGTCCACAGTGTCCAGTTAACATTGACACATTACACATGCACGCATTTATGAAACAGTGATCTCTGAATATGTGTACACTTATTCGACAGTATCATGTGAATATTATAAACATTACTTCATTAATTTAGGAGACTTTGAAATATGAACATTTCTGCACTGAGCCTGCACTGCCCTGTGAACACTGACATATACACTGGCATTGAGTTATGAAACATTAAACCGTGCATATTGTTGTGCTGAGCCTTCAGTATACTATGTGGTCTTCCGTATAGTTAAAAATGTGGTGAAGTCAACTATATATAAACATTCATGTTGAAGTGCAGGACATTATTTCATGAAACAGTAAAATTGATGTGCTGAACCTGCAGTGTACTGTGAACCAGTGTTGACACTGTTAACTATAAATATTGCTGCATTATGCATGCAGAACATTTTAAGGCTTCTCTCAATGTATAATAAATTGTATTATTTTTGTGCAATGATAGTGTGGGTTTTTTCCAAAGAATTATTTAATAATATATTGTTTTTTATAATCATACAGTAAACACTACAGATTCTATTAATTTTCCAGCTTCACGTGTCACTTAAATATACATAGTTAGGCCATTAATACCTGTAATTATGCAAATGTCACATTACAATAAATTATGTCATCAAAATATTATACTGTAGTAAAGTAAATTATGTACACCATTTCTTAACATGTCTCAGTGAATTTACAAAGACCACTGTCATGCACAATTACTTATGTGGTTGAAATAGTTAATTTACCAACATAAATCGGTCAAATAATCAGGTCACTAGGGTAAATATTATGGTCAACAATTACAGCCTCTATTGACTTGATAGTATCCCAATCCAGGCTTAATAAAAAATAAATAGGCCATTAAGACCAGCAAATAGGTCAAAGGTCAACGGTCAACTTGTGATAAACTTGGTCATCAATGGGTATTAAGGTCAATGTGTACATAAATTCTCCCTTAAAGCCCTAGCTGATCCCACATATCATACATAATTAGGCAATTTTTTAACATAAATAGGTCATCATAAGTCAAGGTCAAATAAGTAGGTCAATGCATGGTCACACATTATTAGGTCAACATTTTAGGGTCCTCTAACTTTTTATTCCACTTCAATATCTTCCTTGGTACACATTATGCCATGTTCCCCTGCATTCAGGACTGTGCCGTGGCAGCGCAACCAACAAACATACCGGGACTCACAAGAAATGGACTCAATTCAAAATAGACCTTTTTTCTGAAGCCAAAAAGTGGAATAACTTTGCAAATAATAAAGATATTGAAAAATTCGAAAAGGTTGATAAACTGCATAACATACTATATCAGATATAAGTGTTTAAATGATTAAAAACGATTTTTTTTTTTTTTTAATATACCTACCACTAGTTTAGTAGCACTATTTTTTTCCATACTGTTTTTATGTCATATAACACTTATGGAATCATGTTTATGTTCCCTTACTTCGACACAACGAACGTAATGGAGTGTCATGCGTGGTGCATTAACTAAAGCGCGTAAACAATCGAAAAATGTAAACTAGTTCTGGCTTTTTGCATCAACAAGGTTGTCAATGTCAAGGTCAATTCCAAGCCGCCGTTCTGACAGCCTACCTGTTTTCGGATTGATGCCTTTTTCGTTCAAGAATTTGATGATGCCATCATTAGTACTTTTATTTCCATTCATCTTCCAGTTGCCACCAACGAAAAATGTTCTTTGGTCTGCCATCCTGGGGTATCTTATCTCGAAGGAAAATGTGCATAAACCACTCAAGACACCGGTGACAGAGCTGGCAACTTGATTACCGTGTAGTTTCGGACCCGTGATAACTATAGTGCATTGCAAAAATAATGTCTTATTCTATATCTACCAGAACTAAATTATGTGGTGGTCCGTTCTACTGCAAAAATGCGAAATATGATTGAGCATATATAACCACACTATTTGCCTAAGAATATATTAAGTTGATACTACGTTATCGACTGAATACAAAAAACAGGTTGGAAACGTTGTTTGAGCAAATACTTGCTGTGACCACACAGCACAAGCCCCTGGACCAGTTATTTTTGTCGTGCGTCTGCAGAAGAGGAGAGAGGATAAAGCAGTGGGACGAAAGACCATCAAATGTTAGCCGTTGCATACAAAGAAAGGTTGACATTAGACTATGAGAAACTTGGAACATCATTAGGAACAGTGAAAAAAGAATGGAAGACTTTCAAAGATGCTTTTGTTAGCGTAGCAGAAGATCTGTGTGGCAGAACGTCTGGAAAAGGGATCAACCGATTACAACATTACAGCAACTGTACGGACAGAAGAAGGCGGCGGCTAGGAGAGCTGTGGACAAAGCAAAGAGGAAAATTGAGGAGGAAAGTTAGACGAGGATTGCGGAAGGAAGTTGATGTATAGGATGGTACAAGATAGGGGTAGGGACAACAAAGATGTAAAAACTGGATCAGTAATCAAAGACAAGAATGAAAAGCTAGTCACTGACAGGAAAAATCGTTACAGGTCTGGAGGAGTATTTCAAGGACCTGCTAAACCAAAGGGAAAACAGCAAACCAGAAATGGGAGGGAGGGAGGGAGGGAGGGAGGGAGGGAGGGAGGGAGGGAGGGAGGGAGGGAGGCTTTAAATGTTACAATGGTAACGGTTGATGAATTAATTTAACAACCTACGCATTGATTGGAGAGACAGGCGGCTGATTAAAGAAATATACGCGAAACAAACGACTGTGATAAGAGTGTCAGTTGAAGAAACAGAACCAGAAATTGTAGGAGAGGAGGGTGTTCACTATATACATTGGTCTTCAACACTTTATCGTGCCACGTTGAACCTTATCAAAATGCTATAATCGCATGCAATAAACCCACTGGCGGCGGAAGTTGTTGAATATTAGGCGTTAAATGAGATAAGAACAACGTTTCAGAAGAGGAAGAGGTACGGAGGACGGGACGTTCACTCGGAAACAACTGGTGGAAAAGAGAGTGGAAGGACAGGATAATATGGTTCTGGGATTCATAGACCTTGAAAAAACATACGACACAATTCCGAGAGAGGTGGCCATGTTGAGGTGGATGGGTGTTTCGTAGGCTGAGGTGAGGATGGTCGAAGGCACGTATGAAGAGCAAAAGAGTAGTGTGTGGACCTGGAATATCGGAAGAATTCAGGGTGGACGTCGGCCTGAGACAGGTGAGTGCCCTAAGCCCATTGTTATTCATCGCAGTAGTGGGGGTGGTCAGCAGGAAAGCGAGTACGAGAGACATTCTCCGCAAGTTGACGTACGCAGATGACATGGCAGTAGTAGAAGACAGTGAGACAGACCTTCAAGAACGGTTCGTAGAGTGGAAGGACATACATGGCAGACATGGACTGAGAGTAAGTCTAGAGAAGACGGAGGTGCCTTGGGTCGGGCAGCAGAAAAAAGATCTGGATGGGAAGAAACTGAACCAACGAGACAGCTTTGTATATTTGGGTGGAGCGGTTTGCGGGGACGGCGGCACGGAGACGGAAATTCGCAGGAGAATACAAGCTGGGGCGAGTGCACGGAGGATAGTGGAAAGGATGATGGGAGATAGACATATATCTCAGCAGCTAAAAGGAAAGGTGCATATCCTCAGCTGAGATAAGAGGACTGCGTGAAGAGAGATTTGGCGGGAGTGGGAGGGGAGTGGAGAATGAGGGCGAGGGATAAAGGAGAGTGGAGACGGTAGTAAAACGGGACTAGTGATGAAGAAGAAAGGAAAAAAAAATCGACGACAGGTATCTGTGCCAGCCTCACCCGGACTACAGGGATAAAGAGGAGAGCAGCAACAGGAAATTTCCACAGCATTTAGTTCTTTTGAAGTCGCCAGGTGGCAGAAATTCCGGTCAAATGGAAGCTACGGAACGCAACAACGTTTTGATGCTTTGCTTAGCAAGTTGTGTTTTATGTTATCAGTCGCCTGATGTTATGTGGTATGCAATTCCTTTCGTGTATGTTCTAGTAGTAATATAGGTATATGTCTTTATTAAGCTGCAGAAATCAATCAATTCAGTGACCACTAAATGACACGGTATTGTGCAGGGCTGGGTGCAGGCGTAACCTCTGATACTGCATTTTATTAGTTTCCAACAATAGCGTGTCTTATGTCTATAGGCACGCACTATTGGTTTTTTTACTGCTGCTAAGTGGGATATTGAGATTGTTCTGCAAACAATTTACTGAAAACTTGCCCTTGAAATTCCTGCCCACGGTCGAAAGCACCATAAATCCGCCTCTGCTGTGCGTTAACTCCTTAAACAATTAAACAAAAACTTGCTTAAGCTTGTGCATTCTTTATTCTACAGACTACGCCAAAGCTAGCGCCACTGGTGCGTCAGTTAGTTCTTCTCACAGGTAGTGTCACCACAGAAGATGCAGCCATGATAAGTATATCAGACTTCTTTGGGGCACCTCAACCTAAGCGCCCTGCTCCTGCGGCCCGTCCGGAGGCAAATGTCACTGGTCCTTGTTCTGCTTTGCCAGTGGATATCGGTCATGCTGCGGGCAATAGCGAGTTGACCGATCGCGAGCGTTTGACCATTTTGGACAATGCCTGGACTCCTCCAGATGATTTTGCGTGGCCGTACACTGAACGCATGGACAGCGGCAAACTGAGGAAGAAATATCTGAACACATTTCCGGTGCGCATAGTGTATTTACAAATTCTGGTTTGAAGAAGGGCTTCCTTTGCAAGGCTGCGCCCTCTTTGCACCTACTGGACGCGCATGCGAAGTGATGCCGGTGACGTCACGCAACAATTCCACTCTTCCTTTTCGCTTCAGCGTGAACAAAATCGATGTGCATTGAAGCGAATTATGCAAGCAGTCTGACTCGAACAAGCGACTGTACGATTTGTAGCAATGCATAGAACGGGAATGCGCTGAAGCGTCACGGACACGCATCTCAAGAAACAACACGACACACGCTGGGTAGTAACGAAGGCTGCAATTCTAGTGTTCAATGAACTATACCCTGCGATTGTCGCATCACTGCAGAACATTTCGGAATAGTTGGGTGATGCTTCCGGCAAAGTATCTCCGTTGCGTGGATCCCAGTTTCCTGCTCTCCGTGGAGGTCCTGCAAACAGTTCTCGAAGTCACGAAGCCTCTATCTGTCAAACGTCAAGGTGTATCTCAAGACATTCTGCGAACAACGGAATCAGTGCGAGACTGCGTTGACGTGTTGCGGAACTTTCGCAGCGGTGACATGTTTGACAGACTGTTTGTCCAGGCAGAGGAGGTCGATGACAGACCAATCCAAATGCCGCGAATAAGAAACAGACAAAGACAAAGTCCCAACCTTCCTGCCGACTCTGCTTTGATGTACTACAGGCGTGTTTTGTTCAATCCGTTCATGGACATCTGCGTTGTACAGCTGCAGGAGCGCTTTGCATCTACCTGTGCCAAGGCCCTTCTCTTCTGCGCATCCATATCGGCCTCTGTCTGGAGAGGGACTTCTCCGCAGTTGAGGAAGGGGTGACAATTTTTAATGTACTTTCAGTTTCTACAAGGAAAGAAGATAGCTGCGGAGGTGGAGTTCGTGCGTTGACAAGCCTACAAGAGACGCCATGATTCGGCTAGCCTATCTGGCCAGGTGCTCGACGCCCTGAGAGTGTTGCTACACCGCTGGGGACATACCCATGTATCGCAAATTTGCTGCGAATATTTGCCATTCTCCTTGTCACATCGAGCGATCATTCAGTGCACTGAAGTGTCTGAAGAACTGCCTGAGATCTACGATGAATGAGCAACGCCTCAAGGGACTTGCTCATATGTACGTCAATCGTGATATCAACAATTGCCAAGGAGAATCGCCGACTTAAGTTTAATTAAAATCTAATGTGATAATCCATCCGCAGTTCAGGCCGTGGAACACAACTGGCGGAGTGCATGCATTGACAACTTCTAGCGCAT
Organism: Lamellibrachia columna; assembly: GCA_963662155.1. NCBI lineage: Eukaryota > Metazoa > Annelida > Polychaeta > Sabellida > Siboglinidae > Lamellibrachia > Lamellibrachia columna. The sequence goes on from OY759267.1 coordinate 47,490,513, forward strand.
TTGGCGGTGTCAGGATTCAGCTAACTGACCCGACCACGAATTTGACACTGCAAGCAGCTGGTTTTGGGACTTCGCTGCTTTGCTTGATTTGTTTTTTATATGTGTTCACTGCGCGGAGGCTGAACAATCAGACCGAATAAAGATATCGGCTTTTCTCATGTGTTCTATGGTGTTCAGTCGTTCCCGCGTTGGTGTATTTTGGGAATGTTTGGTATTGGGTTATTCCCGCCTCGGATCAGAGAAATAAAAAAAATCTTGCCCCCCCCTCCGACATCCTAGAAACACTGAGCATGGGGGGTCATCAAACAACGTTAACGTGGGACGGTTCTGGAACAAACAGATGTTCAAACGATATTACAAAAAAGCATTAGGCATATATATATATATATACATATATATATACATACATACATACATACATACATATATATATACAGTCTCATCGTTATGAGGGTTTTTATACGAAGCGCGCGTTCGCGCCAGTGGTAGGTTAATTGGAATTAGTGAGTGTACGACAGGAATACTTACCTCCTGTGAGGCTGCAACACAAGGCAGACGAGACCTGTTGCATTTAGTGTCAGTATAGACATACCTCCTGATCAGGAGGCGAGCATCAAGCCATTGAGCGGCCATCGCACCAGTCTTTGAGTTAAATCGTGTTGCATTTGCGTTGGTTAGTGTATATTAATTAGTTATTATACACTGGCAGGAAAGAATGCTCGTTCAAGGACTCCAACAGTAACTGACTGTTGGCTATACTTGCCTCTGGGGCTCGTTTTGCTTTACAACTTGATTGCGCCTGAGAAGAAAGATTGTTGAACACCACAGTAGAAGTGGAAATCTGGAAGCATCGATAGACACTGCTTTGATGCCTGCTGGCGCCGTGATGGGGAAGTCTGTCGTCACATCACATGTGTAACACTGTGTATTAATTATTTATTTGTTATTGATGCACGCATCAGTTGTGCCGTACATTGTTACAATAAGCCATCTCGTTCACTACTTGAAACGAATTATGCTGTATTTTGTGGGAGGGCACTGGGCCGTTTTTCTCCGTTACGCCGCCACATGATGGCATGTCAGCCTAATGGGTGATTACGCTTGCCCCCTCTCCCCCACAAACACACTTTTGCCTCTCCTTTGCGAGATCCTTAGCCACTGCTTGAAACGCGCTATAATGTGATATACCCCTGCAAACAGTTTGTGTAGGCTAATTACTTGACTAAGAGAAACACTATGTGGGTGAAATGATGAACGAGACACTGAACTTTTGAACAATGCCCCGAGGCTGCCGTCTGCGGTGAGTTCGATTCGTTACGACTGACTGAGACCCTCCCTGCGAACAAGCCTAGATCCGCCCCTATATATATTTAGTTCCTGGTGCTGCTGCCGATCTATTTTATTAGCAGGCAAACGAAAACACCAATACTGGCTTGACGAAATGAAACAAATTAGAGAGGAAAACGCAAAGCACTCATTTAGAACGTTTCATCTACACATTAAGCAACCGGGGAATCGCATGAAGACGGAAAGAGTAATTTCGTTTATTTTGTAGAGAATAAAAAAATGTATTGGGCACTGCAGGCCTAGCCAAAGAGTGTTATCCTTATAATGTGTTCGAGCACCGGCTCAGTGCAGCCACTTCCAGTATTTTAGAGGGGGGCCATCTACAACTGATGTATCGGCCATTTCGTGTTCAATTTTAGAATGTGTAGCAACGATTATCAAAACACTGCGTGTCCAGTGTTCAGCCTACTGTTACGTTTCCCATTTGTGACCATGTCAACATTTTGCACGATTATAAGAAAACGAGACCATAAAAAATTCTGAAATTTACCTGCCGTTGTCATCATCTCATTGACATGCTGGTCGAGTTTAGTCAAAATGACATATTTCTAACTCATTTCAAATGCCTGAACGTGCCATGCCCGTAATTTTTTTTTACCAATTTCTGCATGAATTACTACGCACACGTGCCTTGTGGAGAAACAATTGCAAAAAATCCTTCCGCCTATTGACATCATCTAAAAATCCACAGTTACATTGCCAACATGTTCTACTAGCAAACTTGCCAACGTGCCTGGCTCAAATGCAGTTATGTCAGATGATATGATGTTTTTAAAATGACACCTATCTAAAATTACTGTGCCCTACATTCCTACACCAGGAAGTCTGAGGCATGATCCCTCCAGCCTTGTAGGGAAGAACCCTGTGCTCCTCTGGCGTCCTCACGTGACTCTTCCTGGGTGACCGGTGGGATGACTGATGGGGCAACTAACCTATAGTCTTTTCCAGACAGTGTACACTATAAACGCCACACTTACGAAATGCGGTCTATATAGGCACACAACTCTTTACATTAATAAAGAACCAAAACAATACTTAGTGAGAAGCTCGATATGACAAATATACATGACTAATTGTTCAGTATTAGAAGTTTGATAGGGCAAATAACAATTATTACTTGTTCAGTAACCCTGCCGGTTATATACCCACCTGATTAAATAGTTGCTATCCCATGAACAACTGAACAAATATAACCAAACTTTTGCAATAGTGATCTACATGTGATTATCGTTAGCTGTTGCAGCCTGCGACCGCAATCAAGCTGTCTGTAACATGGAGCCTAACTTTAAGCTCAACTCCTAATTAAGGTTGACATAGCTTCACCCAATTCGCCGAACGACGTGTGAAAGACCTCCCCCAATACAATCACCTCACATTCTACATAGCCGAGATAGGGCACAGACAACCCATTTGCAGCCACCCTGTGATATCCTTCAGCGTCTGTCCGCGTGGCAGCAGGTGGTTCCTGAAGTATCCCTCTGCTCCGGTGTCCAACAAACTGTTTGCCGACTGCCCACTCACCTTCACCTCCACCACTGGAAATTTACCGATGGCTTTCTCCATCAACGCTTCCACATCTGATGGGTCCTTTAGCTCACCATCCCCTATAATTGGACCGGTGGAGAGGTGACGCATATGTTCTCGTCTTTACGATCTTCTGGAGAAACTTGGGACTGGTAGGTGGTCCACGGATCCACACGTATAACAGATCCGTTTCCCCTCGGTATTGTAGCCACGCTTGTGCTGGCGCCGGGCTTCCCAGCTTCGTGTGTTGCTAACACTGTCCAGCTGTTGTTTCTGTTGCCGGGCCCGGGATTGCCCAAGCTGCAGCCGCAGCACCTTAAACTGTTCCTCCAAGTCACCCATGACTACATGCAGGCAACCCCAACACAAGGAAATTAATAATTATATTTAACAAATGAGCAAGTATCTCGGTAGTTATAAGCCTTAATACCAAGCAACGGTCACGCGTATAACTAGGAACAACTGCAGGGTTACCTTATCTTAGGACACAGTCGATAAAATTAACCCGAGGAGTTAACCGGCACCATGTACTATCACTGCCAAGACCAAGCTGGATAATCAAGACCCACCTAAAGACCCAGCTCCAAAGCAGGAGTGAACATTCAAAATATCCCAGCAGTATTCATCGCAACACATGGCCTGAACCATGATATCCAAGCTGCAGGGAAAAGTTGCAAAAAAAACATTATACATAACAGATAAGAACACCTGGACTGTACCAGTTCAAAGATGCACCCACTCCGAGATAACAAACATTACACATAGTTATTAACAGGCATGGCATTCTCAGTAATGTCCCTGTAACAGTTCAAACGCGTCACTCAGTTAAGTTCGGAACCTATATCCATCTAGGCACCAAACTGAGGTTGTCGCCTCGGAAGTTCGTCACCTCGAACGTTCGTCGCTTTGGAGTTGTCATCGACGTCTCACAGGCACTTCTGGCAATACAACATAATGCTAGCGGCATTGATATTCCTTGCACAGCTATCGGAGCCTCGCATCACTGCTGCTATATAGCGCTGACCGGTGGCCTGCGGGTTTTATCTCCCTTCTTGTGACGTTATCATTCCTTCCAGCTGGGGTTTATTTTGCTGTCTTCATCCCACTTCTGATACCATTTTGTAACCGGGGAATCGCATGAAGACGGAAACGGTGAATTCCTTTATTTTGTATAACATAATAAAAACCGTACGTATATGTATAATATAATGTATATGTATATACCGCATTTCTAATATCATTGAAATACGCCGATTCAGTGGATCGTGTCCTCTACGTCGAGCGCTGTTGCAATACAACTACAACTAGGCCTACGTACAAAATAAAATTTTATCAGATTACCTTATATCTGAAGAACAGTGTGTTGTATTATGCAGCCACGACGGGGTCGTCACGCTCCCTGAAGCACCACATGTTCACTCATCCATGATGTTCATGCGATAGGTATTGAAAGTATACATAAAAGAGCTTGTTGACACATATTGTTCTCGTGTTTGGCAGACATGTATTAGCTGGCTATGTGCCTAAGCCCGCTTTCCACACCTGATAGTCTTATCTCATAACAACGCATGTTGTTCCGAAACGACGCCTATTTCTTTTGATTGTATCATTGAGACTGTCTTTTGGTTTTATAAATTGTACGTTAAAATGTTTTAAATATACATTTACAAATTACATTAAGCCAACTGTAAACATGTTATTATAAATGCACGCACGCACGCACGCACGCACGCACGCACGCACGCACGCACGCACGCACGCACGCACGCACGCACACACACACACACACACACACACAATAAAGCCGCCACGCGGAGTCGTTAACGTTTTGAGAAAAAAATTATTTCCAGAGGTCAGTTCGAGCGTGTTTCAGAGTAATTACATATGAATATATTAATCGCAACAATATATTACTAATGGCATTACTCTTTTTTCGTAAAGTACCTTCGACCATGGAAAGATTTGTGGTATTTATCCTGGTATTTATCTGAGATGCAAAGCCACCGCGCGTTATCAGTAAAATACGGTAACGCGGAGGGCATCCACTTTATTTCGCGGAACCTGACGTCACCGAGCCCACGCGAAGCTACTGTCACGTGATATATCCAATTTTGACGCCATATTGATAATATTGTTTTGGTGTGAGAGTGGAGGCTGCTTTGTTTTGCCACACATTTTATATGGTATTTCCACTCAATATGTGTGCAATGGAAGTGAAAGAAATGCACGATTCTTAACCCAAATATCCGAGGCATCAAGAAGTGACATAGGTTGATTTTGTAAGGTAAGTAGGGTGGTATTTCTGACCAGAAGTAGCTCACGAATCATTCACTTGTCATGAACAGTCGTTTGACAACGGCAGCACGTTGAACTCAAATTTATCTACACTAATTCTACCAGTCTCGCGTGTATGTACGCCTACTATCAAATTTCTGCTTTTAGGTGATTAGTTGTTTGTTAGGTGAAGTAAAGTAGTTTTGCGGGACCGCGTGAATAGGTGATTCAGAAGAAAACCATGTTAGTTACGCCGCCCCATAAACATGTCACTGACACTACGATCACCAGATGACGTCTAAATGCACTTTGGCGTTTTTACAGAGAACTGACTGAACCATACAGTGACGTGGAGGTTTTGTGTAAGCTTAACTGAATAATGTAGTGATTCAGAATGCGTTAATGGGATTCGTTTTCACTCCTAAATGAATCCTAAAACACGATGAAGATAGGGAGAACAATAGCCTTTGTCCAAACATTGACATCGTATGTCCAGTATATACGATGTGATATAACAAGCTGCCATTTACAGCTGTAGTGGTCAACCACATACACTTGTGCACATTTGATTATTATAAATTATAGCAAGACTTTGACCAGAATGTGGTGTTTTATGTTGAGAGAATAAGATGACTAAAGCTGTTCCTGGTAGCACTAGTTTTTGCAGGTTACATTGACATTGTCCAAAAACCTACATTGATTTATTGTCTCTTCTGGTTCTGTATACTTGCTTTCACTATATGAATATCTTCTGTATCAACATCATGTTTTGTATTTATAAACGTGTCTTAAACTAAAGAGTAATTTCACAATGGTACCAGATTGAACTAAAATTATCCAAACAAATCATGTCGTCTTTTATGTACATTGCTCCCTATTAATTTATTTTGGGTTTTTTCTGAACAATTGTTTGTTAGGTGAAGTTGAGTATATTTTGGGGAGTCCATGTTCATGCTATTCTGAAGAAGGTGACAGTAGTTAGCATATGTGGTGATCATCAGATGATATGTAGCAATCCACTTTGTGGCTTTTGCAGTAAGCTGACATTTGAAGACACAGGAGTTCTATGCAGACATTACTAGTGGTATTGGCAGAGGATATCAACGTTTGCTAATGTGATACGTTTTTATATACAAATCCTAATATTTGATGGATGGAGACATAGAGAACAATGGCCTTTGTCCTATCATAAATTGACACATGTCCAGTATTGCCTGACATGCTATCACCAGCTGCCAGCCACAGCTGCACTGGTCAACCTCATACAAGCATTTAATTAATCCATTCCAGGTGGCAGTCAGACTTTGACCAGCCTGTGGTCCATTATCATGAGAGAAAAGATGACTAAGACTTTCCATGGTACTTTGGTATAATATATATTGTACTTTGGTATCATATATAAAAAAAATTGTAAGTCAAATACAAAGTTAAAGTTCCTGCTTAGGCAAACAAGAAATGTCAACCTGAAAGCTAAACAACTTATTACTTCGGCCCTAATACAATGTCATTTTGACTATGCAAGCTCATCATGGTTCGCAACTTTAGGCTACAGTGTACACAAAACAAGATAATTCGGTTCCTTCAAAATGCACCAGCCAGGACCCACATTGGTTCAACCAAGTTTAGACTGGTCAATATGTTACCTGTAGAGTTACAGGTTAACCATTTCAGTACGACAGGCCGGTATACCGGCCTCGCGGTGTGACGCTACAGTACGACAGGCCGGTATACCGGCATTGGCTACGTTCGCCATTTAAATCGCTTTTACTCATAATTATCCACTAAGTGGAGCCACTTGTTATATACGGTTGTCATGGCGAATGAATTAGCTATTCGGTAGTGGCAATCGTTTATTATCGCTCAATATCATTTTACGGAGGTTTTCGCGTTTTTTAATGATGGATTATCAAAATCTGCTATGGCCACAATGGCGGACGGCTTTACTTCAACTGACGATTTACCGCCATGTGTTTTGGGCGGATTATTTCATAGTTTTAGTGACGGATCTTTGTCGGATGTTGACGATTGAAACAACAATGATGTTGGCGAACTTAACGACCGATCCGGAGGCAAAACGGATACAGCGGGAGTAATTTTGATGGCTACTCGGACGTCAGTGATGATGAATGTGACAGTGTAAACGCAGAGGATGAACTGCCCACTGTACTATCAATGCTGGATGATGCATAGTTTTATTTTTGTTAGAAGAAAAAGGTGTCTGTGAATCCGTCAACATGCAATGTTTGATTGGAATCGGTCCAGTAGCAATGAATGTGTTAGCAAATATACAGATGAACACTTCTGTCATATATGCTTAAAATACAGATAAATAACTTGTTTTTCACTTTCTCATCCTCCACAAAATGTACTTTATATTGTATTTTATATCATAGTACATTCCTGTAGCATGATCAACATGAGTAGTTTACATTAAATATGTACATTGCGTTCAGCAAATGCAAAAACGTTGAAAACATGGTGGCCATCTTGGATTGCTGGTTACCATGACGATAAAATGTAAAATGATATGGCTCATTTTGCTCACTGATTATCGTACTTTCAGAATATATATAATATTCCTATTCATAAGATGCATTTTTGTTTCTGAAATCTTGACTTGAAGTGATGCAGTCGATTTTCTTGCATAGTCACTGGGAATGCAGTATTCAGTGGTCACAGCAGATCAGGGCTGTAGTACTGAAATTGTTAAACAACTTAAATTGAACCTTGTACATAATATTGTTCCATTTGTTCAATGCTTTCAACCTAAAACGTAACCAACTATTAATACAAGATCTAGTACTTTGTCTCTTAGTGTGCCATGCGTAAAATCATTTGGAAAAATTTCTTTTTACAAACACTATACAGGCATGGAATGAATTACCATATAATATACAAAATGCTCAGAATAAATATAAATTTAAATGTTTAGTCAAACAGTTTTTATTCAGTTATCTTAGTAACCAGGAGGCTAGCTCTTTTATTTACTATTAATATCATTTTACATATGTAGTACTTTTGTAGTTTTTTGCTTTAGCAATTAGTATGTATATAACTCTTAATGATCAGGAAGTAAGCCTCTTTTTAAATGTCACTATTATTATTTATATTTTTTGACTTAAAATTTGTTTAGTCTAATAGTACATATTTAAATATCTTAACTCTTTTTATCCCAGAGGCTTGTCCAAAATAAGCCTCCTAGTTCCCAAGCAATTGCTTTCGCACCGATGTCATATTTTTTGTCTGAACGTTCCTTGTTCATGTTACAAGTATTTGTTATACTTTATGTGTCAGAATATATCATAAACTATTATATAAAATGAAAACTAATTAAATTATCTTTTGAACGATGTGAATTTTATAAATATAGGTCCATTTTAACTTTTACCATATATTTTAAAAATAAATGTTGAGTTCATAAAAAGTATCTGTGAATGAAACATTCAGAATTAAGTTCTGATTCTAATGGTAAGAAAAGTAAAAAAATTATTATCCATTACAAAGTTATAAAAATAGCAAATAAGGTAATGACCAAAAATCACCAAACATGCCACCATTTTTTCTTCACTTTGAAAAATATAAGTTTTAAAAGAACGACAGCTAAACTGATTGCATTTTTCAATTTGAATACTTGTTATACTAGTAGTGTCTATTAGTGACCACAGAAGCACAAGATGTGTATAACGTTTATTTATTTTTCAGGTAACAAAACACAACTTGAAAACAGTTATTTTTGGACCGCCATCCATACCACATTTGAGAGCGTCTCTATGCGCAACATTTTTGAAAACCCATCCTCCGTTAGAAACCCTAAAAATCACAGTCAGTTTCTGAGTCCTCTAATAGCCAAAGTTGCATCCAGTTGTCATGAACTTGTACTGATCGATTGGTTAAAAAACCGCTTGATTGCTATTTAAAATATAATCTGAGTCATTTGAGAATGCATCAACATCGTTGCCATCACGCACGGCGTGAATGGCGTTAGCCATTTTGTGATAACAACGAAAATCAACACTTTATTTAGTAATTTACTACGCTTGAAATCACCATAGAAGATTTAAACAAAACAGCGTACAACAACTGGATGTGTCCCGGGCCAGTAAACATATACACATTTTGTGACATCAGGAATATGTGTACGTGTACTCGAGATAATTTGATAGGCCTACGCTATAACTACACAAAAAGTCGTAGTTAGGATAGAAAGGGTAACTACGTAAATAGTCGTACTTGGGATAGAAAGAGTTGATGATTCAAAAAAATTTAAATGATCCACTTGATTTTTTTCTTGAGATATCCAACATCCATGTTCAAATAAAAATAATATATTATATAGATGAGATGAATTGAGTAGACAAGTAACATAAAACTGTGATATTTTATCACATGACTGTCCAGTCAGTCTTCTAATTCACTTATTACTGTTACATGTTTTCAAGTATTGTAGTTCAGATATATGAAGTTATATATTGATTAAGGTTAATATGTACCTTGGGGTGTTGCTAAACTAAACTTTAGACACGTAAACAGTAAATATCAGTCTTGACAAATGTGTAGTAAAAACTTTCTTTTTTTATAATGTAGATGCCCTGAGTATTGAGGAATAAACTCTACATGAGAATCAGCTGGCTGTGTGCAATTGAAGTGATATCAGCATAACCTGAATTTTTTTATGTTAACAAAAAAAATTGCTCAGTTGTAGAGATTTGTTATCCTGTAAGAAATCTGTTTTAGGTTTACTCTTGGGTTGTGGTGTTGATAGCTGTGTTTACTAGACTTTTAGAAGACAAGTTAAGTTGTAACCGGTGTGACACCTTGTGACTCATCAGCCAATGATAAATAATCCAGGTTTTAGGTTTATAGTTTGTTTTGAAATATCTTCTTTTATGGCTTCACTTAACATTTTAGACATGGTCTTGACATTGTCCATGCATTGACATTGTCCATTGTCCATGCCCATCACCCATATTATAGCAGGGCTTATAATTCGCGTGAAAAATTAGGGGCCAGCTGACCCCTGAACTTTCAAAATTAGGGGCTAACAATAAAATTTAGGGACCGATTGACAGTGATAGAAGGTTTCATCTATTAATTACCAAATACTAAGGTGTGTAGTTCAAGCGTAACAGCAGCCTACACATACAGCACAGAGACCATGGCGATGAGGTGAAAAACAAGAGAAAGTAAAAATTTGCTGATTTAACTGGGTGAGAAGAATTGCGGGAGTGAACAGAATAGACAAGTGAAGAATGGAGGAGCTGAGGGAGGAGGTTGGTGTGAAAGAGTTTCAGCGGGAAGTTAAAGTGGGCTGGACATGTGAATGGATTGGTGTAAAAGAGTAAGACCGACACTGATATGGGAGGACTGCGTGAAGACAGATTTGGCGGTAGTGGGAGGGGAGTGGAGAATGACAGCGAGGGAGGGGGAAAGGAGACAGGTGGTGGATACAGCAGTGAAATGGGAACAGTGACAGAAGAAGGAAAACAAAATCAATGATCGGTATTGATACCAACCTCACCCCGGACTTCAGGGGTAAAGAGGAGAGCAGCAACATAATATGTACATACCTGGTATGTACGTACGTACATAATATTCAGTTTAATACATTACATTTAATCGTCAAACTGACCATATACTATTTCTTCTGAAGTTCAGATTTCGGTGCAATAGAAGTTTCAATCAAACTGCTAGAAAATTACTTGCATAAACCAGCAGACAGATTTTGGTAAGAATTCAAATTTGGTAGAATTCAGAGGCAATTTACCAAAAAATGCCACATTATCGTGCCTGTGGAAACTTGTCCCATTACCGTGGCTATTCCTACCATTGGGCACCAGCAGTCTCTAACTGCATTCTCACAGCAAATATAAAATGTATGTTCACAAAATCATGCAGCATTAGTTATATATCATAAGTTATATATCATAATGTGTAGCGATGCCGGTTTGTAATGTAATTTGAACACGGCACGAAAATATTTGACGTCCCCGTTATCACCCACACTCGGCACACAAACAGCATTCATCCATCCTCGGGTCACAAATCTAAATCTCTACAAGTAGTTTAAAAGTTCAGGAAAATTGTCCATACAGTAGTACCTGCCTTCAACGGACCCTCCGATGAGCGGACACCTGCTGTGTCGGGACACTTTCTCAATGTACGGACTGTTTTACCATGTTAATGTCCCTCATGATGGGACACCTGGTGAATGCGGACAGCGGACAGGATATTTTGGTTTTCTGTCCCTGCTAAGGCGGACAGTATTCATTATTTTCGTATTTTTTTTTCTCGAATTTTTTATTTCCAAAATGGCGACGGACAAACAGCACGGTGTGTAGTAGGAAAAACAACGTTATATCGCAAATTCGGATATAAGGCTGTTGGTCGTGGATTCCCATTTTTTCTGCCGCCGGGGGAAATGCCAAATGGGCCTGCTTAAACCTACTTAGAATTGCTTTGACGATTATCAAGAAACAGGTGAACAATGTCAACGACAATGAACAACTTTCAACAAGTTGTTTGTTTGGCGTTGCTGCCGACATAAATCGCTGAAGTTGGCTTCGCTTAGGCGGTCTGAAATTGCAATCGAGATTCACAAATACGCCTCCCATAACAATCAGATAAACAGTCTTAAATGCAATTTAGTATGCAGTACTAATATGACACTGGGGTGAAATGGCATGCCTCCAATCTAAACGATGTGAAACCAACATGCCAAAGGTGCTACCGGTGTGCGAAAATACGAATTCGTCATCCGCATATGAAACGACGAATCGATGCTAAGTCGTGCATCATAAATTTATGCTTCGATCGATATCAGTTGAAAATCGAGGTGAAACGATTATTAATTCTGCCTATTGTCGTTTTCTATGTTTAATCAGCTTACATACTGCGTGTGTCAACTCATATACGTTTTCGGCTGCTCAAATCCAGGTTATTACTTTCGATTCGTAGGCCTAATAGTTCAATACATTGTCATCATAGTTCCATAATGGTATATGTACATGTATTTTATTCAGATAACGATTAAACAGGGTGTGACATTTAAAAATAATACACGTTGATGGTAGTTGACTCGTTTAATAAGCTCTATAAACTGCATATTGCAGTATAGACAGTGCTGCAAGCACACTGTGGCTTCGACAGCGTTCTTGGACTTGGTGCAGCGGGCGGCGATCGCTGTTGGTTAGTGTGTACTGAGTGTACTTATTGTTCATGGAATAACTCGCACTAGGGGCTTTCACAGTTGCCGGAGACGAGTTGAAAGGCAACCCAAGACAACACATCAGTCAGCATTTGTGATTGCACTTGTGGCAATTGCTCTTGTGATTCATCATAACAATTTTCATTTAAATTTTATGCAAAGGTTTTTAATGGTGACACAATAACACACAAACCTGATGGACGAATTTTTACATACCATTTCTTTAAAAACTTAGCATGATTATGTTTACAGGAAGATCCGTATATGGACATTGAGAATTTACATAAACATTTAAATAATTTACCAAACACTCAAACTATAAATTCCACATAATATTATTTGAAAATCACAAAATAAATGGTTAAATCGTTTAATGTAAAAAATCGCATAAACTTTCCATAAAATGTTTTGGTGCCACAGTTTAAAAACGTCCACACGAGTTCCTTTGTATGGTATGAATGCTTTGTGAAAGCGGCAGTTGTACATGATTATTTTTGCTGCATGAAGTTGTCATTGGTATTGCCCTACCAAAACCTGAATGGGTTGTGCAAGGTCTGAATCTCTTACCATGGCTTGCCTCTTTCTCCCGTGCAATGGCAGGCAATTCGGCTAGGATTTAATAAAACAAATGCTGCGTTATATTGTGTAATGTCCGTAGACTGCTAGAAGCCAGTAGTAATTAGTATTATAATGTTTATAGAACATAGCAACAATTAACACAATCATGTTGTATTTGCTGCTTTTAATAATGACCTGTGATATCCTTTGTGTTCTTTTTGTAATAAACATGCTATTAATCTCCACTAGTGCAAATAACCTTTCATTATGCTATTGAATGAACAGACTGTTTTTATTTAATTTATAGTCACTATGAATTAATGATGGATATTTCTGATCTGTTCCCAGGCTCTTACACTTTGTTGTGTTCCATATAATGAATATAAAGCATTTTCTACATAGATATCCCAGTGGTAGTGACCTGTTACATTGTCTGTTTTTATATCCAAATTTTTTACACTTCGGGGACTAAAAGTGAGTAATGCAATGAAAAGGTGTTTTGGGATTTTATTAAAGAAGAACAAGTTTATAAATGCTGAAGTCTTCTAATTTGAGCTGATCAAAACCCAGTTGAATTTTCACACTTTAATACATAACTAATTGTCCTATGTATTAATTGTCTTATGTTTTAAATAAATGCCTACAGGTGAGTAAACCCAATCTGTATAAAACTTGTTTTGAATTGAAGTGTGTCTAAACAGCCAGGCCTGGAAGTATTGTGAAACAGGTAGGTAGTGTCAGTCCTTCCATGTGCTTGTTTGACAATAAAATCGAAGGGAGTGTGTTAATTTAATAACAGCGTAATGACGGATGTTACTGGCACTGCATTGCTGCACCTCTCTGGCACTGGGGATGGAAAGGGCCAGACCCCCCTCCCAGTGCCTGGTAGGAAGATTCCACTACGATATTCAGTACTTGAATGGCAAGACAAGGTGGACTGGCAAAATAAAAACAATTGCATCTGTGAATACGAAATGATGAAATGCTAATCCCACAATCTAAACTTACCAAAATGTATGTTTTGCTCTAGAAATTTTGACTGAATATTCAGGTATTTTGTTTGGGAATGTAGCTTCTGTTAAGGAGACAAGTTGGAAAGATCAAGAATTCAAAATACTGTGGTTTGTTTGTTGCTGAAGTTTTGCCTAATCTGGCCTGGCTTGAACTCCCATTTGACACAGTGACTGCATTAATATAACCAGTTATGCATTGGCTTAGTCTGCCATTCAAAATAAATTGCTTATGAAGAAAATGCAGGAAGTGCAAAACAAGTCAGTGTACCATAGTCCATAGTAAATGATTAGCTTGAACACGAGTAACTTGAACTGTGGGCCTGGTCCAAGTAACTCCCTTATTGTTGCATTGTTAAATCTCATCAGACAGCTTTACATCTGATATAAGTATAACATAATTGTCAGTCCTGCGGCATGTAATAATGCACTGGAAACGATATTCAACTTGAAGTGCATGAATGTTTTCAAGAGGTACAAGCCTAGGGCCACTCAAAGTATGTGTTCTTTGCAATCACAGCATGTGTACTTTATCATTGACTGTAAACAGTCCATTGCTGAAACTATCAAATATATCATTTATCAATTCATGTCACTGCTTCTGAAAAATTATACAGTTTTGTGTGGAGGATCGAATTAATTGAATAATAAATGATGGTGTGATCCATTGGGCATAGGCCATGAGCCATGTGGCCTATGCCCACTGTTGGGTTTCACTGGCCTGTTTTTGCAAGAACTGTTTATACAGAAATGGTCAAAATGTTTTTTTAACAGGTTTTCAGTACCAGCAGAAATTCTACAAACATGGAAAAATGCTGGCAAAAATGAGAAACGTCCTTGCTCTTGATTTACCACTTGTCCCTCCAACTTTGATTTTTATCTTCTATACAAATATGTATGTACGGCACTGTACGTACATACGTGTATATATATATTATATATATATTATATATATATATATACATATATTAAGTATGTGTATATATATATATATATTATATATATATACATATATTAAGTATGTATGTATGTATATATATATGTATATATATATATATATATATATATATATATATATATATATATATATATATATATATATATATATATATATATATATATATATATATACATATATGCATTGATCAACAGCTAAACCCTTCAGATCATCTCAAATAACACCACTAATCATACTTGACATGTTCATTAAGCACTTCTCATTCCAGTGTCTCAAGTAGCTAACATCAAATACTCAGCCCATCTTAATATACAGTCTATACATTGTTTTGTTTGAACACACATCAGGTTGAGGAGTTTCTCTCTGTGAACACTGGTCTTCCATCAGTTTATTATTTCTGGGGCATACACATTAATTTGGACTTAATGGATTTTGGCAATTTTTCAGTGATGCAAATGCAATGCATTCTGTGCATGAATCTGTGCAACTAATCATTTATGAATTACATCAAGTGGGCAGTAAGCTAGAACAAATCAAGGGATTACAGCATGATAACAACAACAGAAATAAAATGCAGTTTTAGGCATTTTGGTTACATAATCAATGTGTACAACATGTACATATATACTATAACATAATTAAAAAAAGTTAATTAAAAAAAATTGTGATTGATTGTTCAATGGATGATAATTTATATATATCTGTTGTATTTGCTATTCAGAGTGCTTCCAGCTAAGAGCAGTTTTATCAGTTTGCTGTTCTAAGTAATAACTAAACTAGTTGTGTACTTCCTATAACTGACTAAATACCATTCTATTATTTCTGTTATTAGAACATGTGCACCGTCCAATGTCAATATTCTGTCTCTCGGGAGTCTCAGTGCTTCGCAAAATCCACATGTTTACAGGCCACACCAATAGAAAGATTACCAGTATTGCAGATTATAGAATGTACTACGCTGTATTAATCATTCACTGCAAGCAAGCAAGCATTGGCTGCAGGTATATGTTATGCCCCTAATGCTATTTGTATTATGCAGTGACATGGCAAATACATTGCTTCAGATCATCTGGTAACATATTACAAACTTATTGACCAGTTGTCAGGATTTATATTTTATGACTTCGTGCTTGGCCATTGAGCCTAGCAGTTCATTTGACATGGCAGCTTGGATGTTTGACATGTGCCAAGTAACACTGACAGATGTGACATGATCACTAGGCGCAGGTAGGCACAGGTGTGTCAATTTGCAACAAAGGGATGCTGCACAGCTGTTCTTTATACAGCTGTAGTTGCCTACTGGACACATGTCTACATGTCCAACAATGTGTTTGCGGTCTAATGTGACAGTGTGTTTAGTGTTATATACATCGTCAGTGTCTGCGAACCTGTGTCTGCTTTGTGCTGTTAGTCCAATTATATATATTAACATATGCAAGGACATACCATATTTCTATTTCAGTTAAGAGGACAACACTTTAAGCTCTTCCTTACTTATAGTAAAGTTAACAACAATTTGAAATCTTAATTTTCTTGATAGACTGTAGTATATATGCCTTTTTAAAGGCACACAAGGGTCTAAGTATTTGGGAAAGTAATCACTATGTAATTACATGTATTATGAAACAATAGGAACTTTTAAATGTGGAAAACAATCATGTACTCTAGGACGATTATAGATAGATTTTTTTGCTGATGTCAAATTGTCAACTTTAACTAACTGCTAGATTTTGGCTGATGTCAAGTTGTCAACTTTAACTACCGGTAGTGCTAACATGAGTTCTTTAAAAACCTTGTTATGTAATTGCATTATGAAGAGTTTTGTTCAAACATGATTGCATATTTGCAGGGTATTTGTTAACCCACAGGGATCAGTATTAGGCCCTATACTGTTTGTAATATATATAAATCAGGATTGAAAAAAATCATGATTTAAAAAAAAAATCGGATTTTTTTAATTTCAATCGGATTTATTTATTTGATTTTTTTTAAATCTGATATACACAATGTCATAAAATATTTGACTATCAGGCTATCTGGTGTCAATACAGCTACACAAGTGTGCGCACTTTGTGCTTTTGTATTAAAAAACACAAAACTTTGTTGATCTCGATGATTTAAATCATTTGATTTAAATCATTGATTTAAATAATGATTTAAATTGCTCCAAAAAAATAATTGATTTATGATTTTTTTTTTTTCGCTTTTTTTATTGCTGATTTATATGAATTTAACACAAATAATTTTATTTGTGTTAAATTCATATAAATCAGCAATAAAAAAAACGATGATTTTTTGGGAGCAATTTAAATCATTATTTAAATCAATGATTTAAATCAAATGATTTAAATCAAACAACCCTGATATAAATGATTTGGAAGATGACATATCTAGCAAAGTACTCAAATTTGCAGATGACACAAAAGTATTCAGAAAGGTTACTAATGTTACAGATAAACAAAGTTTACAGGATGATCTAGGTAAATTAGTTAAATGGTCAGAAAAATGGCAAATGTTATTCAATTTTGGGAAGTGTAAATGTATAGGATATAGGACATGGAAAACATGGAAGAAAAATGTAAAATGGGGGGTGCTGTACTTGGTAGAACCACACAAGAAATGAACTTAGGAGTAACATTTAGTGCTGATATGAAAGTTTCAGAGCAATGTGGGATTGCTGCTTCGAAAGGAAATCAAATTCTAGGGCTAATTAGGAGAACTATCATGTATAAGGAGAAACAGCTAATTGTACCCCTGTACAAAGCAATAGTTAGACCACATTTGGAATATTGTATTCAAGCATGGAGGCCATATCGTAAAAAGGACATAGACAAGCTGGAAGGAATACAACGAAGAGCAACTAAAATGATTCCAGAATTGAGAGACCTTAGTTATGAAAGTCGCTTGTTACAATGTGGTTTGACAACACTAGAGACCAGGAGACTAAGAGGAGACCAAATAGAAGTGTTTAAAATAGTGAATGGTTATGAGGATGTTGACAGGAATATGTTCTTCAAACTTAAAGAAGGCAGTAGAACCAGAGGACACAAAGCAGCATTAGTTAAGGAGCAGTGTAGGTTGGACATGGGAAAGTACTCTATCTCACAGAGGGTGATAAATGAATGGAACAAACTGCCAAATGATTGTGTTAATTCTAGTAGTGTGAATATGTTTAAAAATAGAATTGACAGATATTTGATAAGGGCAGGCTACACATAGATGAGAAAATTGTTGGACTCTCGATAAGCCAATGGCTTCCTTGTCCACTTGCCATCTGGAACTTGTTGTTTGGGATGGCAATCTTGTTAAATCCTTTATTGTGACACAGCTTTGATTCTTTCCGCTATAGCTTTTTTAATCTGTTTGCGATTTTATTGCATGTTAACTTTGGCACTGTTAATTTCCTAACTTGTGCACTTGTCTCTGTTTCAGGCAAAAGGATCATCTAGTCGTGGTGGCCTAGCAGCACACCAGGTCCGTGTGACATTGGTGCGTCTGTGACATAAGTGATCGACGATTGCAGTGTGTGGCGCTTTGTCGGCAGCGCATGACGTGTGCCTCAGTGTGTGCGTGAACACACCGCTCCCATGAACATGGGCCAGAAAGTGTCGGGTGGTGTAAAGACGATCGCTCGTGAGCCGACCTACAAAGCACTCAGCAGAGACCATGTGTTTAATCCAGACTTCCAGAAGCCGAGTCGACTGGACGCGCTCCTCGACATGCCAGCCGCGAGCAAGGAATCGCAGGTGTTGCATGCTTGGAATAACGAGGACCGCTCACTGAACATATTCGTCAAGGAGGATGACCTATTAACGTTTCACCGGCACCCGGTCGCTCAGAGCACGGACTGCATTCGTGGCCGCGTCGGCTACACGCGTGGCCTACACGTGTGGGAGATTCACTGGAGCACGCGGCAACGGGGCACGCATGCTGTTGTCGGTGTAGCAACCAAAGATGCCCCACTGCACTGTGTTGGATATCAGTCGCTAGTCGGCAGTTGTTCGGAGTCATGGGGGTGGGATCTCGGACGCAACAAACTCTACCACGACACCAAAAACAACCCGGGCTCCACATATCCAAATGGGTTGGGCCCTGATGAGACGTTTGTTGTACCAGACTCATTTCTAGTCATATTGGATATGGACGAGGGCACCCTCAGTTTTGTGGTGGACGGCCAGTATTTAGGGGTTGCCTTCCGAGGGATGAAGGGCAAGAAACTCTACCCCATTGTTAGTGCTGTTTGGGGACATTGTGAAATCACCATGCAGTACATAGGAGGACTGGATCGTAAGTATAAATCTGACAGTGTTTTGCACTGTTAGTTTCAGTAACACACTTCACGATAGTATTCTGTGGTTTCTGTAAAAGTGAAGCTGTTTCCATTTTGTTGTCAATATGAAAGTTAATGTTTTATACATGTGTGGCATCCAGTCAAACACACAACTTCCCAGGCCATCCCAGGCTTCAACGTCAACCCAACATCGCTGGCAGATATCTGACCATGCTACAGCCACTACTTGGAAGTGATTTACCAATAACTCCCATCAGTGGCATGATTGCCATCACAATTATGGATACTGACAATAAGGCTGCAGGAAATGGCCAAATCTTGTAATGACTGCGAACAGGGAGCAAGTATTCAATCCTGGTCTCCCGAGTGCGTAGTTGCACTCTACAATTGCACCCAGATCACATCACAATGGCTCTTGCTTGCCTTTATGTTTTGTACCTAATTTCTGCAATTTCCAAATTTAAAAGTATTTTAGAACACTACAAATCATTAGCAGTCAATAATTACAACCACTCTGGAGCAGTGTATGTCACCCATTTCTGACATTTCCAACCCCTTTATTGATGTCCAGCATTACCATGAACCAGTGGTGATACTGTTATCAATCATTACTGGTAGATCCAAACATACAAATGGTGAATTTAACTTTTTCCTAGTTGGCAGTAGTTGCTACCAATGAGATAAATCGTTAAAGCGAAACTAATGCTATTTGCATCCAAACTCAAGCTTATGTAACATATTTTGGCATTTGCTTACTAAACTAGTTTTCTTTCTGGCAAAATAACATGCTTGTTTGAGACTTTGTATTGGTTCTGTGCATGTCGGTATGGTATAGAAATAGAAAAGTGACCCCGGGGTAACTTTTCTATTGCAATATGCCCATTGAATTGTGACCCCCACTATAAAAATGTGACCCCATCCTAAAAAAATATGTTAAAATACAATAAGTGGTTAGGAGTTTGGTGACACGTTTAGGTTGATTAATAGCATATATCTAACTACATAATACATAAATGGGGATAACTAGATAATAATTGTTATGAAGTTGATCACCGTTTACACATACATTCCACAGTCCCAATGTTACATAATCATTTGGTATTTATTAATTTAGTTGAATTAATAAATTCCTGCATAAACCTGTATTACGTTGGTATATTTAGTACAATACATTTGAAGTAATTTTGACTAATACTAATAGTGTTGTTACTTTATATGTGAGCCATTTTCGTGCATGCATAAAACCTATTTTAACATGCTATGTACAAATCCAAAATATAAATAGAATGTGTGCCAAACTTACAAACATACATACATATGTTATACTTAAATTGCAATCTAACCAATAAATAACTAGCAAGTGGGTCAACATTCTATGGGGGTCACTTTTCTTTAGCAATGCGCCCATTGTATTGTGACCCCACTATTGAATTGTAACCCCACCCTAAAAATTATGTTATAACAATATCAAACTGACATACATACATACCTACGTTATTTGTAAATTCTATAAGGGAGGGGGTCACTTTTTTATGGGGGTCTCTTTACTATTTCACATCGGCCTCCTTTAATACTTGTAGTCTAGGTTACCCCGATTTCATAGAACTGCACAAGCCCTTATTGATCGCGCTGATTAACATGTCAGCCCTCTGTCATTTAGAGAAATGACCGGAATATCCCACTTTTAGACCACATTCTAAGTAAACCACTGGCGTGATATTCTTAATTTTAGTTGCACAGTTAGTTTTTATTATTTCTTAGGTGCACAGCCCCCAAACCATGTCTTTTGCTTCGCTGTAAGATTTGATTCTTACATTCACAATAGGGGAAGTGGTGTTCAGCAATCACTGTTTGCTTTAATTTTTCAAATTGCAGATGCATGAAATTAATATTAGTTATTTATTAATGCAATGTTTTCATATCCCCGAAGGTTTGACCACATACGTGTATGTCACACTGCAAATCATGCATATCGACAAAACCTATCATCTACTTCTGTCACTTGATGGCTAATGCCAGGTGTACATTACTAAACTTTTGTTGTGAGTTGTGCAATTATTTGACTTAAATGGATTAGTTGTGCAATGTATGCTGGTCTGCAACTCAACAAAACTCTAATTGTATGTTGATTTGGCCAGCGCAACAGTTGTTTCAAGAACTGATTTGAAAATTTAATCACGGCAACAAATACTGTATAATGTGTGCTGGCCCAAGTGCACAAATGCGCGACTTGCAAGAAAAGTTTATCAATGTACACCTGGCATTAGTTCAGTTGACAGACAACACTGGTTGGAGGAGGTCTAGTGCGTTAAAGGAAGCAAGCAATATTTAAACCATTTGTTAATAATTTATTGATAGCAATTAAGTCTATTGATTGCCTGTTTGCTGAAAGCTTACTGTCATGCCATGTTTTCCCTGTTAGCTGCACACCTTGAATTCATCACAGAATTGAACAATTGACTGCATAAAACAATTGAAACACCAAAATGTATACATAATGCAAGTGAAAAATTATGAAATGTATGCAGTGCAATGACAGTATATATCATGTTGTCAATGACTGTGTCTAACAGTCATGGACCCAAACTAGACACTGCCAGGACAGGTCAACTCAAAACTTATGTACAGTGTATTTGTGTTGCTCGTCAAACAATATCCTGAGTCATACATCTAAACTAACGTGTGACCAACTGGC
The DNA here is from genome assembly GCA_963662155.1 of Lamellibrachia columna. Classification (NCBI taxonomy): domain Eukaryota; kingdom Metazoa; phylum Annelida; class Polychaeta; order Sabellida; family Siboglinidae; genus Lamellibrachia; species Lamellibrachia columna. The sequence continues at coordinate 47,512,374 of OY759267.1, forward strand.
AGTGATTGGGTGCAGATTATTGACGTTGGACGAAGACACCTAGCAAGTAGGCTACCTACCTCCCCGTCCCTGCTAAAAATAGTTGTCTACAGTTAGCTGCTGCAATCAATAACATGCCATAACATGGTCTTGTTGACTGTACCGTTTTACTGGTAACGAAAACTGCTAATAAAAATTACCATACTGCTAACCAAAATAGAAAGTGATTACTAACATATGCGTGCGTGACCAGCATTTGTACAGCAAGTTATTCCCATAAGTGACCTATAGATGTGTTTAGAGAAAAGCCTACATAGTGTGAAGTGGTGGTTCTCATTAGACTGCTTTTGCAGGTTTTATCCATCTAAAACTATATACATAAAACAAATTTAAAAAGCATAGTCCTGACTTTAATATGTGAATTCGCCAAAAAAGCTAAATTAGTTATTTAAAAATACCATTGTCCTAACTTTAATATTCAAATGTTACACAACTAATACTATATTGGAATTGTGGTTTAAAATATTGCACTGGCTGGTAATACACAAATAAATAGTTAGTTACCTGTTGGTTGGCATCTTTGTAGTGGAAGAAGGCTAGATTGAAATATACACACCATTGGCTAAATTGACCTAGAAAAATATTAGAATAACTCAGCATTCAAACAGTCCATTATACATCATACAGAGAAAAACCATTACCCTGTTACTTCTATATTAAAAAAAAATTTCTTGTGAGAACTTAGAAGTCGCAGTTCATAAAGGGTTTTTTCAAGAATGCTATATTTACGAGAATTGCCTCAAAAAGATGACAGAAGCTGCTGAAATGTATTTGTTCTGTGTCAGTTTAAACTATAAAATACTTGGATCATTCATTCAATTCCTGTAAGGAGATTAGTCTACATTGTCAAGTCTCCTGCCGGACACTCCTAGATTCGCTAGAACTGAATTCCCAGTGTTCGTAGCCACTATCCGTGCACATTTGACATCTGAATCACCATCTTTGCCTCAGCTTCACACCAATAAGATGTGAACAATGTGTGAGCAGCGATATCTGTGTCTGCCCGCAGGGTTATCTCTTGGACTCTTACTCAGTGTTTTCAGTGAGTCAATCTAACTAGGCCAAGTCAATAGTGCCATAATTTTTGCATGGCCTGAGTCATGCACATAATTCTAGTAAAAATGTGTAATTTTTTATATGTTTTAAACAAACATTAGATCTTTGCAGGCTATGATATTACTAGTAATAATGTAAACGTTATTGATCAATGTATTAATTGATCAATATAAACTTTACATCTTAGCAAAACACATTTTAGTGGTTCTGTATTTTTTGCCAACTGTAAACAAAAAACATGCTTAAACCTCTCAATTACTCATTGAAAAGTTTTAATCACGATTATCGCAATGATGAAATGCTCAGATTATTACAAATAGCCTCCAGGAAAAATACATGTGATTGTGATTAACATAATAGCCACCTGCAATGGCTACAAAAATTAGATTATATGAAATTATAGCTTCCTTCTTTGGAGTGTGCCATCACCGACCTGTGAACAGTGCAATTTATTATATCTCACAACATTGTCCAACCCTGATGAATAAAGAGCTCAGTATTTAGGGGGCACCAGCAGGGAATGTACAACTTCACATAGTCCATGTGGCACCTAATTGTATTTGTCAGTATGTTATGTACAGTAATATAGACCTGTTATCTGCCAATGATTTTCAGCCATCCTCTTTAAAAGAAACTGACGTCACTTCTTTGGTGACTAATATTGTGGAGCAAAATGTTACCATAGATATCTAGTAATGAGATTGTTAGTACTAGATATCTGATATCACTTAGGTAAGATGGGGTGGTAGAAAACATAGTTGATAGAGCAGAAAAACTCACCTATTCAGTAAATAAAAAACTTCCTAAGCTGATAAATGCAGATAATCCTACTAAATTATCAGGAGTAAGTCAAAGGTCAATATTTACTGGAAGCACAGAACAATCTCAAGTGTGACAAAAGGGACCCTGACATGGTCTCTGTAGAAATAGCTAAATGTGCCAGAATTAGGCCAGAATATGAAACAGGAAGCAAAATCCCTTCAATGCCCTGTCATTATTGTTATTGATCATTATTGCTTTAAATAGCTTGAAATTAGAAACTAGGAATTCTGAATCTCCATAGTTGGAATGTCTGTAGCTACCGTGACTGCTACTGAAGTTACTGAGAGTACCGCTGATATTTCTATGGCATGCTATTTCTTGGTGATGCAGTGAGAAATACCCATGCTAGCACATATCTTCTGTACATTATTAATAACCGTTGCTTTGTTAAAATCAATTTGAGTGCTATAATTTTGTGTGTGTGTGGATTCTAGCAGTCTTGCACATCCTACTGTGTCTTGATGATAAATATTTGAATCTACTTTGTATTGTCTTCCAGCCGAGCCACTTCCCTTGATGGACATCTGTAGGAGAGCCGTACGACAGCAACTGGGCAAGAATAGACTCTCAGAAATACAGAACCTGCCACTGCCGAATCCACTCAAAAGTTACCTGCTATATCAATAGCTGCGATCCTCCATAGTTCAGTCACCCCCCACTGTTGTCCACCCAGAGACGGCATGTGTCGTTCACAGCAATTACGTTGGCTCTCAGAATAGCAAAAGGTGTATTATGGCTCACATTTTCTACCTCCCAGACAAGCACTGATCGAACGGACACAAACAGTAATTATTAAATGAATTTATTACTGTCAATGTTTGTATGACACAAGCAATAACAAATGTGATGTGTTTCTTCAATTTGTGATAGTTAAGGTATAGTTTAAAAGGTAAGTAATGCATCTGAAGTACACTTTGCGTTATTTTTATAAATATTTAAATGCTATGCACTTGGATTAAGTCTAAGTGTAGACACCTAAATTTGGTAAATTAGGCAAATAATAGTGTTAGTACAAGGATCAGTTTGTTTACTGTGCCTCAGTTGGGTAATGGATGTATGGCACTGTTCCCCTTCCACAAAGCACTAGTAGCCATAAAGTGGATCCAATAAATAATTTCAAGTCGAAAAAAAAAACCTGACCAACAAGGTAGTATATTTTTTGGCCAAATTATGCATTTTCCAGTCACTCAAGAATGCCCAAGGTGTAGTTTAAGATGGTCAGTTTAACTGTTAACATCTTCACTAATCCAAGTCGAATGAAAGTACTGCAAATGCCAGCATTGGTATATATATATATATACATATATATACACGTGTGTGTATGGTTATCTCTTTCGCACAACGATCTCAGTTTGAGGTGTTTACTGTGCACAAAGCTAGTAATCCAGTGCGGCTTGCACAGCATCATTTTAGTACTTTCGTCACGCTGTTGTCCAGAAAGATGCAGAATGGATCACCTAGGTTCACTTGAAATGCATACTGTCGCACATTGAAGTGTCATTTAGAGAAAGAACATCTGTCATTTGCATAAGGGATCATTCCAAGTGATAAACGTAACTCATAGCTTGGACTGCCCAAGGAGTACTTAGTTTTACTAGGGCAATTAGCACACCAAGGTTCTGATTTGAGCAGCCAACATGCTCGTTTGCAAAGGTAACTTTATCACAAGTGCATCAGTGATTGCCATTTCCCAAATCAAATTGTGCTTTAACAAGGTCCTAATTGTTGGCTTACATGACACCTTCAGCTGCGATGGTGTTTTTATTCAGACCAACAAGTAGATTAAGATCAGTGGTCTGGTGTCAATGTAGAGTATGACTACCTGTGTCCAAGTAACTTGTTTTAAGATGGCTTGTCAGATACAGACGTGCCGTGAATGCATGCATGTCTGCGCGCTGTGGGCAGCATGCACAGATGTAAATAAAACTGCTCATTGGAATTTTTTTAATTATCAGACGGCAAAGGCCAAGACGTGTACATAAGTAGTGTTCTTAATTTAAATAAGCTGTGTTTTTAAGTTGGTGGTGCGAACGTTGTTGATGTCACCTTGTTTTACTAGTTATGTATGTTATTTATTTGTTGTCATGGTCAAATCTAGTCCAGTGATCCCTGATTGTTGCAACATGCATCCATTTCCACTATACATTTGTGTAAAGCATATCAGCAGATGAAATCTGTAATTGGGTATGGAGATAATAATGTTATAGCGGAAGCAGTGTGGTTAGTGGGACAGTATACGTAAAGGGGTTGATAGGCTCTGTTGGCAGTAGTTGATGCGTACTTGGTGTACTCGCACTGTGCCTATCATCTGAACACAATTTGAGGGCACTGCAGTCTTGATTTTAGAATGTAGCCAAGTGTTTTAATAGTACAAAATGGTGTTTTAACAGAAATTATGTTTTTTTAAACGGTTTCACTAAAACTTTTCTGTAAAAGTTTGCAAATTTCTAAAATATTTTGTATAATGTGTGTATATCCAAATGGACATACCGGGTATGTGGATTAAAAAAAATACCACCTAGCTATGGCCAGTATTTTTAGTTTTATGTGTGGTGCTTCACCAGATTGTCAATGTTATTTTGGCAACGTAGCTGTAAAAACTTGGCAAACACTTCATCCAGTTTAAGACAGCAGTGCCTCTGTTGTCGAAAACAAAGGTTGTTAACATGTTGTCACATTTTCCTTGTTGTGTGCTTTATGATGTATGTAGAATGTATTTATGTGACATTTGTGTCCGTGTGTTCCATGTGCGTTGGTTTTATACCGACAGCAGCGTGTCTCCAAGCCTGTATTGTCTGGCATACATTGAGGTGTCCACTGCATGTTTGTCCGTTGTCTGTCACGCCCCAATCTGCTCTTTGAACTCTGTCGCAAGGGTGAACCCACAGGAATGTAGTGGATATGCACACACACAGGAGAACAGGGTCCAGTCTGAACTGATCTAGTCCGTATCATGAAGTGTGTGTAATACATTTGAACATTGGCTGTCAGTGCTCAAAATCCTGTTACTTATGGGCTGATGTAATGATGAAAGCTGTTGCTTTTTTAGAAACAATTGTACAAATGCCCGGTTTTCACCAAAACAACGTAACATTGACTATATATATTTTATGTATATACGGGGTATATATAATGTTAATACCAATTTATCATTGCCCTATCTAGCCTTTCCACACTGCAGTTTCATGGCAAATTAATCTAAAAAAAATAATGCCTACTTTAAGTGAAAAACACATATCCTTAATGCGATTGGTTCTATGTGTTTGGTGTCACCGACAGTCACCTGTCCATCATACTTGTATTGTTTCTTAGTTGGTGTTGGGTTGTCACATACTGCTGTCAGTCACATCAATGTTAAATGTTGACCACCGGCTTGCTTTCCCTGTGCTATCCACATGTTTATGTTTTTACAGTTTCTTTGGGTTAGTTCAGTTGTTTAGATGCACCAAATCAGTTTCCCGTGCAGCTTCTGAGAAATTTACGCAGGCTGTATATTGATAACAGAATGTGTTAAAAAACTGGTTGGTCTTTTCCAGCGAGTACTGTAAATGAATACCGAGACAGTGCATCGAATATCCAGCCCCTTGGTAGTCACAAACGTTTTGGTGTGATGAACCCAATTGATTTTGTGGTCAAATTAAGCCTGTATGATACCGTATGCCCACATGCACTGTGTGGATTTCTCCAAGGTACAACAGAGTCCCGGAATAACTTCGGAGCACTAAGTCCAATGAAATAATAGCATATGAAAGCACTAAGGATATACTGCCTAGTACTTTCATTTGGTGATATCAATACCCACTGGGAACACAGTGCGAGTCCGACTGCTATTGATGCCAGTTAGTCTGTGTGCACGACTTGTGTGCTCCAACGTCCTGGGGCAAGACAGCAGCACTGAATGTCTATTAATTTTGGCAAACAGACAGCCACACTGGCAGGCCTTAACCATGTTTGTACACACGTATGTATGGAGGTGTTGCACCATCATGCTTGGTTACAGCAAGTTGTCTCGGACAACATCAGCAGTTATTGTGACAATATTTTACCTGGTGTTTTGTGCAATGTTTTTAGCGATAGGTTTTACTATTGTGTCTGAAAGATGATCGTAATGTATTGCGAGCAAAAATAAATCTACAAGAAATATGTTATGGTTGTTTCATTGTCTCATGCATAACAACAATGAGGAACTCTGTTACATATGTTGAAGACTTTGTTATTACTACACCCAGATCACTGGGAAGGTAGCCACAAGTCACTAGGAGGGTGGACAGAAATGACTACCTGGAAACTCATTGAAACAGAGGACAGTAAAATATGTTCTGACTTTAGAATAGGCTGGTGAAACAAACCCATCTTGAGGCAATAATGACATGCTTCATAATAAAAACTGCCAAAATACGTTGCACTGTGTACCGGTGTGGATGGGTTGGGGTCAACAATTTGTTTCTACGTTTCTCATTCAACCAGTCTACTTTGCAATAGCAGTAGTTTGTGACCAACTCTTAGTGACCTGATTGAGTTAAGACGATACAAACAAAAACGACATCAAGGCATCATTTTCAACATTTACTCACACCAGATTAACTGATACCCAACACAAAGAGCAGCAGCGCATCTCCAGATGCATGCATTGTCTGAACATGTATTGGTTCTTGGCACCTCAGCCATAGCAACCACTCTATATAATGTTTGAATTTCAATCATGGCAACCAGACTGGTTAATTGTTGGAATTTCGCCAAAGTGACCACACTGGTCAGTTGTTGGAATCTGAGCCTTGTTAACCACACTGATCAGTTGTGACCTCAGCCTTTGTAACCATGCTGTAATCAGCTGTGATCTCAGCCTCCGTAACCACACTGATCAGTTGCTGTGACCTCGGCCTAGGTAACCACATCGATTAGTTGTTATGACCTTGACCTTGGTAACCATGCTGATCAATTGTTGTGACCTTGGTAACCACACTGTCATCAGTTATGACCTCATCTCTGGTAACCACACTGATCAGTTGTTATGACCTCAGCCTTGGTAACGACACCGTGATCAGTTTTGTGACCTTGGCCTACGTAACAATGTGAATAAATTGTATGTGGAGTGCCATCCTTTATATTAACCAGACTGTAGACTTTTGTTGGCAGGCACATGACACCTTGAGTAACATTTGTCACCGTGGCCACTTGTGGGCTGCTTGCTGTTGAGATGACACCTTGAGTAACATTTGTCACCGTGGCCACTTGTGGGCTGCTTGCTGTTGAGATGACACCTTGAGTAACATTTGTCACCGTGGCCACTTGTGGGCTGCTTGCTGTTGAGACACCTTGAGTAACATTTGTCACCGTGGCCACTTGTGAGCTGCTTGCTGTTGAGACACCTTGAGTAACATTTGTCACCGTGGCCACTTGTGAGCTGCTTGCTGTTGAGATGACACCTTGAGTAACATTTGTCACCGTGGCCACTTGTGGGCTGCTTGCTGTTGAGATGACACCTTGAGTAACATTTGTCACCGTGGCCACTTGTGAGCTGCTTGCTGTTGAGACAACACCTTGAGTAACATTTGTCACCGTGGCCACTTGTGAGCTGCTTGCTGTTGAGACAACACCTTGAGTAACATTTGTCACTGTGGCCACTTGTGGGCTGCTTGCTGTTGAGATGACACCTTGAGTAACATTTGTCACCGTGGCCACTTGTGAGCTGCTTGCTGTTGAGACAACACCTTGAGTAACATTTGTCACCGTGGCCACTTGTCGGCTGCTTGCTGTTGAGATGACACTATCTGAGTCAACGTGTTTGTGCTTCTGTCGCTTGTGCCTGCGGATCTGCCACGGAGAGATGAATGTCTTGCCACACAACTCACACATGACACGCTCGCCCGAGTGCTTCTTGCTGTGTCGCTGCAAGTGACACTTGTCGTAGAACGTTGCGCCACACGTCTTGCAAGTGTGTGGTCGCAAGCCCTGGTGTATCAGCTGGTGAACTCGGAAACCACGCGAACTTGTGAGCTCCTTTGAGCAAATGTTACATTTTAAGCGTACGACATTCGTCTCTTTGGCTTTACTGTGACATGATCTTTGATGGTGCCATAGGTCAACACGTGATGGATATGTGACATCACAGATGAGACAGTGAACTTGTTTGGCTGATGACGCAGGTGTTTCCTTGGTGACCTGATGTCTTACTTCGTGCTGCTGTAGGTAGTAACTGAAGGAGAATGTTTTCTCACAAATGGAGCATTTAAATGGTTTCTGTCCATGCAAGTGGCGGTGTTTGTTCAGGGTGCTTCGGTGTGTGAAAACCTTCGCACAAATGTCACACTGCAGGTTATGCGTAGACTCCATGTGACGCATTAGCGATGTCTCACACAGGAACCGTTTCACACATTTAGTACATTTGATGGGTCTTATGCGTTTTGCATTTCTTTCTGGAGCGATTCTTGATGTATCACATCCAGCATCATCTGTTTTTTTTCTATTTTTCTCATCTATGTCACTGATATTCTCTGAATACTTTGCTCTGACAGTGGGTACCTTGTTGTTGGCATTCTTTGTGGCTCTACCTCTTTGTTTTGCAGTTGTTCCTGGAGTGATTCTCGATGCACTGGTCATATTACCACACCCAGCATCACCAGTTATTTCTGCCGTTTCCCCATCTATGTCACTGGCATTCCTTGAACTCTTTGTTTGGCCAACATTTGGTTCATGTTTCCCTATACATTCTGCCATTTTTGGTTGAGTTTCACCAGCACTTCTACTGCAATTGAAAGCAGTTCAGAATGGGTCGATGTCCATTTAAACCATTGTTGCTTTAGTGTGTTTTTATAAGATAATTACCATCTGCTATTTCACACTGTAGCAGAAGTCGAACAGTTACAGGGACACCTGATGACAATGGTCGTGCATCAAGTAAACGATGGTCTCACATCAGGTAAGCACTGGTCATGCATCAGGTAGACAGAGTCCATCATCAGGTGTATCAATACTAAATAGACACACAACACATTCAGGAAATACACGACAAAGGTCATTGAGACCTTTATCGTGAAATGTTACTGTAGGGAGTCGGTACGCATAATAGGGATGCCCCAGTCGTGATATTATCCCAGAAACGCATCTGAAACATAATTAATTATGAAGTAATTACAAAGCACAACTAAATTACATTCCACTGATTGTTGACTGAATTTGTTGGGGTCAAATTGTAGAAAATCACAAAGAACTTAAGAAGACTTTTGTTCTTGTTTTTATTAGACACTATTATATATGTAATAGAAGTATGATATCCAACTATAATAAAAAATTGGATAGTGTTGTGTACAAGCATGGAGTAATAGTAATATGTAATTGTAATAGGCAAGACGTTTTTTCTGTACTAGTTATAGATGAGATTTTTTCAAATGTAATAGTAATAGATCCTAAAGTAATAGATAATAGTCTATTACTTTTCTATTACATCTATTGCCGCAAACTTACAAAAAGATCAGGTTTGTTTGCATGTTACTCCAACTGCCAGTAACTAACGGTCAAGAATGAAACACTTGTCAAAAGAAGCTATTAGAAAAATAGTGTTTAAGCAAACTATGTGGAGGGTTTATAGGCGTACCAGAAAGGATGAAGACTATGCAAATTACAAAGAGGCACTTAACCTAGCTACAACCGAAATTAGAAAATCTAAAAGAACCTTTGAAAAAAATTGGCATGTAATATAAAAAATTACAGCATGAGTTTCTATGCTTATGTAAGGAGTAAACAGAAAATTCAAGATAAGGTCGAACCATTGGAAAACAACAGTGAAAACAAAATTTCAGATGGGTTTCAGATGGCAGAGGTCCTGAATGAGTATTTCAACTCAGTTTTTACCACAGGAGATATCAGCTCACTTCCAGTTCCATTTACTAAATTTGAGGGCAATAAATCAGAACATTTAGGGCAATTATTTGTAACTCCTGAAATGATAGCAAAGAAAATTAAGAAGATGAAAGATAATAAATCACCTGGAGTTGATGGGATACCACCAAAACTGCTTAAGGAAATTGTTGAGCAAATTAGTACACCACTTGCAAAATTGTTTAACTTGTCACTAGAAGAAGGAATAGTTCCTTCAGAATGGAAAGAAGCAAATATTACGCTGCTATTTAAGAAGGTATCGAGGAACAAGCCAGAGAATTACAGACCAGTGAGTTTAACATCAATTGTATGTAAATTACTCGAAACATTAATTAGAGACCACATGGTGGAATTCCTTGTGAAACATAAATTAATAAATACATCTCAACATGGTTTCCTAAAAGCAAGGTCATGTCTAACCAATCTCTTATGTTTTTTTGAAGAAATTACAAAGTGTGTAGATGACGGGTCACCAGTGGATGTTGTCTACTTAGATTTTTCAGAAAGCTTTTGATAAAGTGCCACATCAAAGATTGTTACTTAAACTAAAAGCCCATGGTATAGGTAATGATGTAATCAACTGGATAGAAAAGTGGCTTACACACAGAAGACAGAGAGTAATAGTAGATGGTGAGATTTCAAACTGGAAATCGGTTTTGAGTGGGGTACCACAGGGATCAGTATTAGGCCCCATACTGTTTTTAATATATATATATATATAAATGATTTGGAAGATGACATATCTAGCAAAGTACTCAAATTTGCAGATGACACAAAAGTATTCAGAAAGGTTACTAATGATACAGATAAACAAAGTTTACAGGATGATCTAGATAAATTAGTTAAATGGTCAGAAAAATGGCAAATGTTATTCAATTTTGGGAAGTGTAAATGTATAGGACATAGGACATGGAAAACATGGAAGAAAAATGTAAAATGGGAGGTGCTGTACTAGGTAGAACGACACAAGAAATGAACTTAGGAGTAACATTTAGTGCTGATATGAAAGTTTCAGAGCAATGTGGGATTGCTGCTTCGAAAGGAAATAAAATGTTTGGGCTAATTAGGAGAACTATCATGTATAAGGAGAAACAGCTAATTATACCCCGGTACAAAGCAAAAGTTAGACCACATTTGAATATTGTATTCAAGCATGGAGGCCGTATCATAAAAAAGACATAGACAAGCTAGAAAGAATACAACGAAGAGCAACTAAAATGATTCCAAAATTGAGAGACCTTAGTTATGAAAGTCGCTTATTACAATGTGGTTTGACAACACTAGAGACCAGGAGACTAAAAGGAGACCAAATAGAAGTGTTTAAAATAGTGAACAGTTATGAGGATGTTGATAGGAATATGTTCTTCAAACTTAAAGAAGGCAGTAGAACCAGAGGACACAAAGCAGCATTAGTTAAGGAGCAGTGTAGGTTGGACATGAGAAAGTACTCTTTCTCACAGAGGGTGATAAATGAATGGAACAAACTGCCAAATGATTGTGTTAATGCTAGTAGCGTGAATATGTTTAAAAATAGAATTGACAGATATTTGATAAGGGCGGGCTACACATAGTTGAGAAAATTGTTGAACTCTCGATAAACCAATGGCTTCCTTGTCCACTTGCCATCTGGAACTTGTTGTTTGGGATGGCAATCTTGTTAAATCTTGTTAAACTGTAAATAATATCTGAGCCGTTATTCAAACAACATGAAAAGACCAGTAGGCTGATAATTTGATGCATTCAGAAATACCTGCTCAATGAAACAATGCAGGAATAGCAACCCAATTACTAATTGTTAAGATGCCCCATTGATTTAACAAGATTTAACAAGATCTTGTTAAATCAATGGGGCATCTTAACAATTAGTAATTGGGTTGCTAACTAAGGTCTCTCAATTCTGGAATCATTTTAGTTGCTCTTCGTTGTATTCTTTCTAGCTTGTCTATGTTCTTTTTATGATACGGCCTCCATGCTTGAATACAATATTCCAAATGTGGCCTAACTATTGCTTTGTACAGGGGTACAATTAGCTGTTTCTCCTTATACGTGATAGTTCTCCTAATTAGCCCTAGAATTTGATTTCCTTTCGAAGCAGCAATCCCACATTGCTCTGAAACTTTCATGTCAGCACTAAATGTTACACCTAAGTCCTTTTCTTGTGTGGTTCTACCTAGTACATTGGGGTGGCTATGGCTTCACACATGGCACGCAACAAATGTTATCTTAGAGCAGGAGCTGCAACCTGTATTGAATTTAAAGTTCGCTTTGATTTGAGCGGAACTTCTGAGTTCTTTTTTCAAATTGCCAATTGCCACATGATAACATTGTCACACAGACCCTTTGTTCAAATGTTCTCACCTCAGATCCTCAAATGGTGTATAAATGTATGTTTAGCTAGTACTACAAAGACTGTGTTCATAGGCAATTCTAGGGTTCACAGACCCATAAAAATTTTTTTAGTTGACATTCAGCGATAGTAATAACGACCCAGCTATAGTAATAGATATCCTGGTAATACTAATAGATTACAATTAATGTAATAGTAATAGAAACAGTAAGAATAGTAATAGTTTGTAATAGAACCCATTCCTGGTTGTGTAGCCCAGCATCAGAACCATGTGTATTATTGTTGAAGCTTCCTCCTCAATTAAATTTTTTGCTTGTCTTGTTTTAGAATCATTATGTGAAAAAAAATCCACTACAATACCACAGTATGTTATTTAGTTTTGAAATCATCGGACAAACTATTAAAATATTTTGACTAGGCCCAGTAAAAAATCGGCAAAAAAGTGGCTCCACCTACAGTATGACATCTTTTGCGAGTTAGGTACCTGATCTAACAATCAAAATCAATTCTTTCGATGATTTTACCAAAATATGCACTCTTGTATACTCCAGAGATGGCGAGACTCGCATAATTTCCAAATTTTACCAACCGACAAAGTGTACAATTTGTTTTGTTAAGGGGGTAGTAAGCTAAGAATTTACTAATGGACCCAAGGCCAAGATCAAGGTAAGGTATTAACAAAGTTAATAAAAAATGAGCTGCGTCACTCAATCTGCAAAGTATCTCTAAGGTACACTTTTGGGTCGAGTTTTCAACGCTAACGTGGGATATTTGTTTGAGCAATTTTGCACAGCAAAATGTTTGATATTTAACCAGAAACAGTAGGTTCCAACCATGTGGTGGTGCTGACGATCAATTTACTAAATGAGGCAGGTTCAAGTTACTATATATTTGTTTGCTCTGGTATTAAACCGAACTTAAACTATTTGCCCACAACATAATTGAACATCAACCAACCCGATTCACGGTGTGCTAAATTAATTTATGAAGGAGCTTTACAGATTCAAACACTAATTATTAGGTAATCATGAACTAGATTGGCCTAATTTATTTACGCTGCTGAACGACATTCTTACCTAAATTTTTCTGTGCAAATGCATTCATTCAATCATTCCATGTACAAAAAACATACATTCATTAAGAATATTGTATTTTTTTGCACTTTTACGTTCCAAATAGCGCTGCAGATGGCATCCGAGGTGAGTGAAAATGTAAGCCACTAGTGTTCACTGAAGAAGATGCTGATGCGTCGCTAATTGGAAAAAAAGTGCGCAAAAACATGTTTTTAAAGAATAGGTGCTTTTTGTATGCGGAATGGTGTGGAATGAATGCATCGACACAGAACAAATGAGGTAAAAATGTCGTTCAGCGGCGTAAATAACTCATTATAACTGAGGCCCTAGTTCATGATTACCAACCAATATCACGGCCAACTGGCAACTAAGCCTGAACTAAAAAAAGGGCTTCGGCTTCGCTTCAAACTAATATAGTAATAGCCTCACCCAAAGAATCGTCAAAAACAAGTATGATCTATCCAAACGCATCTACTGCACTCTGCAGTGCACACGTCAGCCATGTTTAACGTTTACTACCCATGCGCCAGTGCTCGGTTCCAGAAACACTTCGACAGCTTAAAATATATGTTGCTTGTTTACGTTAGTACAACACTAATTATCGCCCACAGTTCTTACCAAACGCCTTCCGTTTCCAGAAATTAACGGAATCAAATTAATCAACGTCTTCCCTTTATCGTTGCATTATGTACTGCTTATCAACAACGAGAACGTATCATTTTCCTCACCACCAACGAACGCTACACTCTCTATATTCGTTATACAATCGTCTTCGTTCAGACTTTGGGGTAGTTGAAAGGCTAATTTGTATGTTGCCATCGACTGCAAATGAGCGATAAGTGTCGAGCTTATATCAGACTCGGAGCTATGCTTATAATAATGTCCTTCCAACATTCTTCCTTCCCTTATGAAAGATAGAATACTGGAAATTGCAAAATACCATGATATGCCATGGAAACCATGGGATACCATGGTGCTTTAAAACCGTGAAACCATGGTAAAATACCATGGTGTTTTGAAACAGGTAAACCATGGTAAATCATGCACAATATATAAAAAAAACATGGTCTACCACAATTTACCATGTAATGTCATGGCATACCATGGTATACCATGTAATGCCACGGAATGCCATATAATGCAACGTAATGCAGCGTAATACCATGTAACACCACATAGCACCACGTAATACCATGTAGTACCACCAAATACCATGGCATACCATGTAATTCCATGGTATATTTTAATAAGGGTTGCCTCAAAGTACTTGGGATACAGGCAACCCGCTGGGCGAACAGGAACTATTTAACTTATATACAGTGCACATTTATAACTTAAGCAAATGACATGTCAATAGACAAAAACTTGCATCTAAAATGTGCAATAATGCCCGGATATATGTTGCCTTTATGCTTTTTATGTTGCCAAAATTAATACAGTTGCTCTTGTTAGCACTAGATTTGACAAATGGAAATCCCTTTTTCACAATATTGCTCTCAAGGACATCATGAAACTTCAACGTGTTCAAAATTGTTTGGCAAGAGTGGTCTCCTTGTTTCTTTCACCAAGTGCCACTTCTTAATTTGCATTGGCTACCTGTCTGATATCACATTATATTTAAGATCTGCACAAATATCTATCAAGCACTTTCATAAAATATCTCATCCAATCCATATGATCAGATACTTGGTACCCTCTTTTAGCTGGTAGCTAGATATCTCAATTTCTTCTTGAAGATGTTCAGAGTAGCTAGATGTTGGCACAACTTCTTTAAGAAAAACATTCTGGATTATTCTTGTTTAGGCCGCTGAGGTATTATATTTAATATACTATTTATATACCATCTCAAGTTGTTTCTGTTCCAAAAGAACTCATTCCATAGGTGTTCATTTTTCCAAGCAAATTGGGACATCAGATAGCTACAAGGCAACATATTAGCAGTTAATTGGTTGCGATTGGCCTCTAAATCTATTAAGTGTGTCAACTTATTAATTAAGTGTGTAGACTTGTTAGAGACATGTTATATCAATTGGGTAGATGTGTTGGCTGAGTTTTTATTAAATTTTAGTACAAGGCTTATGGAAAGTATTCAAATAAAGCATTTACCTACCTTACGCTATACTTTGGCTCAACTAGCTTACCCCACATGAAGTGTTAGTTGAGCCACTTTACCAACCCTATTTGAACCAGCTGCAAACAATTATCTATACATACATACATACATACATACATACATATCCTCTTCGGTCTTCAGGCAAAATCTGCCTATGTACCGCTCTTGGCTTGCCTTAGTTTGGCTTTGTAGTCATATTTGACTGCCAGGTTTTGCCAGTGTTTGTCAAGTAAATTTTTAGCGTATTCACTGACGGTGCAGTGACGATGGTGTCCGGAAGTGAATTCCATATATTAACGACTCTCTGGCTAAAGAAATGCCTCCTTACTTCCCATTTACTCCGGTCCTTGAACAGCTTTAGAGAATGACCCTCTGTGCCTTCGTATAAGTCATGATTAAACATATCGTGCGAAAAGGTAAAAATGCCATGCAAGTATTTATACACATCGATAACATCTCCTCGTAAACGACGATAGGTCAGTGTTGGTAAATTTAACACCTTTAGTCTAGATTCATAATCTAAATGTCTCAGTACTGGGACCATCCGTGTAGCTCTTCTCTGGACAGCCTCCACAGCATCAATATCATGTTGATACTGCGGTGACCAGACTACCACACGTATTCCAAAGTAGGACGGACTAGTCCCTCATATAGATGAAGAAAGGTTGTCCTATCCAGGTATTGATACGTTTGTCGTATTACACCCAGCAATCTATTTGTATTTGACACTGCCTGCTGTACATGTTGTGTAAATTTTAACTGGTCATCAACTTGGATGCCCAGGTCTTTCTCTACATGGCTACACTCCAGAGGATTTGCACCTGTTGCTGTTGTCAAAGTATAGGTAAATTCTGGGTGCCCATGTCCAATTCTTAGAACTTTCCATTTATCTGGGTGAAATTGTAACTGCCACTTCTCAGCCCAGTCTTGTAATCTGTCTATGTCTTTCTGTAGGTTTATACAATCTTGCCTCATTGAAGTTTTGTGATATATTTTTGTATCATCCGCGAAAATCTTCATGTCACGTTACAACATTTGTTATATCATTAATATACAGTATAAAAAGAATAGGTCCGAGGACACTGCCCTGTGGTACCCCACTCACTACTTCCAACCACGAAGATGCTGCTCCATTGACTAATACACGGTGTTGGCGACAGGTGAGAAATGTTTCAATCCATTTCAGAAGTTTTCCCTTAATTCCGTATCCTTTTAACTTAGCAAGCAGCCTCTGGTGTGGTACTGAGTCAAAAGCCTTCTTTAAATCATCATGCGTCTTTTCAGCTATATTCCCATATTCACAGCACCATCCTATGCTTGGTCGTGCGTCTTTCGATAGTGCAAACCGAACTGGTTGACCTGTAACTCCGTACACGTGAAAGTCTAAGAATTACTCAAGGATCTTCTGATTTCCATCTTTCAGGACAAAGCTTAGCTGTTCTTTATTTTATATATGTGACAGGCTTTAATGATCAGCGATGATGGAATAAAAAATATTTTTCAGTTTCAGACATGATCTGAAAGCTGGACCTGCTCCCAGATGACGTCATTTCATTCTGTATTATCTTCGATGCGAACATGGCGTTACTGTTTTGTGTCGCCAACTGAGCGACCAGAACCACATCGCCGTGATTCTCATCAGTGTCCAGATAGTTTCAAGTCTCAAGTAGTTATACTCCAAACAGCCCAATCTTGAGCTAACGCAGGAGTTTGGACCAACGGTCCAGGGTATCTCTTCCGAAAGACTCGGGCAAAGTGGGGGAGCGAAATTGCCCAAGCTTCTAAACGGCGGAGGTGGACTCGAACTTGTATTGTTACTGGCCAACACTCCTATGGAGTCAAACGGTCAGGGTTGGTGTGAATGCTATTTAGTCATGTTTGTTTGGGGCTAGGTGTGTGAGTGCTTGCTTAAATTGCTGTGGTTCTGTGATGTTGACTATTGCGTCTGGTAATGAATTCCAATCTTTTATTGTTCGGGGAAAAAAAGAAAATTTGTAACAGTTTTTGCTCGCGTGCATAGTGTTGAAGGCTTTGCTATTTAGATGCCGTGAATGGCGTTTGGTGGGTTGGAGGAGGTTTGCAACAGGCAATGATAGGTGACTGTGGATGGCTTTGTGGAATACGGTGAGCCGTCTGTTTATTCTTCTGGTTGTTAATAGTTCTATGTGTAATTTTTTTATCATTTCTGACACACACCCAGTTTCTCGGGATGTGTAGTTGTTGTGGCAAAAGCGAGCCGCCCGTCTTTGTACCATCTCTATTTTGTTAATGAGAACCTGGGTGTGGGGGTCCCATACGGATGATGAATATTCTAGGAGTGGGCGAACAAGGGTTGTGTAGGCGGTTGTTTTGATGTTTTGGGGGCATGAGTGGAGATTCCGTCTGATGAATGCAAGTGTGCGGTTAGCTGAGGCTGTGATCCGATGGATGTGTTTGTTCCAGGTGAGATCTTTGGTGATGCAGACTCCTAGATAGGGATGACTGTCAGTTTCTTGTAGTGTTGAATCTCCTAGTGTGTAACTGTAGTGTTTTACATGTCTTGCGTGTGTAATTCTCATGACGAAGCATTTTTGTGTATTGAAATGCATTTGCCAGTCATGTTCCCATTGTGCCAGCCGGTTTAGATCTTTCTGGAGTTCACCGTCCTCTCGATCGACTGCTCTAACCATTACACCACCGCTCCCCTTGGTGTCACTGACACGGCTGCGATATTCTGCTTTTCACAAAGACCGACCGTTTTTACTATTGTCTTTCACACTGGTTTGTAAGCTAATCTGCATGGCAACAGCTGCTTACCAGCGGAAATTCACTCAAATGTACTGACAACAAGAATCAATTTGTGGTAATTTAGCACTAATTATTACTGCAATACTAAGTGCAGAAGGGCGCAATCTAGAAGGGTCTCGACAAATAATTATGATTTGCTGTAAAAAACATCCGATGCAAATCAAGGGGTGGACATACCCTGGACCCGTCCATGATTTAGGTAGAATAGAATACATTTCTCGAAATCTAATTGTTTTTAGTCGGTGGCAACATGCAGATTAGTAGTAGTTTCAACACGCCAACCTACACAGCGAGGACGACCACGGCGGTGTAAATAATGTTCTTCGTTCGTTGTGACGGATATAAAAGGTTGCTACTTTGAATATACAGTAAGCATATTTTGAGATTTAAGGACAATGATTAATTTTAATTATTTTGATTTTTAGTACATAAGAATACATAAGAATGTTAGCCGAGTAATGTGACCAGTGGGCGATAATAGGTGCATTGCCAACTTTTAAGATAATATTCGCGTAATTGAATAAATTAATATTATCCCTGCAGCATAGATAGTCCGGAAACATGTTGCATGTTGATAACGGCAACATTTAAACTGTTCACACCATCTCGTCGGGTCAGTCGCTATCTCTGACGTCTTCTATCTGGGACTCATTTACCAGCAGAAATACATAAACCAGACAGCAATGGGTACAAACAAGCGGCACGACTTGTACTGAACAAACCATATCGTTGTAGGGATGCCCATAACTCAGTATATACAAAACAAAATAGTTGAAGGGCTTGTAGAAGTCTCCACTTTCCATCACCCTGTGCCATGCCCTGAGCACCACGCCAACCGCAGGAACTACAGGCAGTTCACCACACTGGACCCAACAGTGGATGATTACAAGTTCGCCTTCCTGCCAAGAACAATTGTGAACAACCTACCAGACAATGTTGTCCTTGCTGAGTGGATGGAGGCATTCCGCGGCCAACTCCAGCAGGCCTGGCTGTGAGGGCCACAATACAAGACAATACACAGAGAAGGAAAAACAAACTAAAAAATAAGCACATAAAGCATGTGTACATAAAGCATGTGTACATAAGGCACATCACATGACCAGTCACATGGTTATCTCGGCGCAGTATCCTTTCAGGACTTTGTTGAGTACGTATTCAGATCCAGATCTGTCAGATTGAGCCATGCAGCCCCAGGCACAAGCCGATGGGCAGTGACAAGGTCTGCCTTACTGCAAGGCCTGGGGTCTATTACATTGCAATGTAATATATTACTATTATTACTACTTAGTTTCCTTTCTATTACTATTACATACTGAAGACAATGTAATATATTACTATTACATTTCAAGCTATTTCTATTACATTTTTCGTTGGAACTATTTTCTTTCGATTAAACATTTAACATACTTAATCACTTACATAGATTCAAATTAACTGATGGATGTATAATTAATTAAATTACAATTAACTGATGGATGTATAATTAATTAAATTACAATTAACTCATACATTTCCTAACTAAATTAACCTCACACAATTCCAGTCGGATGTAGAAGTTTCATATATTCATTGGAATGAAGCAGAAAAGCAATGTCACTGTCACATAACACTGTCTGATTGTCCCATAGTAGACCTGTACTGCTCGGCTGCTGCTTGGTAGACAGTTAATTATTAGCTCAAGGATAGGATGTTTTTCACACTTTTGGTCAATAGTGTGCAAGCTACCAACTTAGAAAAACTCAGAAAAGTTGGTATAAGCCGCTGGATTTTGTTCAAACATTACCCAGCATGGCAGGCTGGCAGCTAGGGTTGGGAGATGGCAATGATTGATTCAGATGTTAAAGACAGTCTGTCTAGTGCTGGAAGCCTGGAACCCTTATTCTTCAGTGAATGAATGAATAGGCTTGTGTGAAAAGGATAGATGGCTGGTGGACCTGGCTTCAAATGACAAATTAGCCATGCAGCAATCACACTGTCACAATGTTTCTTGCCAATAGTCTAAAGTTCATTGACTGTCATGATTTGGATACTAAACCATTTTATCACCACTGTTGGGAAATAAATGAATAAATAAAACTGCAAGTGAAAGGCTGAACATGATGCTTGTCCAAGTCCCAGTATGTCAAAATACAGAATTTTTAGGTCTGATTATTTTCAATGAAATTGAATTTTGGTGTGATTGAAATGTTCAATTGTAATAGCATAGTAATAGCTCAATTACTATTACTTTGCTTTCTATTACGATTACATTGCATTCTGTTCCATCTATTACTGTTACTATTATTTGAACAATTGTAATTGTTACTATTACATATTACTATTACCCAAGGCCTGCTTACCGCAATGTGACGCCCATCTCTTGTAGCGTCATTCACCTTTGTGAGACTACAGGTACAGGGGTATATATTCATTGTAAAATTGGTGAAAAATACAGTCTCTATTTCGCAATAATTAATACCTCAAAATGAGTATGAAATAACGCCAAGAATATGAAATGACTATATCATGAATGTTTATGTAAAAAAATCTGCCATGGACAAATCCCCTCAGTTTCTTCCATTTCAACCCTAATATTCATGATAAATTCTCACAAAGTTATAGGGAAAATATTATGTCGTTAGCTGCTTTGTTGGATTTAACACGTTCAGTGGCTGGTGATACCCTATGTTTAATGTAGCATCTATTTTTTCCAGCTGATGTGAATGCCACATGTATGGCACACGTCCATTTGTCAGAAAGAGCCACAGTTACAAAACATGGATGAGCAGCAAACAGATGTGGATCAGAGAGCAAGAGAAAGAATTTGTGATGACGTCATTAAAACTGAAACTGTGGTAAAGGCAACGACCCAAGTTAAGTCGGAAATGCATGTGTGTACATACTGCGCAAGGCCATTCGGCAAGTCATATTCTCTCAAGCTCCACATCCGGCGGACACACGCTGTGGAGAAGCCCTTCAAGTGTGCCACGTGTGGAAAAAAGTTCTCAGCGAGACGCTCCCTCAAGGAACATGAACTCGACCATGTTGATAGACGCCCCTTTCTGTGTACTGCTTGTGGCAAGCAGTTCAAGCGAAGTCATGAGCTGAACAGTCACAAGCGTGTCCACACAGGTGAACGCCCGTTCTTGTGCGTCGAATGTGGGAAAGCCTTTGGTCATGCAACCTCACTTTTGCGGCACAGTTTGACACACACAGATGAGAGACCATATGTTTGCGGGGCATGTAATCTGAGCTTCCGTCAGATGGCTGAATTGAAACAGCATGTGCGAATTCACATCGACATGTACCCATATAGATGTGAGGGATGCGATGAGTGCTTCCGGCAGGTAACAGATTTACAGCTTCACAAGTGTCGGTCAGCGGATTCTCCACGGACAGCAGGTGTGTCATATTCGACACCTGAACTGCTCAAGTGTACATTTTGCATCAAAGAATACAAGTCACGTGTTGGATTGTTGTATCACATAAAGACGCAACACGGCATTGCGGGGAAGTCTGCGAACTTCATTTCAGACTACACCTGTGATATCTGCTCAAAGGTACTACATAGTGCAGGTGGGCTGGCAACCCATAAACGAACACACAATGGAGAACGCCCTTTTGTGTGCGGTATTTGTGGTGACCGATTCGGTGACAAGGCTCACCTGCGACGTCACGAGAAGCGACACACAGGGGAACGCATCTCCTGCGTCATGTGTGACAGTGGGTTCATCTCGCGCTGGCAGGTTCGACGGCACCTTAGAAGTGTACACAAACTGCCAGTTGACGCAATAGAAGATGCTATGTTGAAATGTAAACATCTGATCTTGAATACAAATGGAACAGAAAGCTCCAAGAAGAGAACTTCTCTCGGTTCACAGTGCGATACACCACAGAAACTGTCGTTACCTCAACCAACAACTGGTGTAAAGGAGACATTAATTGTAACATCAGACATTAAGGTCATGGCTCCGGATCAGGAAGATATTGGCATGGGGGTTGGGCTTGATCAACTAACAAGCCATCTGTGTGGTTCCATGTTAAATATTAACAACAATTCTGACTTTCCATGTGACATACAACTGCAAGGTGATGATGATGAAGCAATTGGTGACATCAATCTAGAGCTGCCAGAAAGTGGTTCTTTAGAAGGATTTATTGAAAGCCACATGGACAATTCTTGTGGAAACGAGAGCATGATGCAGAGTTCATTGCAATCATTCTGTGACATTGATGTGGCTGAACCAGACCTGACATGGTTCACCTCGGTAGACAATGCCCTTGGTCAGTGTGACTATGATGCTAGCAGTGACATAGATGCCTTGATTGCGGCCACCACTGCCAGCATGCCTGAAGCGACTGGATTCGCAGACACGGATGTTGGAGAACATCACATTGTTGTGTCGGTCAATGGTCAGCTGCTATTGTTGGACATGGCTGCTGCCGAGGGTTGGCTGCAGGACGATCTTTTAGAGAATGGTATCATGAAAGGAGAATGAATGTGCCTGCTCAATGCGTTGCAAGATATTTCTAAGACTGTGCCACAGGGGTTATAAGATTACAATCAGCTGGTTACTGTGTGCACTATTTCATATATCTCGGTGTAACCTATGCATACATTTCACTGGTTGCATAATGTATGTGGTGTTGCTGTATTGTATGTGGATAGAATGATAATGTAAGCACTACTACTGTCTGTCTTCTGTAAATAAACACCACTATTGTTTCTATATTTTTGTCATTGAAATTTATTTTTGTACTATTTTTATTTGTATTGTGTAATGTGGCACGTATAATCTACTAGTTAAGTGGAAGTTATTGAGACATGCTGCGTATTTATTGGGCTGTTAAGTGGACTGGTGAATAATTGCATTGAATACTTCTTATAATTATTACATTTCAGTTAGTGTTCTTAGCATTCAAGTGATTTATTATCGATATTTAAAATATGTGTGATTCTTGTCATTGTGAATGTATGGAAAAAAATGTCAAATAAAATTACTCAGATATTTATTATATGGCATGTTCTAGACTTTAATTATTCTAACATGTTTTTGTGTCAATAGGTTGTTACCACATCATCATCATCATGCTGTCAGTCGCTATGCGACAAAGACTGCTTTCATTTCTTGACCGCTGCACTCCATTTAGTTCTCTGCTGTGAGAGTGATGTCCATGTTACCACAGTGATACTGAAATCAACATGATTCTTAATATTGTGTGGCAGTGACTGAAAAACACTATTTTGAAAATACATGATAATTGGAAATTATGATTTTTCACACGGATTGAACATGAACACAGATAAAGGTCAACACTAACTTTATTTACACCAAACAAAACTGGGTAAACAGTCTACCTGGAAATATGTCATAACAAATTAAAAATTCCTTTACATCGCTAATATACAACTTGCTTTCTCCACAGTGGAGAAGCTTACCCTTGACACTGCAAAAATGAGTATTCACAGATAATAACGAACTCTGCCAACAAGCTGACACGAGCAGTCAAGTTTGTCTCAAAGCATTTTAAGAAATCTGGAACAAAAATGTTGACATCGTCCTTGAAGACACGCATACGGGTCGTTTACTTGAGCAGCAACACTGTTTATGAACACTGGCTTATCATGCATGCATTTACTAGGAAGGAGTATACTGTCTATTGCATACATATACACTTAGATATACATTTATGTTGCTGTACAAACAGAGTAATGTTGCTGCAATGTAAATGGTTGCGTTATGGATCTGCACGTGCAAACATGTTATAACAGAATATAAAAACAAAGTTTTCATTGGGTACAGTTTTGAATTACACACCAGACTTGGATAGAATACTTTAAAGTAGTCAAGTAAGAATGTTTCTAAAAGTATTTAATCTTCTTGATTTGAACTTCTTGAAGCTCAGTTTTTACAGGCACAACCCTTTTCAAACATTATTTGAATATTTGTGAAATTTGCTATTTAAAAGTATTCATAATATACACCTGCACCATATTCAACCTATTAAAAGTGCTGCTCTAATTAGCGTACACCTCCTTTTTAATCAAGAAAGATCCATAATTGTAATTTGACTAGTGTGAAACAACTGAATTGTAGCCATCTGGTGTTAAACAGTTGGCACCACTTTTCAGTTGTTCTACACTAGTCACCAAATGACACCACTAGTGTTAAACAGTTACCTTGTTGTCTAGAGAAACAAATTTGGGTGTACGCTTATGAGAACAGATTCCTTGAAATTATTCCATGGCCCAATTTTTTTTCAGGCATACCATGTGCTTATTACGTCGAATACAGTATACTGGAAATGGTACAAATTGTGAAACAGTACAAATATTAAATTTGTAGTTTTCAAATACAAGGATTCAGTAATCCAAGCTAGCTGCACACACACTGTGTCTTAAAGAATACAGTCAACATTACTCAGGAGGTATTCTCTACACATTTGCTGAGGCCAATGTTTTGCAAATGAAACCTAATACACTATGACAAACGTCTTAATTAACAACAGTATCGTTACTGTTAGTAATGGCAGGTATTAATTTTTGCCAGTATTTTTACCATGCCTCAATCTCAAGACTCAATCTGGGTTTGTTTAAATTAAAATGATCAGGTAAAATGTAACATTAACATAACTACATACAATTCTGGGATTAATATGCATGCAAGAGTTAATCCATTTTGTCTAATGAAACTCATCTACTTCTGCATAAAGTAAGTCTCAATATATGTTGCTATAATGTTACCTGATGGCTACAACAGTTCATTGTCTTATCCATTACCTTTGCCAAACACCTGCAAAACTCCAGTTGTTGTCTCCACCATGCAGCATTCTAGCTTATTATGTAACTGCTCTGGGCTATTTTATTACCAAAATCATGACACAATAATTGTCAACTATGCACTGTCACCATGTACCTGCCTGCAAGCACATCCTGTTTTATGTACAATATATCATATGCTACATTATGTCTGATCTACAGCAAAAGCACAATGGAACAACACATAAACCTGTTTCTTAATCACAGCCAGTCCGAAACAGTCATTTGCAGGAAAAATGTCACACACATTAAATTTTAATTCTCCAGCAGAAAACGCTTATTTTGAACATGTTCAGAGCACCTTTTCCAACAAAGCCAAATGAATCCTTGGATGAGAGTTGACTGGGATATCTGGCTCTGTCCACTGTCAGTGGGTTCTCCTCTAATTGAATTGCTGTTGAAATGAGGGCCAACTTTAAGTCGCCTTGATGCAAGATAGCTAAAGACTGCTTGCTTATATTAGCAGTATGTATTAAAGACAGAGAAAACTTCAGTTTACTCACACAGAATGCATGTAAGTTGTAAGGATGAAGGTCGAGCACAGATGTGCATGCGTGTGTTTGAGTAGTCTTATGGACAGTTGTTCTTGTTCCTCTCTGGTAGTCCGCTTCATGCATCCACAAAAGCACCCTAGTCTCACAAGGTTCTGCCCACATCCAGAACAATCAAGTCTCGCGTGGTGCACTGGTTGTATTGTTATGCCAGCCTGTGTTGCAGTGCTAGGGTAGATACACTTGGAGAGTTACCCCCTGGACAACTAACAACCTCATGGAACAGGTAATACATTAATGTATATAGGAATCACTAAACTCATTTGTCACATTGAGCATGATGCTGTATGCTTGAGCTTGTTATCTGCTCTTTAGATAAACATTGTTTTGGTGTTATTGAAATAGTGTTTTTAATATGTAAAATGCACATAAAATAGTTTTATAGAAAACTTTAATGTTTTTTGTCACTGTCCAGGGGTATTATTAAAATGGCAAAGAGGTAACCATCTGGATGTAATCACCATGACATATCATATCAGCTACAGTAACAATACTGTCTCAACACTATTATTATACAGCTCTATATGCATAATTAGAAAAACTGCTTGCTATAGTAAGGATACAGGCTGTATATAGTAGACGGTGAAAAAACATTATGTATATTAACAATCTGCATAATACATTTTTTGCCAGATGATAATTCTTTTGAATTTTCATTTGCTTGCTGAATGACTTTATATGGAGTACATGCATCTATAATATAAAATATGTAATAAGTCGTTTGATTTATGTAAAAAAATTATATGCAATGATTGAAGGAAACTTTAACAAAACAGTTAATCATCAACATTTAAGTTTTCATACTATATTATTTTAAGCTGTAGCAGTTTACATATGAATTAAAAATGTTGATGGCAAAAGTAATTGGATTAAATGATTCATGTGCTCTGATTTCTTCAACTACTGACACAGACATTCTTAAATGACACAGAAATTGTCATATTGCCATAATAAAGCCAATTTCACTGACTCCTTTACCATTCTCCAATTCACTGAAGCCCTATTGTGAGTGGGGTTTATAGTCACTTTCAACAATCCTTTTTTGAGCAATGTTTGAGTGCGTTTCCTCAGAAGAGGTCACTGCAGTATACACCCTGGTGTGGCTGCAGCAGCCGGCGCCCCAGACAACTGCGGTGGCTGTGACATTGGTCGCGTCTCTACTGTCGTGTTTGACGTTGCCACAGCCACCGCTGATATGTCTAGTCACCTCTGATTTGCCTCTCTCGCGAGATCTCGTGCATGAATGGGCTTATTTGCAAGAATCTTCTCTATCTCAGCCATGATGGTTGCAGTCATCTTTGGAACAAGCTGAAATAAAAACATCTTCTATAATGTAAAGTAGTTTGTGACTCTGTCTATCTGTCTGTTCACTCGTATCTCTGTCAGTTTTGCATGCATGGGGCTGACATTGTGTAGGTGTGCCCGGGGGCCCATGGTGATGGTTCATACATTAAAAACAATTCAAAATTCCCTGGGGGTGGGGATGTTATGTACGTGGACATTTGACATAGATTACGTAACTCAGAACAACAGTTCATACAATTGTTAGCAACGCTATGCAAGTTTTGTGTGATTGTTACGAGTTACGTGATCTATGTCAACATTCATATATGAGCATTACGTAAAAACCAGTAGTTGTATATGCTTTTGGGGCCTGAAGTTGTCATAGCCATTGGCATTGACCTACCAAAATTTGAGAGTGCAAGGAGTTATAAGGCAGTGCAAGGAGTTATAAGGCAGTGCAAGGAGTTATAAGCTCTTGCAGTGGTTGCCTTTTTGTCACGTGCAAAGATGGGTAACTCGGCTAGTTCCATATAAAGTCTCTCTTAACCTGTGTGCTTGCTAATTGCAACATTGTGCTACATTTGTTTTACCTACCATAACTGTCTCAATGATCAACATCCACTGACATGTTCTACCCTGACAGGCTTGCTATATCTACCCTAAAGGCTAGATTGTACCTATTTTGATTGGCATTTTCTTCCTACCTTTCTATCTACTCTGACACAGTGTTCTACCTACACTGCTACACAACCACAGCCATGTTTCTCCTCCTCTAACAAACAGTTCCCCCTGTCCTGAAAAATTTTCCACCTACCCTGACAAGATGTACCACCTACCCTGACATGATGTTCCACCTACCCTGACATGCTGTTCCACCTACCCTGACAAGATGTTCCACGTACCCTGACATGTTGTTCCACTTACCTTTACAAGATGTTCCACCTACCCTGACATGATGTTCCACCTATCCTGACAAGACGTTCCACCTACCCTGACATGATGTTCCACCTACCCTGACAAGACGTTTCACCTACCCTGACATGAGGTTAGCACTACCTAACCTGACATGATGTTCCACCTACCCTGACAAGATGTTCCACCTACCATGACAAGATGTTCCACCTATCCTGATGTGATGTTCCATTTACCCTTACAAGATGTTCCAACTACCCTGATACAATGTTCTACTGTTCCACTGGCAGCCATGTTCCACCTACCCTAATGGCCTGTATGTTCTCATAGAGCTGTTCAACTGATGTTGCTCCCAACAGTACACACTGCACCGTGTCGTTCTTCAGGCACCACGCTGTAAACACACACAAACACCACATTGTAACAAACACAGGCATCACACCTTAATAAACACAGGCAACACACTGTAACAAACACAGCACCACATTGTATCAAACCCAGGTATCATGTTGTAACAAAACACAGGCACTCTGCTGTAACAAACAAAACACCACTCTGTACCAAACACAGGCACCACACTGTAACAATAACAGCACCACACTGTAACAAACACAAGCACCATGTTGTAACAAACACAGGTACCATGCTGTAACAAACACAGCACCACGTTGTAACAAACACAGGCACAACACTATACCAAAGACAGCACCACACTGTAACAAACACAGGTACCACACTGTAACAAACAGGTACCATGCTGTAACAAAAACATACACATGTATCATATTATATCAACTTCATCTGTGACGTCATATCAGGAAATTATTTCAAAGCATTAACATGTCAGTTTCTAAACAGCTGAGTTTTTCGAAAAAATTTCTGTTAAAAAAGGCAGTGTGCATCTGCAGTTTCCATGGAACAAGTAAATGTGAATTTACATTCCACTGTATGTAATGCCAGTAACATTTCAGCCAGGGATACATTTCACTGGTACATTAGCCAAGGCAATGAAGACAATGCATGAAAGGCAGTATTCTAACCACAATATTAGCAGTCATGTGACAGTACCATTGATATGGTAACTGAAAACAGCCTTGCACAGTTGAGTTTACTGTTGATGAATGTCAGAGATGAAAGTAGTGAACTTTCAAGCACACAACGAACAAGTCCAGTATTGAGGCCTCAAGGAGACACGGCTGAACCTGGGGGTCAAACCAAAACTAGACTACCAGGTACCTCTGACCTAGCAACAGTTAATTGCTATCACAACCATCATGCTGTGAATGAGGATATGGAGTTTGTCGGACATATCCATCAGAGGGAGTGTGACTTGACTTAGAACTGTAGCACACCTATTGCGAGTTGAGCGAGGGTGCAGCCAAGTTTGTGGGTGATGGTGCTCAGGTCACGCAGCTGCATCTGTTGTTTACGGCCGTCTTCACTGAGAATACGCTCCTTCAGCCAGCCATAGCCCTGCAACACCAACACTCATGTCAGTGGGAACTCAATATGACCTTACAGCAGAGGGGGTAGACAGGTTCATGCAGACTTCATGTTTACATGTTACATTCCATCCACACAGGAGGGGTAGTATCACCCACACAGGAGGGGTAGTATCCACAACTCAGATATGAATTTTACTATTTGAATTTCTCACAATTTCCTAATATTGTCTTAGATTTCATTTTCTATTTTGATTAATCCAAAGAAACACAAATAAACATTTCAGATGTGGGATGATTATGTTTGCAGAAATTTTGCCCTGCAAAGCAGGGAGAAGCAGATTTTCATCATCAGACAAAAACGGAGGGTACCAACAAAATGTCAATCGGTGTAAATAATATTGTAATGCATGGATGATTTTACAATGTTTGGCACTTTGTTGATACCCTCCGTTCTGACCACACAAGAGTGATCATACATCATTTAACATGCCACATTTTGAAGCAGTTGTGTGCATTAGAACAGTTACTGTGTTTGTTGCCAAACATCACATGACACCATACAAGGAAGGCAGAATGGAACATGTATGGTTCTGCAGGACCACAAAGCCCAAGGCTGTCTTTCAAGCCATGTCCTCACTTGGGACATTTACACAGCCTATCAACATGTGTGGTCTCCTGAGACAGACAGTCTCCTGAGACAGACGGTCTCCTGAGACAGACGTTCTCTACAGTCTCTTGGGGCAGACGGTCTCTTGGGGCAGATGGTCTCTAGAGACAGAAGGTCTCTTGGGGCAGACAGTCTCTTGAGACAGATGGTCTCTTCGGACTTCTCTTATTGGAGACAGTTGGTCTCTTGCATGTGTCATGGAAGGCTGTCTCTCCATACAAGTGG
This sequence comes from Lamellibrachia columna, assembly GCA_963662155.1. Taxonomy (NCBI): domain Eukaryota; kingdom Metazoa; phylum Annelida; class Polychaeta; order Sabellida; family Siboglinidae; genus Lamellibrachia; species Lamellibrachia columna. The sequence goes on from OY759267.1 coordinate 47,542,372, forward strand.
TCTCTGCCATAGGTGTGGTTTCATGACTGTTTCAAAATAGTCTATCCTCTGACAGCAATTGACCCTCAAGCACAACACACACAGTACCAACCAACAATGCATGCAAGCATAACATGTAAGCATAACATGTAAGCATAACATGTAAGCATAACATGTAAGCATAAGAAGAACAATAGTATACATATACCGTGGTATAAAATAGGTGTGAAATACAAGTGGTAGATAAAATAGTGACAGAATGCAGGCCTGGTTTAAAGAAGACATGCACATGCTGAGGTGGTGCCAGTGGAATCACCAGTAGCACAGGACTCACAAGAGCCAATGCCAGTGGAATGCCATGACCTGACATTGCATTAACACAACCAGGCATGGCACTATCCAGTCGTTATAAAGTTGACATAATCTGACACAACTTTGGCACTACTAGTGGCATGAAATAATGCCCTCATAATAACAGCTTCAATTTGTTTATTTGTATGTGTGCAGGCATGTGTGCGTGTGCAGGATCAGGTGTGTGGGCAGGCACTGAGGTGCATGTGGAGGCATGGGTGTGTGTGTATTCATATTTTTTACTTGAACTGTCAACACAAAGTTTATGACTGACAAAATCCCAGTTTCAAAAAAACTGTACATTTATGTAGCTTCAGTTAAGTGCAATTTATATGTAAGATGTTGATTTGTTCTCATTTGTTTTGTTATTTAAAATTGTGCTGATACATGAATGTGTCTATCATGCAGTGAGTACACACATGCATGTGCCGAGAGAATGGTCAACGCACCTTCAACATGGGTCGACTGTTTGGTGTTATTTCGCCATCCATGTACTTTCCCGTGATGACACCGCAAGCTAGTGGGGACCATGTCATACAGCCAAAGCCTGCGAGAAGAACCCAATATGTGTGCCACGCTTACAAGACCAGGATCACTGACATGTGGTGGGGGGACCATCTCAGTATTAGGACTGATTGCACACATCAGCCTCAACTGTATAAGTGGTCTTAACGGAGTTTTTATTGTAATGAGAGTTCACGAAATGATAACTTTAGTTGCAGAAATATTCTCAGTAAGTACATTGACTGTGTTATACAAGAATACCTCACTGCTAAGTTGTCTTAGCACAACTGTTGTTTTGCAATATCAAAGCTTATAACAATACAGATGTGTAGAACTTGTTGGAAAGGTTGGTCTTATTTGCAAGGAAATGTTGTTTGATAGCAGACAATGAATAACATGAGTATCTTAGTTGTAAGAATGGTCTTAGCACAGAGGTTTTGTTGAAAGAATAGACATTAGTTGAATGTCTGGTCTTAGCATTTTTTAACTTCAGACACTGGCAGTTGTAATAGTGGTCTTACCAAGGAGTTTTTATTGTAAGTTTGTAATGACAGATACTGATGAGAATTTGGTTGCATGTATACTTTTGGCTTGGATGTTTTAATTTACCAAAAAACATGGCAGAAAGCAAAACCAATTCCACAAATGGTCAGAATGCAGCTATGTTGGATACTATGAGTATGTAATGCTAAAATAAAGCTTACTACGCAAATATGGCAGATATTAATATAAATATATATTGCTAACTTTGTATGATGTTTAGGGAGTTAGTGAAAATTACAACTATCGCCTAAGTAATTTTATTTGAAGTTGGTCCATCTATTGAACTTCTGTTGTGATGCTTCATATGAAACCATGGTAACAACAAGAGCCATGCCATGCAGTGTAACAACACAAAACGTGCAACTACAATGGTTGCCATGACTACGACCTCAAACTGACCTTGTTAGCTGCTCTTGAGTAGATGGGAATGCCATCATCGTATTTGCCCGTGAGGAAGCCGCAAGCGAGGGGGGACCATGATATTGTGCCCAAACCTGGCGAATTCATTCAGTGGCTGTCACTGGATGACTGTTGTCTGTTCATATGGCCATAGGTTCACCCCAGTTTAACAAGATTGCCATCCAAGGCAAAGACCCAGATGGCAAGTGGAATCCATTGGCTTATCGAGAGTTCAACATTTTTCATCTATGTGTAACCCGCCCTCCTGAGATATTTGTAAAATTTGTCATGTTTCAACCTTGTTTTTAAACATATTTATGCTGCTAGTAGTTAGACAATCTGTAGATAATTTGTTCCATTCATTTATTGTCCTCTGGGGGGTTGAGGGTGGGGTTGGGGGTGGAGGGTGGGGGTGGAGTGTGGGGTGGGGGTGGAGAGCGGGTTGGGGGGTGGAGGGTGGGGTGGAGGGATGGAGGTTCCACTCACCATAACTATGAAGATCCCAGTCATCAACTACAGAGTACTTACCATACATACCCAGGTTCAAACCAGACATAGTTGGTGTCTCAATCCAAACATTGTTAATAAAACTTAAAGCTAGACCTATGTTAGTAAAACAATTCTACACTATCATTGCAGGCAATTCTGGCAAAACCAGATGTACTGGAAAGTGTTTCCCAACTTCATGGCACCATTTTCAGAATGTCTGCTGACTTTGGCAGACTTTGAGAAATTGTCAGAATTTAGCCGCAATGATAAGTTTAAACATGATAGTTAAAGTGTGTGTGGATCCACAAACATGGCTTTTGATTATAACAGTTCCAAGGCACTGCAGGTATACTTGTGTGACACACAACAATTGCACGTGTAGCAACATGGCCAGGGATCTCTTATGCCAAGGTGGTATGCCATTAAAGTGATAAAGCTGAATCTCACAGAGCTGCCTTGCCATATTAGAAACGACCAATACAAACTGGCATGGGAGTTTGCGAACACAACATCTGCTACCTGAACAATCATGTGTATACAATGTCTGCTTGTGCAACAGGTAAGGCGTGCAAACTGAGGCAGTGGGTATCAACTGATAGATTGTTTGTTAAACAAACCTTTGACTTGACCATGATGACCAGACACTTGCACATCTACCCAGAACAGCCCTACCCAGCGCGCTGTATCATGGTTAATAGCAGGTGTGTGCAGGTGTGCATGCATGAATAAGTCATTTGGGATTTGTTACATTTGGTCTACTTTGCCAAAATTTTCTTGGTTGGTCTGTAGAATCTGACCTCTGCCCTCGTGTGTATAACCAGTGTCCTTTATTGTAGGTGTCATATTTAGCAACTTGGTAATGTGTCACATTTAGCAACACAGTAACATGGTAACTGGCCTATGCCCTGTGTTTACTAGTGTCCTTTACTATATGTGTCATATTTAGCAACGTAGTAACATGAGGCATGACAGAGATTGTCTTCATCCAGAGATATGGTTTCATAAGGATTAAGAACTATCTTATTATATACTCAGTGCCACAGGACCTCCTTACTAAGACCACTCTTAATTAAGAACACCTGATTACAACCAACACAAATTGTGTTGTTATTACAACCAACACAAATGGTGTTACAATTTGTAACAGCTACAATGTTGGACAGTTTCAGTTGATGAGATTGTGTGCAGGCATGCTGACATATGTAAATATTCATATGCAGTATGTGTCCATTACACATATACAGTTATCGTGCATTCAATCAGGATACCGCATTTTCTACGTATATAAATATAAGGATTTCTTTTACAAATTAAACAGTTCTATGTCATCACAGCCATATTTTACAATATATTATATTCATATCTAATATAAGCTACTATTACACATTATGAGTAAATTAGTACATTATAATTTTTTCATAACAACTGTTAAGTTACACAGTGATAGTGTTGTTTATTTAATAATAAATGCTCCTAATATTAAAACTGCTTCCTCAACTGATTTTGGCTATAGCAAATCTGGTTAATTTGTGTCCAAATATATAGTGTGTGAATAGTTTATGTAACATCTGCAGTCGATTTAAAAAAAGCCTATTTTTGTTCAAATCATTGAAAGAATTGACTTCAATCATTAGATCTGGTAAGGATTAAAATAGTGGATATCAAAATATTAAACACTGTGAGGGTCAATGCTGATCATGGGCTTGACTTACATCCTCTCGCCGATCACATGGCAAAGTTATGAAATTTCACCAAGAAAAAAACCGTGATTTTTCAGCATTTCGATTTTCACTTCACTTAATGCTTGAACAAGCATTAACTAATTTAATAGTTTGTTTGATGATCTCACAAAAGAAACGAGCTAGCATGTTGCAAGGGATACTAGGCAGATTTGTTTTTTTTTGTGCAAAATTTATTTGAAATGAGAATAGCAAAAAATCAAATTGATCAAGCACCTTTAATCCACAACTGTGTGTTGGACATGTTGAGATGAGGAAATGTTATCAGTAGTACTTACAAAAAGGTAAATATAAACAATGTCACAGTTTATGGATGAGAACAGCTTTGTTGACACATACCTATCTTATGGTAAAGTTCTGGCATTTGAACTTCTACTTTCTCTCGCTGAAAAATATTGTACTCCGCTTGCTCTGCGATTGGTGGAATCAAGTTGAATTGCCTGGCAACTGAGTAGGCTTCCTGTGAACAGACAGCATCACTCATTTAGAACATTTAATATCAAATAATATTCAGTGCTACTTTTAAGCATCTAAAAATCACAGCTAGCACATAACAGCATTGATGCAGGCAATTGCAATACAAAAAAAGAACCATCTTTTATGACAAATTTGTTGATGGTATAATACCTTGGTCAAACTGGTGGTGGTGAATGCCAGACATAAGTGATGCGAAAAAAATCTGTAGAATGCATTTAATGACTTATGACTTACTTGTTTGAGATGGGACTCACCATGATTTCCATCGCAGACCACCTCGAAGTGCCCCAGTACAATGCCCAGCCTTGGTTGATCACATAGGTAAATGCTCGTACGGTCTCTGGAAAGGAATTCATGTTAATTGATACATTTAGTTTTAATACACCCAGACACAAGGTGACTTACCATTCATTCATTTAAACCATGCATCTCTAAGGCTACATCAAATGTTCTGCATTTTAGAGTAGTTGGCTTACAAAATTGCAGCCTCCAGATTACAACGTGTAACATGTCTAATGACCTGCATTATTAGACACGAACGCATGACCACAGATTATTCTGTCGGTTTCCATACTTTTCTATGTCAGCCATGTGAATTAAACTGACAAAGTAACTGCCCCTGATACTGATTGCAGGCTACATTTTCCGGTAAGCCAAAGAAATGCTATTAATGGCCGCCGACTGAAAAATCAATTGTAGTGTGTGCACTCCTAAAGGCTGAGGCAAATATGGCAACAAATACACTACCCTGCTTACAGTTGAAACAGCTGCCCGATGCAGTCATGTGATGCAATCATGTGACATAGTCACGGTATGCAGTCATGTGATGATCCATCATATGATAATTTTTATTATTGTATGCAGAGAGGTATAGTCTGGGGGGGTTTTGTCCAGGGGGATTATGTTCTGATTCATGCCGATAACTATGTAGGAATAGCCAAAACACATTCACCAATTTTTTTTCAGTGGGATGGGGGTTGAACGGGGGTTTTATTCAGTGGGATGGAGCCAATCACGCACCCTAAACCCTAACCCAGTTATTTATTAAACAAACAGTAGGGGAAAGCAATGTTAGTTGAGCCACCACAGCAGCAACAGTTACGTGGTACCACCCGGTGACTGAACATGTTATTAGAACACGATTGACTTACAATAAGTGCCATTTGTCACAACAGTCAGAAAATATTAGTTAAAATTATGTTTTTCGATGTTTTTTGAAACTTTTGGTGATTATGATTTATTTCTGCTGGTGTGTAAACCATCAATGCATGTAATCAGACTTCATTGCTTGTGCACTTACAAATGGTTTAACTATGCACAGGGAAGAAAATTATTTACATCACTTCGCGCATTAATGACAAATTAATTAAAAAATCTTAATTGTCGAAATGGTGCTAGTTGAGCCACCGAAGGTGAAAGGGAGGGTTAGTTGAGCAGCCGTTAAAGAACGAAGGTGAGTGTTCTTTACCCAAAAATACATCAAGGACTTAATTTTTTTGAGCAGTTTGGGACACCGGATAGCTACAAGGCAACAGGTTGAGATTGGCCTATTAGTCTATATTAATTGCGTTGACTTATTAATTAAGCATGTAGACTTGTCAGAGACGTGTTGTACCCACTGGGTAGAAGTGTTGGCTGAGTTGTTAAATTTTAGTACAAGGCCTACGTAAATTATACAAATAAAGCATTTACCCAACTTATGCTGCACTGCATACTAGATATATTATCTTGATATAAAATGATCTACTAATAATAATAGTTTATGTGAGTAAAACTATTTGAATTATGAATATGATTGTGCCCTAGATATCGAAAAGAATGAAAAATGGCTGAACTAATTAATAATTAACTTAACGCCTATTTACTCAGGAACCTGAAGACGCGCAACAAAACAGAATCATTAAGCTTAACCATGAACAGGGACGTGCAAAAGTCATTATCAAAATTAGGGACAACCGAAGATTTATGGCAGAAATGCAATTTGGAATAAAGATGTCTTGGTTTTTTTTTAGAAGATAGCTATAGTCCTTCCCCTACTACGGTAGAGTGGCCCGTGTGGCCGAGGTAGAGGGCCTATGTGCTTACCTTCCACGGGAGTGTGTGGGTCTGGCTTGTTGGCAAACACAATGTCCACATAGTCCATCTGTAGCCGCTCAAGACTGGCCCTCAGACCTGAAACATAGTCACATGTCAGCACGGTCAGAGGCAGAGGCAAATAAAACTAACAAACAATGTTTTTCAGCAGACAAATAAAACTAACAAACAATGGTTTGGTTAATTGCTTTATACATAACGTTTTATTATAAAGCCATTCATAGCACATGGCTTTGTCAGTAATAATGTTGCGCAACTAAGTTAGTTCATTTGTTTAGTAGAAAAACAAATATATTTTTATCATTTACTATGGGGATCCAAACTTATTTATGATTGGCTGAATTATGATCAAAACAAGCATCAACAAAGAAAACTAATTCCATTTGCCTGTGAGCATTATTTGTTTTGAAATATGCATCAAATTACTGACCAGCGCCTACTCTAAATCATGTGGGATAGACTTGGGACAATCGTGCATCTGATATCACTCTCATACTGATTCAATTATATTCTGGCCTGATGCATCAGGTCCACATGCATGGGCCAGGAGTCTGGGGCATTCCACACTCCAGCTCTAGTTCTGATCAATGATAGTTCCACCTTCATGGATTGGCATCTAAATACCCTTTCAAGTTATGAGCTAAAAGAACAGTAAGAACTAGTGACTTCTTCAGTGGCTTCTCATAGAGGAACTTACCCAAAATGCTCTGGTCCACAGTGCTTTGGGTCAAGCTGCACTAGGCTGCAATAACCGTGGCTGAAATACTATGGGCTGAAATACCCTGTGCCAAAATTCATTGTGCTAATGTGTTTTAGCCAAGAAGCACTGGGCCAAAGTTCTTTGGGCTGTTATTCACTGAGCCAAGATGTGTTGGGCCAACATACTATGGGCCAGTGTGCTCCAGGCTAGCAATGGGCCATGGGTCAAACACAATGTCCTTTCATCACTCTTCCACAATTTCCAAAAGAAGAAATCCCAATTCATGTACCAGGGTCCACTAGTAATCCATATATCATATCTCATTTGTCAAAAAGTTGCAATAGCGTAACAATGTTTTTCTAAAGATGTCTACTCACCTTCAATTATGTGTTTCCTAGACAATCCTTTCTCTGTTTCCGCTCTGAAAATTTACAACATTTCCTTTTTCTTGTTGTTGAGTCAAGTAACTTTTGAAGATAATAGTAATAACCTGAGATACAGCGATACAACATTAAACAACGCACAAGCCGTACAATATTTGCGACACTAATTAGCCAGGAAACAAACACCTAACACCAGCCATAAGTATGCTCAGTTTTTTAATAAAATTTTAAATAAAGTTCAATATATAATTTCCATTCATTTACAGTTTGTTTACAATTTAAAAAAAGTTTTCAACATATTATTTCCACTCATTTTGCCTTATATTTGAGCATGCAAGACAACTTACTTGCCGCCCCAGTAGAGCTTTGTTGTCACGATGTAGCTGGATCTCCTGTAAGCAAACACAGAAGTGTCTCTGTAATATGACAATGTGTTCATAAACTGACATTACACATTCTGCTAAAAAAAAAATTTTATTTTTATTTTAAAACTTCATTTCTGGGCCAATCTTAGGGGTGGACGCATAAGTTCTCAAGGTCCAAAAAATTTGTAATGTTTTGAATTGGTTGAGACCACCCCACCCACCCCCTCAATACATATTGACAATCAAAAAGCATTTCTTTGTCCTGCAAAACGTGGTGATTACCAAACCACTAGCCACCAATATGTAATACTATACGTTTATTTGGACTCTAAGAACTTATGTGACCTCCCCCCAACATATGGCAGGCCGATAGGGCCATAAACACGGTTATAGTTACGCGTTGAATTAGATAGCAACGCATTGATATATCAACCAATGAAAATGCGAAGATCGCAACACGTTGATATATCATCAACCAATGAAAACTCGAAGAAAGCAACACATTGATATATCAACCAATGAAAACGCAAAGATAGTTACGCGTTGATATATCAACCAATGAAAACGATTAATGTAATACTAACACATATATCCTGGCCAGTTATATTACTTACCCAGATATGTATTTCTGTTGACAAACCTTAGGTGTCAGACCCATTTAAAAAAAGCATTGTTTCCTATAGCTAAACTTCCTGGAACAACAGTTTCTTTGTATTACATTTGTATAACGAATTACACTTTTTAGTAATAATTTTTTATTTTAATTTCATCCTCATTTGGAGCTGTGTAAGCATCACATGACTACCCGAGCAACAACCTCCTCACTGAGTAATTATATATAATTACAGGTGATTAATTATGTGGAAATTAGTTACAAGTCAAAATTCATAGTCACAAGTTCAGAGGTGGTCCAGAATAAAATCAAACATAACTGAAATAACTTATTTTATGCATAACTAGCATAATATCTCCATCCATTACATTTACTGCAACACGAAGATGGATGACAGTTTCACTGTAATAATTCTTACAGCTACTGCAGTATTTACAGCACAACAAAGGGGAAGCAATTAATCTGCAAAATCAATCTAGTAATCTTATCCAAAGGCAAACGTTCTTTGCAATTTTATGGCTGATATATTTAGGCTGTGATGTGGTGTATTGGGGCATGTGTCCTGTATACTTTTGTAGCTGTAAGAGTTTATATATTCTGTATACTTTTGTGGCTGTAAGGGTTTATGTGTTATGTATACTGTTGTGGCTGTAAGGGTCTGTGTATTGTCTATACCTGTGTGGTTGTAAGGGTCTATGTATTGTCTATACCTTTGTGGCTGTAAGGGTCTATGTATTGTCTATACCTGTGTGGTTGTAAGGGTCTATGTATTGTCTATACCTTTGTGGCTGTAAGGGTCTATGTATTGTCTATACCTTTGTGGCTGTAAGGGTCTATGTATTGTCTATACCTTTGTGGCTGTAAGGGTCTATGTATTGTCCATACATTTGTGGCTGTAAGGGTCTATGTATTGTCTATACCTTTGTGGCTGTAAGGGTCTATGTATTGTCCATACATTTGTGGCTGTAAGGGTCTGTGTATTGTCTATACCTTTGCGGCTGTAAGGGTCTATGTATTGTCTATACCTTTGTGGCTGTAAGGGTCTATGTATTGTCTATACCTTTGTGGCTGTAAGGGTCTATGTATTGTCTTTACCTTTGTGGCTGTAAGGGTCTATGTATTGTCTATACCTTTGTGGCCGTAAGGGTCTATGTATTGTCTATACCTTTGTGGCTGTAAGGGTCTATGTATTGTCTATACCTTTGTGGCTGTAAGGGTCTATGTATTGTCTATACCTTTGTGGCTGTAAGGGTCTATGTATTGTCTATACCTTTGTGGCTGTAAGGGTCTATGTATTGTCTATACCTTTGTGGCTGTAAGGGTCTATGTATTGTCTATACCTTTGTGGCTGTAAGGGTCTATGTATTGTCTATACCTTTGTGGCTGTAAGGGTCTATGTATTGTCTATACCTGTGTGGTTGTAAGGGCCTATGTATTGTCTATACCTTTGTGGCTGTAAGGGTCTATGTGAGACCTTGTGCAGTGAGTTATATGTAGGGGTGGACAGTACATCGCAATAGTCGATGTGACGCAACGCAATACTATTGATAGTAAAGTGAAGTATCGACAGTTATCGTTGATACTACACTGAACTATCAATAGTAATGATAATTGGCAAAACAACTCAGCAGGGCTACTTGTGTCACTGTAATAATAAAGAAATAAACATGTTTGTTCAACTTCATCGAATAATTTTATATATTTATTGACCTAACATCAACAATCATTGATAAGAGCAGCGTCATTCACAGATTCAGCATTTTAGTCAACTACCTCCAAGGCCACACGATACCGCCACCCATCAGTTACGGTTTGGGGCTGTTTTCCTAGCTATTCGCTATTTTGTGATACTATCACAATACCATTGCAATAGCTAGATAACAATTGCGATAGTACTGCAATAGTCATACAGCTATCGTGATACTATCGTGATATTATCGCAGTAGTAAAACCATCCCTGACAGTCACCAATAGACACAAGTCAGTTCCTAACTGAAAGTTTGCTTGGAACAACTGATCAATAACAACTGATCACTTTAGAATTAATGTGCCTGACTTTCAGAGGAAAACTGTTGAGCAACTCACTATGATCTAATTTTTAAAACTTATTATATTATTCTGGTTATTTTAAATAGCAGCACCCATGGGTAAACTTAATGAGCTTAACGGTGTAACAACATGCGCACCTCCACGTTTTCTTCTTCAGTATGTTTCCTAAAACGATCTCTGCTCTGAAAACAGAAATGTGCAGACAATTAAGCCAAGTGTTTCGCATATGTAACTTCAGCTGACAGAAAGGTGAACGCTGTATCACTCGACGCCCAGTTCGGGTCTTGCTGAACTGATCCCTGTAAGGCTGGTTACACAGTAAACTGTTCATATGTCAGTCAGCCTGAAAGATATTTCCCTGAGGAGGATCCTAAGCAAACAGAAAAATGTGCATAGTTAAAAAAATAAACAAACAAACAAATTTACTTTTATTTTAACTAGTATTTTAATGTTATATTTACGGCACATCATTTTTTTTTATTATTATTACTACTAGCAAACATAGTACATACCCATCCTCCAGACAGGATAACTTAGTAGTTTGTAAGTGACTGTCGTGAAAACAATAATAAAAAATTCCAAGATACACAACATTATCGCAGAAATATCCATTTATGCCTTGGTGCTTGGTGTCGCCATTCAAATATTTTGATGGCTTCTTGGATTCCAACTCTTAAAATTGCGCAATTATAGTAACAAAACTGGCAATTAGATGCATGAAGTGGTGAACAATTGTTTGCAATAATTACAAAGGGTATTTGACTGTTTATAGAAAGGTAATAGAGGGGTGACACGACTCCATTGTGGGGTTGTAGATAAACTCCTGAAAGTTGGAGGTCCAATATGCAAAGTGTATTGAAGGAGTAGCATAACATACAAATACACACTAGCTGGATATATAGTCAAATTAAAGGTCCCCCCTCAATAATTTTTTTTTCACTAGTTTCATTTCAAATTAATTTTCCACTGCAAAATGCCAGCTCGTTTGTGCAATTTTTGTAAGTAGTTTTTGTGAAATCATCAGACAAATCATAAAATTATTTAATGTTTGGTCAAATATTAAGTGAAATGAAAATGGAAACACTGAAAACTCTTGGTGAAATTGCATAACTTTGTCATGTGATTGGCGAGAGGGTGGAAGTCACATCCATAATTGTTCTCTAGTTAACAGTTACTGTCTCAGTTGGAGTGCTATGCACATAGTTAGTTAGATGATGCTAGGTATATCATATTTTAATGTGAGTTCCTGCAAGACTTCATACTGACAGACAAAACAAATTGTTGAACAGCAAGGACTACAAAACATTGAGTAAGGTGACTGGTCAACATTCTGACACTATCAGTAGTGCCACCTACTTAAAGACTAGCCACTGCATTGCATACATAAAAAATGAAGACAACCTTGTTACCATGGATAAAAACTAGTTACTAGACAGACAAACTAGTTACCAAGCAGAGATATTCTTAAGATGTGCAATCAATGCTATGGAGGAGACAAATATTTGACGTCCACAAATACACATTCGGTTACCGTTGGCAACTCTGAGGGCTTCAATAATCCACCGTCACATTGTATTGCTTCTCAGCTGATGCAATTAAAGTGGAGGACGACAATGATCGCTACATTTATCTGCCTGATCTCGTTGGTATCTCGGGACGTGCTGGAATGTGCAAGGCTTCTACTGAATGCATTATTAGATCTCGCAATTCTCGCTCATCGTTGCTGGGACGACATTCCTCTGAGGCCATGTTATGTAGACTCAGCACAAACAGCCCTGAGAACGGCGGATTGCATCTAGGGGCTTTAGCAGCTGCTGGCCAAATCATGCATCATAGCAATAGTTGGGATGCTATGATTTGAGAATTGTGAAATCTTAAAAAAATTCTATTCATTCCATTTCATTAAATAAAATCTTACAAACGTGTTCATCTTGTTTACTTACTGCGTGGTTGAGATATGTCATAGTTAGGGGGCTATAGACACAAGCGAATATGTCTCTTGTGATTTGTATCATGTTGCTAAATGCTATGATAACAATATGACGTGGAGAATAATTATATGTAGCTGTGTGTTTCTGCTAGGTCCTTGGTTCCACCAGGCCAGATGAAATTAGTTAGTGCTGTTGATTGGTTTGGTATCTGCAAAAGTATTCTATTCTGCTCTTGGATTAATGTTTTCTGACTTTTGCTGTTTCTGTCTGATTCATTTTTAAACTGTGACGAAGTCAATTATAAGATGAAAAAGTTATTTTTATAGAAGGAAATAAAATCTGTTCAGAGGGCTTAAAATACAATATTGATAAAATAAACATGTAATTCATAAATCAATATATTAGTGATGTTTATATATAAGTAAGAATTATATGTGTAAATTATATTATACCCAAGTTACTATAATAACAATAGATTACCACATTTAACTATCAATGTGTAAAGAACAGCTACTGAATAGAAGAGGTATTTAAAACTAGTCATATGAAAACAAAAACTGCATTAAAATCAACTAAGTAATAAAAACAAAATGAAATAAGAGAACATTTCAGTGACAATATATATAACTATAAAAGGTTCTATAACTAATTGGCGAATGCATTCTTAAAAGGATATGTCTTGCTTCTGTGTGGTTTAGAGGTCAATGGCATTATACTGTGGTGGCACAGTGCACTGAGGCTTCTGTATAGTGCTATCTTGTGTTGTTAAACGCATATGTTATTGTAATATAATCCCCCTATGCCTCATAACTGAATGTGGTGGAAAATACCTCCATCACTATATCCACTCAAAATATGCCTGCATCAACAAATTTATGGCCTCACTTATCTGCATGATAAAAAACATCTCATGTTTCCATGCTAATATTGGACATTTGCCCATAAAAACATAACAATACATTTATTTGTCTCTATAGAAACGAAATGTACTCACTTGCCAGCAGCATAAACTTCGGCAGTGTCAAACAGGTTTACTCCGCTCTCGTACGCCATTGTCACCATCGCCTCGGCAACCTGACGCACGTCATGGTCACATATTTAGTCACATCTACATACAGTTTTTATGTAAATAGCTTTGAAAGTACAGACTGTACATTTCAGTCAGATATCTGTAACGACAAATCTGTACCATTATTTGACAAAAGTTTGAAAGCAAATTCATTAAAAAGTTCCTAAAAGAAACAGCAACATTCAGGTTAATGATTAAATGAATGCACAATGTTTGCATACAGGTCATACAGGTCATACAGGTTATACAGGTCATACAGGTCATACAGGTTATACAGGTCATACAGGTCAACCTGCAAAGGAAAAATATATCGAGATTTTATTTGAGACCGTGTTGTAGTGATGGAGACATATCTGTCTATTTTGCAGTACAGAACAATACTATTTGATTGCAAATGTTAAACTACTTTAATCATGGTTATAAAATATTCATTACATTAACCATACTTCTAATTTTAATGTCACATGCAGTGCAGTGCATGAGAAACATGACATTACTGTTCAGAGTGTGGAAATACTCCCACACTGACTGCAGTCATACTAAATCCACGTGCATGACAACCAGCCATTGATAGGAAGTAAAACTACAATGGATGAGATTGAATAGAAAGTACCTGTGAAAGTCCCAGAACACAAAACAGCAGCACTGCCTACACTGCGAGAACCTGCTATCCTGCCCAGGGGAAAATATGACCCGAGGGAAATTAAGCCCCACAGCAATTAACAATGAATACAAATACAAAGGCTGCAGCCAGTGCATTTTTTTCAGAATTGTTGAGGGATTGGCAGTATGCCAACTGGCAGACAGTAATTCCATGTCTACTCTTTTTTATTCTGTTATTTTTTCAGAAGGATCAGACTTGTGCAAATGCCTAATGACTTCCAGAAGCCATTGGCTAGAAATGCTCTGATCTTTTTGAGAATTTCAGGAAATGTGCAGAGCATTGTCTAAATGAGCACGTATGTTAACATTTTCCAGTACAGCATTTGTTGTGACACTGTTCTGTGCCTGGCTCTGATACATCAAATGGCTGTCAGAAGTTCAAGGGATCTGTTGCCATAAATAGAATCCTGGTGGTTTTTCCGTATGCACTCTAAAATAACTTGTGCTGCATTTTGTCCAGCGGTTCTATCTGGAGCTCAGACGGTGGAGCTCAGATGGTGGAGCTTAGAGGGTGGAGCTCAGAGGGTGGCTCCATCAGCCTCTCACAGGACTCCACTTATCAGAGTAGGTCACCCTTGGATTGCTACATCAAACATAAATCTACAAAGCAAGGTCATTCTGCTGTGCTGGGACAGTTATTTTATAAATATGCAACAGTGACCTTTTAGGAGAAGAAGTTAAATGGGATTAATAAATACCTATTATTATTTCAGCGTTTTATTTTATATATATATATATATATATATATATATATATATATATATATATATATATATATATATTACTCCAAACTTTACATAATTCATGTAACTGAACTGAAATTAGGTAGAACTATGGTGATGTAATTATTGCTATGAGACAGGCATAGCCAGAGGGATCATGGCCCCAATCTCGAATATTAGTGTTTTGCCTCCTGACCCCGCCATACCTCATCCCCTGGTAGGAGTATAAATCCATATAACTGCACTGTAAATGAAAATGCCCTTCAGAGGTATCCTAATTTATTCTAAAAGTTCCCATGGCAGATGCATAAGTTCCTGTGCCTTGAACCCATAACATCATTCAAGACAACACAAGTGACTCTTGGTATGGCCTGGCAGGACAATCCTGACCATGAATTAAGGAATGGTTGATTGGATCATCTGCCATGAGATGACTTTCTAGACACCCTGTGAATGAATCGAAGCACCATATTGTTTTTGGTGCGTATGGCACTGCATCAACACTGAGGGAAGGCCTACCTGGGTAAACTGATAATCTGGCTGCTGATGTGATGTTGTTTACCTGATTTTTATGGCTGGTCTCATTAAAAGTTGTGTAATTTTGGCAACTGCATTTTCTGTACATCTTAGATGATCTGCACTTGGTCCGGCTAAAAATGTCCTTCTGGAATTCCAGTGGACATGTTCGCATCTCCCCATTTTTGTTTATCTATTTATTCCCATGTCTTCTTGTCATAACACATAAATAATGTCTTTGTATGCAAAACACACTGCAGAAATCTATTTTGGTGCTGGTTCTCAAGAAGGGAGGTTAAATGGATCATGATCTGTTAGATCATGCAGACAGGGACCTCGATGGGAAATAGCTGGAAACATTCCACACAGGTTTTAGTTGGCTATGCGTACTCATCCTTTCCACACTCCATCAATTTGATGATGCATTCCCTCAAGCAGCTAACACCGGCAGCCGTCTGTGGCTGCTAGCTGCCCAATCCATGTTCTGGTACACGTTAAGCACGTCCTAACTAAGGCCAAACTTAAAAGATCCAAGGTGTTACTTTGTGAATTCTCATCAGAACTTTTCTCAAAGTAAATGAGGTGCTATTCTCAATGATCAACAACTTCAGAAGTACCAAGTACATTTCTTACACCCCTCTGCAGATATGTACAAAAAGGTGCCCTTCAGTATGATTTGGGTCTTGCTTATCATTTGTTGCTTGGAAAAAACGTATTTAGAATAAAATACATGTAGAGTTTTGTGGCACCTATTTTTAAATAAGAGCATTGATGAGAAACCAGGAATTTTTTATAATGCCTAATGACAAGAAAATGTGTCAAGGGGTGTATTTCCAACTGCACAAGATTGCAAAAAATCGAAAATACTTAAATGACCCATGCATGCAAGATGATCGTACACATGCTTGTTAAATCCAGACTGGACTATGGAAATGCTGTGCTGTTTGGAGTAAATGTGCGTTCAATTCAGAAGGTTCAAATGGTAAAAAATTTGGAGGCCCGCCTAATAACATAACAGCAATGCTGCAACCGTCAGCACATCACACCCACCCTCATTGCGCTTCAATGGCTGCCAGTCTGATGGCAAATCAACTAAAAGATTCTTTTGTTGACCTACCATTCCACCAACAGCCACCTACTAATTGTACCATGCCATGATATGGAACGGTATGGTCGATGTGGTTTCTCCGTTACAGCACCGCACCTTTGGAATGATTTGCTGATATATATCCATGTCTCAACTTAAGACCCATCTTTTTAAGACAGCATTTGAAGAGGATTTATGGAATTAAGTCTAACAAATGTTGCATTTTAAGCGCCTCTGAACAGGTTTTATATCTAGATATATGGTGCTATACAAATAGAAGTTATTATTATTATTGGATTGAGGATCAACATGTCTGTCCAGTCAACATATAACACATAACAGGGTACATGACAACTCTCCGTACGTGTGTAACCAAATAAATACAAAAGTGAAAACTACAATTTAAATGTTTAGACAATATTCTACACTTGTGTATCTGACTACCACAGTTTATTGTCTCAATCAAGACTTTGAACGTACTGTTCCTTGAGGTCTTCAATGGGATGTGGAATATTTACAGCTTTCATGAGGGGGACACAAGATTATATACTGAGATTTACTGAATCTGCTGCCCTAGCCAGTTTGCATCAAACTGAACTAAACGTGTCATAACCTAAGAAAGATATTTCATAGGACATTTGACTGGCAGAAATGTTGAAAGTTGTGGTCAATTACTAGAACTACACAGAAAAAACATGCTTAAATAATGCTTCCTTTGTCTATCATATACTGCAGCTCATGTCAAAGTCACACCACAACTTGCATGTTTTTGAGCGGATATGGCCCCAATTTCCCAAATATTGCAAACTATGTAATAGTTTTTTTACAACATATACACGTCTATTTAAACAGTTTTTTCAGATATTAACACATTTTTAGAAACACGAGAACCAAGTGAATGAACCCACCTCATCTGAGACCTGTGCACCAAACGTCACCCAACTCCCTGTAAACAGACAATGACAAGCAACTGTAGTGTCTCCCTTTCCTCTAATACCCTCCTCTTTTTTCTGCTTCCACCCCACCCTCTTCACCTACCTCTAACCCAAAATTCATCCTCCATCTTCTACTATTTCTGACTTTAATTAACCAGACCAACATTTAAACAACAACATTTAAATACTATAAAATAATCTGTTGACTAAATTCCAAAACACAGGCAATTTCCAGTCAACCATTCTCTTTGATGTCACACCAGATCATCTAATCAAAGTGACAGTTCATACTGATGATGATGGTGAAAGATTTTTTAAAAAGATTATTTGAATTGGCTAAATGCCAGTTAATGAGTGTCGTCCATGTCTTAGCAAATGCAACAACTGGAAACGTCACAAGAGTGGAATAGAAGAGTGGGCATAGAAGGGTGGAGTTGAAAATGTGGCACAGAAGGGGTGGCATAGAAAGGTGGGGTAGAAAAGATGGCACAGAAAGGTGCAATAGAACAGGTGGTATGAAAGTGTGGCATAGAAGGGTGGAGTACATAAGGTGGCATAGAAGGGTGAGTAGAAGAAGTGGCATAGAAGGGTGGTATAGAAGGGTAGCATAGAAGGATGGCACAGAAGGGTGGTAACATTCAACAGAAGTGACTCTGCCTGCATATTGACCTTTCTCCCAAATTCAGCCACCTGTTGTATGTTGTTGTACATCCCAGACAGTCCCTGGTACAGCAGCTGTTGGAAGATGTTACATGGGCGATGACATTTATGGACATGCCTACCTGACATTACCTGTGGCAGCTGACTATGATGCAAACTCTTTTTTATTTCCAGGAAACATTTCTAGATTTTGGTTCTAAGGCAAGCGTGGTACCAGGAGGTGCTGGCTTTGAATCCCAGGCCTGAGGTGAGTTATGAAAAGGCCAAATGAATGACGTTTACTGTGGGGATTAAGTGTAATCCCACTTTTAGAGAAATTTCAAACAAAGAAATGTGGGCTCCACAACCTAACGCCAGGCTGACTACACCTGATGTGAGCCTCCTGGACGTCGGGTTCATAGAACCTATATTTCAACACATAAAGCTGTAGCAGTATTCCTAGAACAAATAAAAGAAACAATAGCATTACTATTGTCATAGAACTCCCTTAAACCAAATAGCCTATGAACAAAACACTACCTGCTTAAAAATACACTAGCTCTAACTGGAATAACTACAAAGGTGGGGCCAATCCGCCACTGGTCACCGACACATGTGACCACCCCACCAACCCTACACTGTAGCTTAACTTACCCCATACCAAGTGTTAGTTATGCCACCTTACCAACCCTATTTGAATCAGCTGCATATAATTATCATGCATAGTAGATATATTATTGGTATAAAATGATCTATTAATAATCATACTTTATGCGAGTAAAACTTTTTTTGAGCTATGAACATAATTGTGCCCTGGAGATAAAAAAAATGAAAATGGCTCAACTAATACTGCCTTCCCCTACTAGGAACAGGTTGGGATGGATAAGGGAGTTGGAAAAAGTACAAAAAGGATAAAGTGTAAGAGTGCCATAAAGAACAGGAGAAGGTGTAATGAGAGAACTAGGACAAGAAGAAAACGTCCACTTTTCTTGTCCAGTCAAGTAAATATAGTCATACCATTTATCAATTATCATCATACCATTCAATGTTATAGTTCACTGCATATTTGTTAAAGATTGTCTACTCACCCAGTCCCACATTGGACACCCGCAAGCCAGACTTGCCAAGGTTTCTGAAAGAGACATTAAAATCTCGTGACAAATTGCTAAATCTTACCAATATTGCTTCACATGAGATATTTCAAAACAAGCCCAACAATACCTGGTACCTGCTTGAAAGAGAAATTATGACAATACCACTAGCACAGTGGAACCTCACAATTAATATTAAAGAGTCTCCCTCAGGACTAGGTCAAAGTTACCTGAATAGCGAGGTGATCGTATTAGCAAGGCAGCAATGTGCAGGCAGTCCTCTACTTTGCTATTATGGAAATAATTTGTGACTGTCTCAGGGTGACCATAAGATTTAACAAGATTGCCATCCAAGCCAAAGGCCCAGGTGGCAAGTGGACAAGGAAGCCATTGGCTTATCGAGAGTCCATCAGTGTTCGTCTATGTGTAACCCACCCTCCTGAGATATGTGTCCAACTTGTTTTTAAACATATTCACACTGCTAGCGGTTATACAATCCGTAGATAATTTGTTCCGTTAATTTACTGTCCTCTGTGAGAATGATGGCAAGGTAGTTGTAGTACTGAGGTGATCGACTGTACTAATAACAAATAACAATAGTAATCATACAAAGGGAAAAGGTAAATGCTGGAACATTAATAAAACCCCAACCTGGAGAATGTCTGGTGAATTGAAGGACGTTAATGTTCATGTACATCACTGTGAACTGTGCTTCGTACCAAGGTAACAAGCCCAAACTCTCACAGAGATGTCACTAACAATTAACTGTTACTGTTCCTCAAGGGCACAAACATCCAATTTTTAAAAGTACCTGGGGTTGGCTGGAAGAGTTATGCAACTGGGCATGTTCAGTTAGTACCTATCAGGCTATCTCCACGCCTGTCTTGTGCTATTAATAGCAGTCTCTATTTGTGGGTTCCTAAATTAACAGTCTCAGTGCTGCAGTAGGAATGACCTGGACATAGGCAATAACAGCGCCTCTGGTGGAACAATAGAGCCCACCCAGAAGGCTAAGGCTGAAATAACAAGTATGGTATGTGTATGTGCAGTGTATGTGCAGGGAAACTGTGACTGATTGAACCTGACTATATAATATTTCTGCTATTTCTAACTTATAATTTCTTTAATATGTACATGTTTGTGAATCTTGAGTCCAAATAAAGATGGTAATAATAATAATAATAGTAGCAATACTGACTCTTTATGCACATTATGCATTCCTCTTTTGCCATAATGTAAATTAAAGTTAACCTTATATTGACGTTTCATCAATTTTACAAAGATGAAATTAGTAAATTGTGTAATGAAATAGTTCTAAGGAACAATGACTTCAACATTTGAAATGTAGTCCTATCTGTTACATGAGTCTGAAATTTAAATTAATTATAATTTGTTTATCCTGGTGAAGCAGCAAGGTCGACCAATTGAAGTGAGCAGCTACTGGTATGTCCCTTCCTCGTGTATCTTCCATTCTCATCTGTGTCTGGGGATGATGATGTTGAAGAATTTACATTACAATGTAGATAAAACGCTTCCTTTAGAAATGCATAGTTCTTACTGATATTAAGGCTAATTAAGGCACTTCATCCCTAATGGACCTAGCACTTCCAACAACCACACAACTTATCTGGGAAGCATTCAGCTACACTGCGATCAGCACACAAAAACTGTATTCACATATTCCACCACTGTCAAATGTCAGCTTCCCGGGGGAATTGAAATTTGTGGCTGACCAATAATTGAACTGTCTATGGAACTGAATGGATGGGATCGTTAGAATGATAATTAGAAAGCACTTTTCTAGCCCACTTATTCATCCAATGAACCGTGCTGCAACACAAATGGCTGAATTTAAATATTCTCAGCATCGTAACTTGTCTTCTCAAGTAAAAACAAACTGCCCATATGGCTAGATGGTGTAGTTTCCAGTAGTTCCTGCCAGTACATAGAATCAGTTGGTTGTCCATGAAATAACATGGACAAACCATTTGTGAAACATCTACAACTTGTAAAGTGAACCATCAACACATTTCAATGGTCGACCGAGACATATACAGTGGATGTTATCTAAGACGTTCTACTCCACTGCCAAGCTGTGGCAAATACACTTGCAGAAAATCTATGCAACACTGATATAAAATACACCCCAAAATGATTCCCTAAGAGAAAATAAATTTAGAAAACAACACCCCACAGGGAACCATTGGCTTGAGAACCAACACTGTCTGTGGTCCAACAGGTATCTCTGTCAATTATGTTTTAAAACACATTCATGCTGCTACCATTTGTTGTATTAATATTTAATACCAAATAATGTGTTTCAATTATTGATCACACTCTCTGAAAATGAATACTCTTATATCCAATAATACATAATCTACTAGCCCAACACATGCACTGTAGTTTTCCATCTAAGTCTGGAGAAAATATGTCCATCTACAATGTATATCATTACTACCAGCTAATACATTAAACACCATGGTCCAGTCCATGTATTAGGCAGTGAATCACACACTTACCTGTACTGTTTATGACCATGCATCATGCAATCACACAAGCCTGAGCAACTATCTCACAGTGAATCCCTTCCCAGTGACCAACACCGTTCTATTTACAAACTTGAGGCTGAGCTTCTATTGGCGGCGGCGGCGGCTGGTGCTCACTGACAGACTCTGAAGCATGTGCACTGATCACATTAAACTGCACTAAACAGTGCATCACTCGTTGGCCACCATTGGATCAATGAGCCCCGTGCAACAAAACTACCTCACAGTGCCTCAACGTCTTCACCACGCACAGGGGCAAGACACAAATCAGGAGACGATGTTAAGAAAGGTGCACATGCTTTAGAGGTTCTCTATGGTACTTCTGATGGTCTCAGACACCGATGAAATCTCCAGCATCCCCTCAGCTCTGTCAGTCTGATAGATAGCCCATATTCCTCACTGCAACTCTTCCTGGGGGTGGGTGCTCAACTCCAGGTAGTTTTTCTGATACTGGTAGTGTATGTGTTCACACTAATGTGATAAGTGCATGCATGGGTTTGCGTGCACAAATTATTGCGACATGCATCAGCCTGATATCTCATCCATAAGTACCATAGATAGCTAACGTCCACTGTGCAGTTCCAAAGCAGTTCAGTTCAGTTTAAACATCCACCTCTGAAAATGAATACTCCACTTTCACTATGTACAGACTCAGAAATAAGAATATATACCCTGTGTAGCCAAGTGTAGATCCACATTTAAGTGTGTGTGCACACATGCATATATATGCACACATGCATGTCTGTGCGTGCATGCATACATAAGACCTATTTGATTGTTCATTACATGAACAACTTGCCTTAACATTCAAGCACAATCATAATCAGCGTTATAAGTGGAATCACAAAAACATATATATATATATTATATAAATTAAAATAATTAATAAAAATGTATAAAACATATGAACCAGCATCTGTCCTCTAAGAATCATGTACCAATGATGTAACATAATCAATATAATAAACAGATAAGGTATCAATTACCTGGCATTCAGTGCACAGTTGTCAAATGAATGTGATATGGGTAAGAATAATCTAGAACATGTTTTATTGTAGATGTAGTGGATATTAGTGCAGGTTGTTGATGCGAGACAAATTGGATGATATAACATACACAACTAACTAAAAGTTGAATGCTATGAATGTTCAACATCACTTAACACGTACACACACATGCAGGCATGCACACATGCAGCATGCACACAGGCAGGCATGCACACAGGCAGGCATGCACACACGCAGGCATGCACACACGCAGGCATGCACACACGCAGGCATGCACACACAGGCATGCACACATGCAGGCATGCACACTAGTGCCCTGCGTGGGCCGGGCTTTGGGTCCAAGCCCAGCCCGGCTGCACCCCGGGCCGGGCCTCTACATAATTTTGCGGGCCGGGCCGGGCCAGGCCTGGGCCTACATACTGCGGGCCCGGGCCGGGCTTGGGCTGAAAACAATTTAAACACAACGGGCCTGGGCTGGGCTTGGACATAATAAAAATATTCATACAAAACACCGATTATTACTGATATAAAAACTGATTATAAATTGTAATTCTAGTTAATGAATGCTTAAAATTATTTCTTTAGTATTATATAGTTGCAAATTGAGACCTTGCATGGAAACTAATGGCCCCATAAGTTCACTTGGCTGGAATGTTTACTTTAGAAATATTTGCAGAGGCAATCAAGCCATGATTAACCATCAACTTATCACCCTTTGACCCTACCAGTGGACATTCTATTGTCTAGGTCTTCCCTCCAAACATTGCCCACCTGAATGACCTGCCCACTGCGAAGTGCCCACTAGGCCACTAGCCCACTACCCAGTACCCAACCCAGTTGGTAACTGGTATTTCTCCCCAGTCTTAATTCATTCACACTTGTACTAATTCACACATGTCTGAACCTGTCTGTCTCAGGCTAGTGACTGCAGGCCTGCTGGAAATGCCACTGGGTGTCAGTGCCAGTGGGTAACATTTAATTGAAATATCATATTAAATTATGTTAACTTAGTTGAGCTAATTCAATTAACAATATAAATTGGGGTTATGGCTTGCATATGGGTTAAGTCAGGGTTAGATAAACAAATCTCCTACCCTAACCATAAGCCAATACATTAAAGCCAAATATAACAAATGTTATCATATTTAATAGTAATGACACTAAGAAGTTTTTCTTTATTTTTCTTCAGGATATTCGTAAGTTTGAAGAAGTTGGTGGTGCTGGATTTTTAGAACTCATCCATCACACTATGGACCTTCAGCATAAGAGTAGTACTCAACTAAGAGCTAAGGATATTATGCCCCATCTCATATATGTATATATGTTTTTTTATTTAATAAAACAATAAGTATGTTTTACAGTTTATTTGTTTTTCGTCTTTGTTATAAGATTATAGGTTTATCTTCTCTAAACTTAGCGGGCCGCGGGCTTGCGGGCCACGGGCTTACCCATCTTTGGCCCGTGGGTATGGGCCGGGCCTGGGCCTGAAACTTGTGGGCCGGGCCTGGGCCAAACATTCACGGTCTGGGTCGGGCCTGGGCCTAAATTCTAGTTTGCGGGCCTGGGCCGGGCCTGAAAAATTACTGCGGGCCTGGGCTGGGCCTGGACTCTAACTGCTAATTGCGGGCCGGGCTTGGGATCAAATTCTAGGCCCGCACAGGGCACTAATGCACACACACGCAGGCATGCACACACGCAGGCATGCACACATGCAGGCAAGCACACACGCATGCATGCACACACGCAGGCATGCACACACGCAGGCATGCACACACATGCAGGCATGCACACACGCAGGCATGCACACACGCACGCATGCACACACGCAGGCATGCACACACAGTAAAATCAGGAAGCCTCTTCAGTAAAAACATTAGTTGAAATCATATTTAATTAAACAGCAATGAATTAATTACCATTTATTTGGCAACTTAATTTTTGGAACTCATCTTTGACCTCTATTATGCAACATTTGACTGTATTTTTAATTCTGTAAAATGTTCCAGAACTATTTTATTACTTTATTTCTATGACTATGTTTCTGTGTTCTTGTGTGTGTAATTTTGTGACATTATTTCATACATTTGAAAATACATACACATACATATACAAGCTCGCACGCATGCATGCACGCACACATGATACATGCACGCACATATGCAGTACAACTGTTTATCTCTAGTATGAAACCAAATATCAGTGACAGTGGAGAGATTCAAAACATGCTCTCCACACCCTGGTCCATCTGCCCCACATCAATGCCTGCCAGACTTGCTCTACATCCACTGTAGACACACACTCCCAGCTGTGCGCAATACATTCCACATTCTTGCGTACCATCCAAGTGTCTCCATTACACCGACAGCCCGAGTGCATTAATCCACACGATTGATCTGTATGTATCAATTTAAAGAACTGGTGGGCTTTTATAATGATCATAAACATTGCCTGTACTGAGACCTGCACAAATTGGTCGACCAGGGCACTAAATTTGGCCTGTCTGTGTCTGGCTTTCTGGCTATCTAGCTGTCAAATATTCATAAAGGAGATAAACAAACCAAACAACTGCAATTACCAAAGAGGTTGTTTTATTTTACTGTTAATAAACAAATAAATTATTCAGTCCTTTTTGCACAACATGCCTAAACTGCTGTAGATTAGATGCAATAATTCTACAGGTGTTCTTATTAAACCCTCTACAAATGTCAAACAAGGCTACGTAGATTCAGTGATAAATCAGACAAATAAATCGTCTACAATAACAAAAAAGAAACTAAACTTGCTGCAGCTGGACAAGCAATTTTCATGGGTATTTGTCTACGTCCATATCTTTGTTTCTTTCTCCACTTTCTTTCACCGCTTTCAAAAGACACCCACAGCATTTATTTATAAATCTGCGTATGATAAAAAAAAGATACACAGATAAATTACACAAAATACAAACACATGTACAAATAATTTCCACATCGTAAAACTTTTTTATGCGATGACATAATCATTAAACTAGTAAAATGGTACTGCTAAAAAACAAACGGAATACCCTGGGAAGTAAACAAACACAGATAATAGTGTATTTATAATTGTGTATCCAATATAAACGAAAGCACATCAATGATACTAAATAGAAATCTTCTGAACAATTGTTTCCTATTCTCAAATTAGACAGCACTTTCAGAGGGTTGACAAATTGCATTTAGGCAAATGAGCAAATGAGTGATCACACTTTACTTGAGTTAATTCCACTGCTTGAAGCAAGACCATGCAAACAATAACTTACCACATGTACAACATTTATGTGTGTCCATCTCTCGACCCAACCACCAAAAGGTGGCTTCTCAATTAGCCATCATGCGGTTACTAAATTACCTGTTTAAGCCAAAACTGTATCAAAAAGGTTAATAAAAATTACTCAATATTTCAATAGATGCTTCACATTGATGATATAGCTGTGCCGTGAACATGTCAGAGGCAGAAAATTTGAATGCAATTAAATAACTACCATTTACAGTGTTAATGAATGGTTTCATCAAATTTATTTATAAATCATTTCCGCCAGCATTTGTGTGAAATTTTCCATATTAATTTAATCTGCATTTCTTCAATCAGGAGAGGTTTACGAAAAAACCTGCAAGACTGGAGACATCCATGACATAATCTACAAAAGTTGTCATTAATCCAGTAAATAGATTATCCTGCTCGCGTTGCATTTATGTTTGACGCACTCGATGGGTATGGACCATTGATGTATTATCTGGTTTCCTGGGAGCTGTCTTGCTCGGGTTAATCCATGTCAATGCGATCATTCCATTCTGATCTGCCATGATCTATTAAAAGTGACTTCTGCTGATGATGTGTATTAAATTGAACCGGGTTAATGGTTTTTTCATTTCAAAAGGAAACAGCGGCCAAGGTCAGGGTCATTCACTGTCCTTCTCTGTTTTGTTTCCAGCTTGTTTGTAAACGCAAAGATGAGCCATTGTGGAGAACTAGACGGACACAAAACCTTGTGGCGAACTAGATGGACACAAAACCTTGTGGAGAACTAGATGGACACAAAACCTTGTAGAGAACTAGAAGGACACAAAACCTTGTGGAGAAGTAGATGGACACAAAACCTTGTGGAGAACTAGATGGACACAAAACCTTGTGGAGAACTAGATGGACACAAAACCTTGTGGAGAACTAGATGGACACAAAACCTTGTGGAGAACTAGATGGACACAAAACCTTGTGGAGAACTAGATGGACACAAAACCATTGTGGAGAACTAGATGGACACAAAACCTTGTGGAGAACTAGATGGACACAAAACCTTGTGGAGAACTAGATGGACACAAAACCTTGTGGAGAAGTAGATGGACACAAAACCTTGTGGAGAACTAGATGGACACAAAACCATTGTGGAGAACTAGATGGACACAAAACCTTGTGGAGAACTAGACGGACACAAAACCATTGTGGAGAACTAGATGGACACAAAACCTTGTGGAGAACTAGATGGACACAAAACCTTGTGGAGAACTAGATGGACACAAAACCTTGTGGAGAACTAGATGGACACAAAACCTTGTGGAGAACTAGATGGACACAAAACCTTGTGGAGAACTAGATGGACACAAAACCTTGTGGAGAACTAGATGGACACAAAACCTTGTGGAGAACTAGATGGACACAAAACCTTGTGGAGAACTAGATGGACACAAAACCTTGTGGAGAACTAGATGGACACAAAACCTTGTGGAGAACTAGATGGACACAAAACCATTGTGGAGAACTAGATGGACACAAAACCTTGTGGAGAACTAGATGGACACAAAACCTTGTGGAGAACTAGATGGACACAAAACCTTGTGGAGAAGTAGATGGACACAAAACCTTGTGGAGAACTAGATGGACACAAAACCATTGTGGAGAACTAGATGGACACAAAACCTTGTGGAGAACTAGACGGACACAAAACCATTGTGGAGAACTAGATGGACACAAAACCTTGTGGAGAACTAGATGGACACAAAACCTTGTGGAGAACTAGATGGACACAAAACCATTGTGGAGAACTAGATGGACACAAAACCTTGTGGCGAACTAGATGGACACAAAACCTTGTGGAGAACTAGATGGACACAAAACCTTGTGGAGAACTAGATGGACACAAAACCTTGTGGAGAATTAGATGGACACAAAACCATTGTAGAGAACTAGATGGACACAAAACCTTGTGGAGAACTAGATGGACACAAAACCTTGTGGAGATCTAGATGGACACAAAACCATTGTGGAGAACTAGATGGACACAAAACCTTGTGGAGAACTAGATGGACACAAAACCTTGTGGAGAACTAGACGGACACAAAACCATTGTGGAGAACTAGATGGACACAAAACCTTGTGGAGAACTAGATGGACACAAAACCTTGTGGAGAACTAGACGGACACAAAACCTTGTGGAGAACTAGATGGACACAAAACCTTGTGGAGAAGTAGATGGACACAAAACCTTGTGGAGAACTAGATGGACACAAAACCTTGTGGAGAACTAGATGGACACAAAACCATTGTGGAGAACTAGATGGACACAAAACCTTGTGGAGAACTAGATGGACACAAAACCTTGTGGAGAACTAGATGGACACAAAACCTTGTGGAGAACTAGATGGACACAAAACCTTGTGGAGAACTAGATGGACACAAAACCTTGTGGAGAACTAGATGGACACAAAACCATTGTGGAGAACTAGATGGACACAAAACCTTGTGGAGAACTAGACGGACACAAAACCATTGTGGAGAACTAGATGGACACAAAACCTTGTGGAGAACTAGATGGACACAAAACCTTGTGGAGAACTAGATGGACACAAAACCTTGTGGAGAAGTAGATGGACACAAAACCTTGTGGAGAACTAGATGGACACAAAACCATTGTGGAGAACTAGATGGACACAAAACCTTGTGGAGAACTAGATGGACACAAAACCTTGTGGAGAACTAGACGGACACAAAACCATTGTGGAGAACTAGACGGACACAAAACCTTGTGGAGAACTAGATGGACACAAAACCTTGTGGAGAACTAGATGGACACAAAACCATTGTGGAGAACTAGATGGACACAAAACCTTGTGGAGAACTAGACGGACACAAAATCTTGTGGAGAACTAGATGGACACAAAACCTTGTGGAGAACTAGATGGACACAAAACCTTGTGGAGAACTAGATGGACACAAAACCTTGTCAAAACTTGTCTTCAGTGGACCCTCCCTGGCTTGTAGTTTCTATCAGTCTACAAGTGAACTTGTCTTCAGTGGACACGACCCTCCCTGGCTTGTAGTTTCTATCAGTCTACAAGTGAACTTGTCTTCAGTGGACACGACCCTCCCTGGCTTGTAGTTTCTATCAGTCTACAAGTGAACTTGTCTTCAGTGGACACGACCCTCCCTGGCTTGTAGTTTCTATCAGTCTACAAGTGAACTTCACTGGTTTCACATAATGCAAACCACTGTCTATGTTTGATTTCATTTAAATTAAAGAGATTGATTGATTGATTGTTGTGCTTTATTTTTACCATAACAAAACAGTAGCATAAATGAGTCATATACATACATAGAATCGATATATACATACAATACGACAATTTCAATTTAACCACACAAAAAACAAAAACAAAACAAACACAATATTTTTGTATGTATTCGTATGTACTATAAAATAGGTAATATGACAAAACAGTTATGGGTCAGGGAGATTGCTACTAAGACCAGGCTCGGTCGCTGTTGTAGGAGCTACCCTGTTTATAAATACCATTTATTTAAATTAATTATTCATTATTTCACTTTATATAAAAGCAATGTATATGTTATTTTAATATTTATGAATATTTATAAAGCAGATTTGTGGATTATTTCATTATTTCACTTTAAATAAAAGCAATGTATATGTTATTTTAATATTTTCAGATTTAGGAATATTTATAAAGCAGATTTGTGGATAGTAAATTAAAATTCAAAACCCTGTGTCAATACTGTTTACATCAGCCACAAAATGCATTTACTGATTTATATTTCTAGAGTACCATTGTCTAGAGAATACAGTACCAGGGGGTGTACATTGTCTAGAGAGTACAGTACCAGGGGGTGTACATTATCTAGAGAGTACAGTACCAGGGGTTGTACATTGTCTAGAGAGTACAGTACCAGGGGTGTACATTGTCTAGAGAGTACAGTACCAGGGGGTGTACACTGTCTAGAGAGTACAGTACCAGGGGGTGTACATTGTCTAGAGAGTACAGTACCAGGGGATGTACATTGTCTAGAGAGTACAGTACCAGGGGGTGTACATTGTCTAGAGAGTACAGTACCAGGGGATGTACATTGTCTAGAGAGTACAGTACCAGGGGTGTACATTGTCTAGAGAGTACAGTACCAGGGGGTGTGCATTGATTGTCTAGAGAGTACAGTACCAGGCGTTGGAAATTGTCTAGAGAGTACAGTACTGGGGCTGTACATTGTCTACAGAGTACAGTACCAGGGGGTGTACATTGTCTAGAGAGTACAGTACCAGGGGGTGTACATTGTCTAGAGAGTACAGTACCAGGGGGTGTACATTGTCTAGAGAGTACAGTACCAGGGGGTGTACATCATCTAGAGAGTACAGTACCAGGGGGTGTACACTGTCTAGAGAGTACAGTACCAGGGGGTGTACATTGTCTAGAGAGTACAGTACCAGGGGGTGTACATTATCTAGAGAGTACAGTACCGGGTGTGTACATTGTCTAGAGAGTACAGTACCAGGGGGTGTACATTATCTAGAGAGTACAGTACCAGGGGGTGTACATTGTCTAGAGAGTACAGTACCAAGGGGTGTACATTGTCTAGAGAGTACAGTACCAGGGGGTGTACATCATCTAGAGAGTACAGTACCAGGGGGTGTACACTGTCTAGAGAGTACAGTACCAGGGGGTGTACATTGTCTAGAGAGTACAGTACCAGGGGGTGTACATTATCTAGAGAGTACAGTACCAGGGGGTGTACATTGTCTAGAGAGTACAGTACCGGGTGTGTACATTGTCTAGAGAGTACAGTACCAGGGGGTGTACATTATCTAGAGAGTACAGTACCAGGGGGTGTACATTGTCTAGAGAGTACAGTACCAGGGGGTGTACATTGTCTAGAGTACAGTACCAGGGGGTGTACATTATGTAGAGAGTACAGTACCAGGGGGTGTACATTGTCTAGAGAGTACAGTACCAGGGGGTGTACATTGTCTAGAGAGTACAGTACCGGGGGTGTACATTGTCTAGAGAGTACAGTACCAGGGGGTGTACATTATCTAGAGAGTACAGTACCAGGGGGTGTACATTGTCTAGAGAGTACAGTACCAGGGGGTGTACATTATCTAGAGAGTACAGTACCTGGGGGTGTACATTGTCTAGAGAGTACAGTACCAGGGGGTTTACATTGTCTAAAGAGTACAGTACCAGGGGGTGTACATTATCTAGAGAGTACAGTACCAGGGGGTGTACAATGTCTAGAGAGTACAGTACCAGGGGGTGTACATTGTCTACAGAGTACAGTACCAGGGGGTGTACATTGTTGTGTCATGTTTACAAATGAAGCAGTTTGAAATTATGCATTGTTCTTGATATTGCTGTAAATAATGTGTTTTACATAAATGGAAAAACTGTTTAAACTGTGTGTATTCTATTTAAACTGTGTGTATTTCTGGGATGTGTGTATTCTATTTCTGGGATGTGTGTATTCTATTTCTGGGATGCTATTTAATAGAAGAGGTAGACTGTGTCTAAAGCAACTTTTAGCAAATTCATGATTTGGTCTATTTATATGTATGTCTGCTTTGCCCTGGGTATTTTAACTGTGTATGCTATCATTTGGATTTAATGGTAGTTGTAAATATACAGGTAGTATATTGTGTATAAATTTATAATAAGATTTACGTTCTTGTGCATGTAAACGGTCTATTACTTTAAGTATGATTAATTGTTTGAAAATGGGGTCAGCATGTGCATTGTACTTACTTAAGCTTATTATTCTAACTGCCTTTACAATCATTGGACAGATATCTTTGTATAATCTGGGCAAATCATTCTGTACAACTTTAATCACACAGAATAGCTGTAGTCTTAATGCCAACATATCTGTACAGTGTTTTGTAAATCCACAGTATAATTGCTCTTGCATAAAATAAAAAAAAAAACTGAAATCCTTCCAACTTATTTTAGATTGTACATTTTATGCAAACAGTGGTGCCACCTACTAACATCATAACTGTACTAAAGGCGCCATCTGCAGGACTGTCATACAACCTGCTCTCTACCAGTTAATATACTGTGTAACATGGAACCAGCATAAGGAGGCAACAAACAGATTTTCACCGTTCTCACCACCTTAAAATGAGTAAAAAAGGCAATTTCCAAGGTAATTTTGAAGCATTAGTCACATTGCAAATGATCATGATCCGGATCAATACATCTGCATACATTCCAACCCTTACGGTTTACCAGTAACTCTTACAGAGTTTCTAAAATTTACAATCTTAGTCATAGGATACATTCCTTACAGTTTTGTGCATTGTACTTTGTACAAGGCTTTTTTGCATTACTGGATACAACTGATGCTTGTGAAACTGCATGCAAATAACAACTCATCAATTCAACACATGTCCAAATCTTGAGTGACACAGTCAGCTGCACCAGTGTTATGTGACCCAATCAAAATATCCCAGTTTTGACAGTGAGCTCATTTTGAACATGTGTAGCCAACTAGCGAATGTGGATAATCATATAGATTTCTGTCTCCAATCTTACAGGGGTGCACATGTGGATAATCATACATATTTCTGTCTCCAATCTTACAGGGGTGCACATGTGCAACTACAGTAGTTGGACAGGCCCATTGTCACAGAATCAATGTTTATACAGAGCTATTTCCAACCTGCTGTTTCAACAATTCCAGTGCCACAGCTTCTAATGAGAGAATCATTAATTATAGCAACCATTATTTTGTTGCATTAATCTAACCTAACCTAACCTAACGTAACTATATATATATATATATATATATATATATATATATATATATATATATATATATATATATATATATATATATATATATATATATATATATATATATATAATATAGGGTTAGGGTTTGTTGCATTAATCCAACCTGATATAATTGTTGGTAGTGTGGTAGATCATCAGACTTTCGGTTGAGGGGACCGGGTTTCAAAACCACATGTCATTTCGAAACTTGGGCAATTTTGTTTACCCCACTTTGCTTGTGTCTTTCGGAAGAGACACTAAAAGCTGTTGGTTCCTTCTGCGTGATGTCTATGCCAGGGGAAGTAAAAGATCCCACACAGGGAAATGAATAAACCTGTCATGGATGGGCTCACACCGCTGGTGATGTCTATCTCTAAACTACCATTGGTGTCAAAACCCTGACACGAGGACTCTATCAGTTAATTATGATGAAGACAGTTTTAATGTCTCTAATCACACTTACCAACCCTGGCCTTAAGGGACCTACTTCCGGACACTCCCCCGACTTAACACCTGGGTCCACAGTGTCAATCGTAGCATGACATCTTAACGCCACGAACCAGAGTAGACAAATGAAAGCTGTTGGACTAGATGCATTATAAATAAGTAATAAATTCGGAAAACATAGATTTATATAGTGTACCTGAGGGAATATATTATAGTAAGTAGCCGAATGCTGTGGGCAGGTCACTTGGTGCAGATTGAGGTCTAAGGGTACTGACCATGAAAGAGAGCAGAGGCGGTGAAACAGTGAGGCTGGAGGAAAAGGACCAGACCACAGCTAAGATGGGAAGACTGCATCAAAAGGTTAAAAGATAAAGATAAGTTCTTATATAGTACGGTATCCAGTCCTAAGGACTGCTCAAAGCGCTTCACACTTCACCCCCTGGCAGACCTGTTCATTCCAAGGCCATTTCAACTTATCTGGGAAGCATTCAGCCATGCTGCAATTACTGCGCAAAGACTATTCGTTCACATATCCACCACTATCTTACATTTCACCCCCGGCAGACCTGTTCATTCCAACACCATCTTGACTTCTCTGACTCTGGGAAGTTTCAGTCATGCAGAATTTTTACTGCATGAAGACTGCTCATTCACATATATCCATCACAGTCTATGGCCAGGTACTCATTTATACAGCTGAGCGAACTGGAGCAGTGTGGAATGAACCCAAAAATCCTGTGCTTCAAAACAACAGCAAGAGTAATGGAGCATGGATTCTCTCTTGATAGAGAGTACGGTGTTCTGTTCTCTCCTCCTTATAAAGGGACTACGAGGAAGACCATGTATGCGGTGTACTGACCTGAAGGCCTTGAGACGGTGGACGACGGCGGGGAGGTCGGGGAGGTCACTGACCCTAGAGCTGGCTGCCTGCACCAAGTCCTCTCTCTGTATTGACTGATGTTTGTCGTCACGCACTTCACGGAACCCGGGCGCCTTCTGCATCCCCATACTGCAAACACACAGATTCTTTCATACAACCAACTCACTACATCCCCATACTGCAAACACACACTCTTTCATACAACCAACTTACTACATCCCCATACTGCAAACACACAGACTCTTTCACACAACCAACTCACTACATCCCCATACTGCAAACACACACTCTTTCATACAACCAACTCACTACATCCCCATACTGCAAACACAGACTCTTTCATACAACCAACTCACTACATCCCCATACTGCAAACACACAGACTCTTTCATACAACCAACTCACTACATCCCCATACTGCAAACACACAGACTCTTTCATACAGCCAACTCACTACATCCCCATACTGCAAACACAGACTCTTTCATACAACCAACTCACTACATCCCCATACTGCAAACACACAGACTCTTTCATACAACCAACTCACTACATCCCCATACTGCAAACACACAGACTCTTTCATACAGCCAACTCACTACATCCCCATACTGCAAACACAGACTCTTTCATACAACCAACTCACTACATCCCCATACTGCAAACACACAGACTCTTTCATACAACCAACTCACTACATCCCCATACTGCAAACACACAGACTCTTTCATACAACTAACTCACTACATCCCCATACTGCAAACACACAGACTCTTTCATACAACCAACTCACTACATCCCCATACTGCAAACACACAAACTCTTTCATACAACCAACTCACTACATTTTCTCCTTCCTTCCACATATCACCCCACCTCACCTATCCTCTTCGGGCCCAGTGGCCCATAAGGCTGAAGTGCATTTCCTCCAGCTCGCTCTGTCAACTGCTATGCAGTTCCACCCCAGTACACATCTTTCGTTTTTAACAGTTCATCATCACATTGTCTTTGGTCGACCAACCTTTCTTCTACCTTCAGGCATCCAGGTCAATGCTGTGTCACATTTGCTGTTCTTGTCCATTCGTTGGATATGTCCTACCCATTTCCATCTTCTTAACTTGACCTCGGTGTTGATTGTCTTCAATTTTGTTTTTGCAAGAATATTTTGATTTAATACAACGTGTGGCCATCTAATTTGTAGGATTCGTCTTAAGCACTTGAAAAAGTATATGTACCTTTCGGTTGTCGCCTTCATTTATTTTCCATGTTTCACTTCCAAACAACAACACTGGTTTAAGACGCGTGTTAAAAAGCCTCAATTTAGATCTCAATGTGTATATATTTGAACTCCATATTTACTTTAGCTTCATGAAAGATACCCTAGCTTTATGAATTATGTTAACGATGTCATCACCGCCTCCTCCTTGCTTACTGACATTAGCACCCAGGTAGTTATACTTGTCCACTTCCTTTAGTTCTTGATCATCAATTAGTATTCTGTTTTTGCACTTGCTGTTTATCCTCAATACTTGAGTTTTCTTTTTATTTATTCTTAGTCCTGTCCTTGCTGCAAATTGATTCAGTTGTCTTGTCTTTGTTTGCATGTGTGTGTAGCATGATGACATGAGTGCTATGGCATCAGCAAAGACCAGGTCCTCTAGTTTTGATGTGAAGTTCCATCTTATCCCTGTTTTATTTCCTGCTGTTTGTTTCTCATTATCCAGTCCACTACTATCAAGAAGATAAATCCAGACATTACATCTCCTTGTTTAACTCCGGTTTTAACCTTCATTCACTATTTTCATATAAAATCTAAACCATATGGATTATCTTACATAGAATTCCGTAGCTCTCCATGATTTTCCATAGACTTTCTTGGTGCACTGAGTCAAACTCTTTTTTAAAGTCCACAAATGTGATGTATAAAGTTGCCTGCAATTCCACTACCTGTTCTATAATATTTTGCAAAATAAATATATGATCTACTGTGCCTCTCCCTCTTCTGAAACCTACTTGTTCATCTCTCAACTTGCTGTTAACTCCATCTCTTATTCTGTCAATGAGTACTCTTCCATGTACTGTACTTGGAACAGATGTCAAAGTAATTCCTCTCCAATTCCCGCACTCTGTAAGGTCACCTTTCCTCAGTATTTTAATGATCAGTCCCTGCTTCCATGTTTTTGGCACTTTCTCTTGTTCCCAAAATGTTCTGAATAAGTTTACAAGCCATTTCTCTGTTGTATTCATGTCTCCTTTTAATAATTATGCTGTAATTTCCTCCTTGCCCTCTGCTTTCCTGTTTTTCATCTTCCTTAGCACTGTTCTAATTTCTACTTTTGCTATTGGGTTGCAGCTGATTCCATTTATAATCGGATCTATCTCCACATCTGTTACAGGATCAGGTATAGGTCTATTA
Source organism: Lamellibrachia columna (assembly GCA_963662155.1). Taxonomy (NCBI): domain Eukaryota; kingdom Metazoa; phylum Annelida; class Polychaeta; order Sabellida; family Siboglinidae; genus Lamellibrachia; species Lamellibrachia columna. Next base: position 47,579,070 of record OY759267.1, read on the forward strand.
AGGATTTCCTCAAACTGTTGTTTCCATCGCTCCCTTCTGGCTAATCCTTTCATTACTGAATTTCCACATTTGTCTTTCACTGCATTTGTTGTCTTACATTTGTCAGTACTGAGGGTTTTTGTAATATCATACACTTTTGTCATTTTTCCATTACGTGCAGCTTCCTCTGTTTCCATGGCGACCCACTTCTTGTTTTGCCTCATGTTCTTCTTCACTTCTTTGTCTTTACACCTATATTTATCCATGTAATTCTGCTTAATCCTTCCACATAATCCAGCATGAAATTATGGACTCTGTCAAGACAAGTTTGCTACAGAAGTCTGACATCTCACTGCATACTCTAACAAATAGACACAAATGACAGAAATTGCTGCAGAAAAGATGATAAGTAAAACCACACAAAATGGACAGCCATCATAATGCCTGGTAGACATACCCATTTTTTGGCTGCAACTCTATCAATGCCTCAGGCGTAATGGTGGCAGTGCTAATAAGTGATCCCATCTCTGGTTAGGTGAAAACAGTCACATATGTTAACTATCCTGCCTGAGTGAGTCAATGATTGACCAAAGGTATCCTGCACAAAAGTACGTCATATGGCCAATCATCAACCATGGCTTTCCCATTGTTGTAACTTAACTACTTAACTTCACTTTGAACAGGTAGGATTGGCTCCATTGTGACTAAATATAGATTTCATTATTCCTAAATATAAGCTAACAATAATAATAGCATATGAATGGAGAAGTTATATGAAAACAATGACCAAGTAATCTTGATTAACATGTTGATTTAAGTGTAATGGATGGGTCATCTCAGAATGAAGGGGTCAGCTCAGAATGAAGGGTCATCTCAGAATGGATAGGTTATGTCAGAATGGAGGGGTCATCTCAGAAGGAAGGGGGCATCTCAGAATAGAATGGTCATCCCATAATTACTTCTCTCCAAGATATCTAACTGATCATCCCAGAGAAATGCGCATCACATTGAAGTGTTTCTTCTGTTATATGGCCAGGTTAAAATCACAATACTGTAGTTTATTACTAAAATATGTCTTTGTAGACATAAAAAAAATGTTTTATTCATCTCATCATGTGCTCTAACAATGAAGAAATATTATCAGAGACTAAGAGTGTAGTATCTTCTTAAAACAATATTCCACACACAGTTCTGAGAACAATATTTAATTAATTTTTTTTTTTCAGTCACTGTAAAGTGCTCCTTTGTTGGTTTGGTAAGTTAGTTTGCAAGTCTCTTCTGCACACTGAGTCACTGCTGACAAATAAACGCCTACACAGTCAAATTACAATAAGTAGTCCCTCAGATGCCCGCCCCATCTCGCCAATGAACACCTGCAGCCAGATTTGCTTTACATTAAAGGTTCCTCCTCAAATAGATTTTTTCGCTAGTCTCATTCCAAATTCATTTTGCGAAAAATCAAACCTAGTATCCACTGCAACATGCTAGCTCGTCTGTGCAATCATCAGACAAACTATTACATTACTTAATGTTTGGTCAAATATTAATTGAAGTGAAAATGGAAACACTGAAAAAGTCACCACCATGATCGGCACTGACCTGCAGTGTTTACCATTTTGGATATCCACTGTTTTGAGCCTTACCAGATCTAACGACTAAAATCAATTCTTTTGATTAGTTGAAAAAAATGCATTTTTTTACTAAATCGACTGCAGATGTTACATAGACTATCCACACAATACATATTTGGACATAAACGAACTGGATTTGTGATAGGCTAAATCAGTTGAGGATGGAGTATTAAATGTTTTGTTATTAAAAAACCCTCACAGGAAGCCACCATCTTCCATGTCTGGCTGTACTTGCTCGTGGATCAGTTTCTTAGTCGGCATAAAATACACAGGTTCCTATGTCAGACAAGAAAGCAGTGCTCAGTTCCTTATATTTCCTGGAAACATTGATGTAATTCACACAGGCACTTAGTAATGCAAAGCAGAGAACTGGAGAACTGTGTTATGTGAATAAGATAAAAACCAAGGTTCCTGCATTAGAGGAAATAAAATTTCCCTGCTAGATGTGCAAGCTGTTTATGACATTAAGTTAGCTTAAAAGGTCAGAATTTTAAATTCTTTATGGAAAGTGACAGTCATATCTCAGTATTTCTATAAGACCTGCAACTGATAAATGTTACTAATATGTTACTTAGCATATAATCTACGTAATTTTATTCAAAAGATGAACAAATAAAACCATTATGTCTCTATGTTGAAAGAAATAAAATGTATGCAAATCCCTTCTCCCTGTGTACATAATTCATGGGGGAAGTGTGTAACTTGTTATCTGCTGAAAGGTCAGTGCATTGGAGTAAATGCAAAGTGCATATAATTTAACACCTTTAGCCTTTAGATGCTTCAATTGACCTGTAAAACTAGGACTCAAGCTTTGATGACTGTATTCTGTATGAATAAAAATCCATCAGAATATATATGCTTTTTTATAAGTGTCATCCAAGTTTTATGTATTCGATACTTAGAAATTAGACCAATGATCTTGATTAGTCAAATATGGGAACATGTTGTATGTTTTAAAGACCATTTAAAGACCCTTAAAGACGCTGGCTACACAGCATGTTATACTACATAGTGTGTTAATTTGTATTTTGTTGTGCATTGTACATGTAAATGCTAATATGTTCGGCAGGCTTGGTAACACATGGTAATTTCATAATGGATATTACTGTCAAATTGATTCTTGTTTTAATTAGCTCTGTGGCACTGACAAGACCATGAATATCCTGCTGCCTGCAAAGTGCTTTCTTTGTATTCTACGTGTAAATATACACACTGTACATCACACTCAGTCTAACCTCTCAACACTGTACATCACACTCAGTCTAACCTCTCAACACTGTACATCACACTCAGTCTAACCTATCAACACTGTACATCACACTCAGTCTAACCTCTCAACACTGTACATCACACTCAGTTTAACCTCTCAACATTGTACAGCACACTCAGTCTAACCTCTCAACACTGTACATCACCCTCAGTTTAACCTCTCAACACTGCATCCAGATTACAATGAAAGAATGCGGCCTGTCTTTAAACTCGCTTTCTGTTGCATTCCATTTGCATATATTTTCACTGCTGTACTATCGTCTATTATGACAATGGGTGAATTCCAACATATATTCATTGATACACCAAGACACCATATGTAAATAAATCTAATATTTCGATTCTTCCTTCACTTAAAACTTTCATAATAATTATAACAATTATTATTGAAGCTGCTTTGACAAAAATGTTCAACTCATCACCAATCCAGTTCACTTATGTCCAGATGTGAAGTGTGTGACTAGTTTAAGTAATGTGTGCATTCTGTTTAAAAAAAAATTCTATTTTATTTCAAATCACTGTAAGAATTGACTTCAGTCATTAGATCTGGTAAGGATCAAAATAGTAGATATCCAAAATGGTAAACACTGTGCGAGTCAATGCCAATCATAGGCGAGACTTCAATCCTCTTGCTGATCACACTAGTCTGTCCGAAATTTAGGCTGAATGACATACAAAAGTTTCAAAAATGAGCTAGAATGTTGCATTGGATACTAAGTAGGTTTGGTTTTTCGCAAAATTACTTTGAAATGAGACTAGCAAAAATATCGAAATGAGGATGCACCTTTAAGGGTTTGATCTTTTTATTTAGATTATCTAACAAAATCATCTCCTACATATTCAAACCAATACCTTTCATAAATTGCATGTAACATAACGTTACTTGGAGGTTACAGATTTCTAGTCAACCGTGTTTCCAAAATAGCGCTATTGAAGAGTCAAAACCATGGAAGTCCATTTTGATCTGCACCATGTGGTTGGTTGGAGTCTATTGCACCATGTGGTTGGTTGGAGTCTATTGCACCATGTGGTTGGTTGGAGTCTATTGCACCATGTGGTTGGTTGGAGTCTATTGCACCATGTGGTTGGTTGGAGTCTATTGCACCATGTGGTTGGTTGGAGTCTATTGCACCATGTGGTTGGTTGGAGTCTATTGCACCATGTGGTTGGTTGGAGTCTATTGCACCATGTGGTTGGTTGGAGTCTATTGCACCAAGTTCTAACACATGGAATTGGATAAGTTTGTGCTGTATGTCAAGTTGTCAACAAGCAGAAGGACAGCATAAGTGTTTCCTGAGAGACAGCGCCATTTCCTAGTTGAACACTCAGTTTAATCAAATTTAACAAGATTGCATTCCAAAGAAAAATGCCCTGATAAGTGGACAAGGAAGCCATTGACTTATCGAGAGTCCAGCAATTTTTCATATACAACATATATGAAATGTATGTGTAACCTGCCCTTCTGAGATATTTGGCAATTTTGTTTTTAAACATATTAACGCTGCTAACATTTACACAATCTGTAGATCATTTGTTCCATCCATTTATTGTCCTCTGTGAAAATGAGTACTTCCTGATATCCAATCCACACTGATCGTTTAGTAATGTTACCTCATGTTATACTATCTTTCTTGAGTGAGAAAAACATATTTCTATGAATATTTTCATACCCATTCAGTATTTCAAAAACTTCTATATGATCTCCTCTTCACCCACCTGTTTCCTCGCTTCTAATACTTACCTGTAGTGTATTAGTGAACTCATCCTGGAAACCAGGGACGCTCAGCAGCAGCAGCAGCAGCAGCAGCAGCAGCAGCAGAAGCAGCAGCAGCAGCCGAAGCAGAGTTAACACAGAGTAAACGCTGATGAGACTCAGGGAAGGGTTGGACCTCTCTTCCACTTCTACTGCAGTCAATGCTACCAACACACAATAAGCACATGTAACTACAACATGAAAACACCGATCAATATGACACATCTGTCTATATTCCATCTTTGTGCAGTCTGCGTTGAGGTAGTGAGCATACAGGAACCTGTTGAAAGACATTCTTACGTTTTAGTCACATGGTTTTCATATCCAAACCATTTGATTTATTATTAAACAATTAATGAAATTACATATTTCGTTTCTAAATTAATGAGCAGGCATCGTTCTGATCACTAAGATAATAATTAATCTATTTTTACAATGAAACTAACACAACTTGTTTGTATACGTTATTAGAATACTCCCTGAATATGTACTTGGATATATGATAAAATGCAGAAGACATTTACTGACCATTACACCTATATAACCAGACTACCAGGTATTCAGCTTCAACATGCTGAGAAATTAGAAAGCAAGGCCAATACACAGAATATACTTGCTGCATGATCACTAGATGGCAGCACATTCTTATTTAGGCTGTTTCTGAATGTGAACTATAAAATATTGTTTAATGTAGCTTCATGTAGCTTCACATTTATGCAGTTATATAAATGTTATGATTACATAAGTGAATGCAGTGACAACACCTGTCCCACAGGTGTTCTGTCCCACAGGTGTGCACACCTTTCCCACAGGTATGTCACACTGGTGTTCTGTCCCACAGGTGTCTCACACCTGTCCCACATGTGTGCCACACCTGTCGCACAGGTGTGTCAAACCTGTCCCACATGTGTGTCACTCCTGTCCCACAGGTGTGATATACTTATACTTGTCCCATAGGTGTGTCACACCTGTCCCACAGGTGTGTCACACCTGTCCCACAGGTGTGCTATACTTATACTTGTCCCACAGGTGTTCTATTCTTGTCCCACAGGTGTGCTTGTCCTATATGTGACTATACTTGCTATATTTATACTTGTCCTATAGGTGACTATACTTGCTATACTTATGCTTGTCCCACAGGTGAGCTATACTTGTCCCACATGTGTGTTATACTTGCTATACTGATTGTCCCATAGGTGTGCTATACTTGTCCCACAGGTGTGTTATACTTGCTATACTTATACTTGTCCCACAGGTGTTCTATTCTTGTCCCACAGGTGTGCTTGTCCTATATGTGACTATACTTGCTATATTTATACTTGTCCTATAGGTGACTATACTTGCTATACTTATACTTGTCCCATATGTGACTATACTTGCTATACTTATACTTGTCCCACAGGTGTGCTATACTTGTCCCACAGGTGTGCTATATTTGCTATACTGATTGTCCCATAGGTGTGCTATACTTGTCCCACAGGTGTGTTATACTTGTCCCACATGTGTGTTATACTTGTCCCACAGGTGTGTTATACTTGTCCCACAGGTGTGTTATACTTGTCCCACAGGTGTGTTATACTTGTCCCACAGGTGTGCTATACTTGTCCCACAGGTGTGCTATATTTGCTATACTGATTGTCCCATAGGTGTGCTATACTTGTCCCACAGGTGTGTTATACTTCTCCCACAGGTGTGTTATACTTGTCCCACAGGTGTGTTATACTTGTCCCACAGGTGTGTTATACTTGTCCCACAGGTGTGTTATACTTGTCCCACAGGTGTGTTATACTTGCTATACTTATACTTGTCCCATAGGTGTGCAATACTTGTCCTACGTGTGTGCTATACTTGCTATAATTATACTTGTCCTATAGGTGTGCTATACTTGCTATATTTATTGTCCCATAGGCAGGGTTGTATGATTTAAATCATTTGATTTAAATCATTGATTTAAATCATGATTTAAATCACTCCAAAAAAATCATTGATTTATGATTTTTTTATTTTTTTGACTTCCAATTTTTTTAATCGCTGATTTATATGAATTTAGCACAAATAATTGTTGACAAGCATTGAGATCAACACAATTTTGTATGTTTTTTAATACAAAAGCACAAAGTGCGCACACATATGTAGCTTTATTGACACCAGATAGCCTGACAGTCAAATATTTTATGACATTGTGTATGTTTGAGCTATTCCCTTTTTGAATGCAGTGAAGCCACACAAACTTGTCTTCCAGAGGAGGTATCTTTTCAAGTCAGAAGCCCTGAGTTAAAGTCCACTTAGAGCTTGTGCTAGTTGTTACCAATTCAATATTTTTACTCAAGTGAGACAGTCTGGGCTACAACTGTTTAATACTTAGAGTACACAGAGCCCTGGACAGCTGCTAATGCATCCTCTCAACAAACAATAATTAGCACTGCTACAGCCACAGACACACAGCATGCTTTCCTTTCCAAGACAGATTATGCAACTACAGGGGGTGAGGCCTTGTGGACATTGCCTAATGTCTTTATATAAGCAAAAATCATGTACCCTCTCCTCTGTTAAGACAAGTACCTCATCGATTTGAATAGAACACATTTGAAAGAGTTTATAAATATAAACATCTCTATAAATGTCTATATACCAGATTTCAAAAAAATCAAATAAATAAAAACAAATCTAAAAAAAAATTAAAAATTTAATCCGATTTTTTAAAAAACATCATGATTTTTTTCAACCCTGCCCATAGGTGTGCTATACTTGTCCCACAGGTGTGCTATATTAGCTATACTTATACTTGTCCCATAAATGTACAATACTTGTCCCACAGGTGTGCTACACTTCGTTAGGGATGTTAGTGTGGTATTTTAAAACTCTTGGTATAAAAGGCACTGAGGTTTCAGATCCCTACCAATTATTAACCCTTACAAGAAAATAACAAAATACCATAATCAGGAATAAAAATAAACATATCTGGAATGAAATGCAAACACAATATCTATAATGAAATAAGAATGACAGTAGTAGAACTCATATTCCGAGTGGAACATTGATGCTATTATTATTATACAGATTCAATGTACCCTATCAGAAACATAACAAAAGTACCAGATCATAAAATAAAAAATACCACTTTTTTAATGAAAAATTAACACCATATTAGGAATAATTAAATGAACATATAATATCTGGAACGATAGCACACCAACCCCAATAGAGGAAAGAAATAGCTAAATAACACGACATGGTGGTCTGTTTCATGAAAAAAAAAAAAAAATTCTTAGCAATGAAAAACATCATATCAGGAAGAAAATACAAGCACCATTTCAATAATGAATTGACATCATTGCACGAGGATTTAAATGAAAAGACTATCAGAAACATTTTGTATTGATTTGCTACAATGTGACTTTTGACGTAATTAAAAAGTTCCAAAGTAGCCGCCAAAATCGTTTTCTGCCTCATCGATCAGTTAGGCAAGTTGATCGCATGCAGACATGGTTGTCTGTTGTTGGCGACCGCGCCATGCACAATCAGCAGAAAGCATCTGTGATTTGTAGCTGCATGAATACATAGAAACGAGTGAACACACATGCTGCTGATGAATTAGACATCTCGAGTGAATAGCAATGACACAATGTCTGACAGTGTATGTTGGTCAACGAAGATAAACCATGCAAATCCTGACAAATGCATGACAGCGGTCACAGGACGCGTGTCATTGAAGTGGTCATCAGGGTCTCCCTAGATGAAGGCACATCCAAACAAGGCATGACCCAAAATGGCACATACAAAAAAGGCACAAACAAAATGGCACATACTATAATGGCACATACTATAATGGCACATACTATAATGGCACATACTATAATGGCACATACTATAATGGCACATACTATAATGGCACATACTATAATGGCACATAATATAATGGCACATACTATAATGGCACATACTATAATGGCACATACTATAATGGCACATACTATAATGGCACAACTGAGGTAAAGATGAAAGTGGCACAACTGAATATCAAAAGTGACTCGCAAAGAAATAAATGTTGTCAAAAATTACACATTTGAGTATCACGGAGAGATGAAAAAAGATCTCACCATGAGCAATAAGTGTTTTCATTAAATTATACTTTGAATGTTTTCATTAAATTAGATTTTTCATTAGTTTGACGTGGACACAAAGTGTGTGTAACCAGAGAGCTCAATTAGCGGAACATCCACCATGAACAATTAACATCTCAATATGAACATTCACCATGAACAATTAGATTTTTCATTATTCTGATGTGATTAAGCGGATGTGCCTTTATGGTGGAGCACTGATTGAAGCTGCTTCAATAACATTCAATTCCTGATTGCCTCGTGGACAATTTATACTTACAATACAACAATTGAACACCCTAAACTGTACGTGTTAACCGTGTAAACACATGTTTAATATTGGGTTGTATGTAGCAACTATTATTGGTAATAAGTTTCTATTCAAACTAATTAACATTTGTTATTTTAGTATAAATGCAATATGAATGACTTTGTTTATGACAGAAAATAATGCATTATTTTACTTGATGTGAGTTCAAATAAACACTTTCTAGGTGAAATAAAAAATTGGATTTGTGATCTTTCTCAATGAAAATTTCTTTCTAAAAGTCAAGACAACCTCCAAAGTACAGTGTATTTTTTAGTTGATATATGACAAATATTTTCCAAAAAAAAATGGTCTTGTTAACTAACACATTATTTTGCCATATAAAACTGCTAAATAATCTAAAGAAATAATCTCTTCTGGAACAATATCCCATCCCAACATCTCTGAAGGCATCCATTACAAATCATACACAAAGGTTATGATTATTTCCAGTGTCTCTTATGATTAAAACATAAACATTTCTGCTTCGAGGCAGGCAGTGTGTTCCTACTGCTGTTTTACAATGGATGTCCTTTGTACACAGTGCCAGATTAACAATGTGGGGGGTCTGGTATAAACTTGTCATAAGAGGGGGCTCCCTACTCAGTACATGAAAGATGAAGACATGTGGTATTGACTATGGGGGTAACCCCAGACCTTAATGTTTGTTCAACGATGTTTGAGCATGGGCATTCACAGATTGTTGTCGACAACGGCATATAAACATCCATACAAGAAAATACAGAGTAGGAAGACAAAAAAGAAAATACAGAGTAGGAAGATAAAAAAGAAAATACTGAGTAGGAAGACAAAAAAGAAAATACAGAGTAGGAAGACAAAAAAGAAAATAAGAGTAGGAAGACAAAAAAGAAAATACAGAGTAGAAAGACAAAAAAGAAAATACAGAGTAGGAAGACAAAAAAGAAAATACAGAGTAGGAAAACATAAAAGAAAATACAGATTAGGAAGACAAAAATGAAAATACAGAGTAGGAAGACAAAAAGAAAATACAGAGTAGGAAGATAAAAAAGAAAATACAGAGTAGGAAGACAAAAAAGAAAATACAGAGTAGGAAGACAAAAAAGAAAATACAGAGTAGGAAGACAAAAAAGAAAATACAGAGCACAATGACGTGCAAGAATTACAGCATCCAATGAAAATAATACATGAAAATATAGTGTAAAATAGAGATCGTACAAGTTTTCCTGAGCAAATAAAGAGTGACATCCAAATACTTTCACCCAAATTAGTTACCAGTGGTTCAAAGTATGTAATTTTGTGAACAGTCACATCGGATTCTACATCTGTTGAACTTTCTCAAACATTAACAAACTGCTTGCACTTTTTGGCAGCACTGAAATCCAACAAAATCTTGTCAAGATTAGTCTGACGCATGACGTCCCATTCTGTACTGAGCATAGTGAACTGGTCTGTTCTGGTTCACAGTGGATCAGTGTTTATCCTTTATCAGTTTTAACTTGGAAAAAAGACTGTATTTTTTTATGTTCTCTTCATCCTGTTCACCCTACATCACTTTGAGGTGGTGTTACATTGACGACTACTGCACAGAAGTTGAACAGGTGTCGGGGCCCAATTCACGGGAAGTGAAGAGAGATTCTACATGGTTAATCAGAAGGATTATGATTGATTTTGTGGGGGCCTAGTACAAGTGTACCACTTACGCAACAGTTAATCTAGCACACTTTGTACAGAATTCCAGTAAATTTTTTTCAAAAAACGTGTTGACTAGCCACCAGCTGGCTTATGCTATATGTTCTGGTGATGCTTAGTTACTCAGACCAACTGACTAGATTCACATTATGTCGCACATCTGGAACAACCTGGCTTATGCTATATGTTCTGGTGATGCTTAGTTACTCAGACCAACTGACTAGATTCACATTATGTTGCACATCTGGAACAACCTGGTTTATGCTATATGTTCTGGTGATGCTTAGTTACTCAGACCAACTGACTAGATTCACATTATGTTGCACATCTGGAACAACCTGGCTCTTGCTGTGTGAGCTGCAGATTACCAAATCAAGGAACATCTTAACATTTAAGCTAGTATTGAATAGACCTAGTACATATGCTGCTTTCACTTTAATGACACAAACATTTAATATATTATAGCTTTAACTCCACATATTAATTTTTTAGCCTCTAGTTTTCATGTAAACTTTTAGTATTAGATTATTTATTCATTATTACTTTAATTTTTTAAATATTTATTATCATATCTAAAATGGGTATATTAAAGTGTGTAATGCACTTCTCCAAATTGGGTAGATGTATGCCATAGACAAATGCAGTATTATTTCTATTATGAAATCTACACTACCGGTAATATCAGTTTTCTTCCCATAGTAAAGGCAAACATCAAAAACCAAACAGTGATCTTTTATCTTACAGGAGCACCGTTTGTCACTGTCTTACTAGCACTTGAATATCTTACCTCTGTGTTGCTCTATCTTATTCCTGTGCCAGTCTGATACAATGCACAGTGTGGCAGACAATCTAGTGACTGGCGAAGGTTGATCAAATACAAATGGTGCCAACTATTAGCACTGCCACACAACCTGCACAATAAACCAGAGCACAGCGACCAGTAGGTATTGGCAAACATGTCCGTCTGATCAATAGCCAGAGTGTGAACTGTTCGCTGCACCTTCACATGAACTGTGTGCATGGGGGGGGTTAGATCATTTTCAAAGTGTCTTTACAAATGCTAAATGCTAAAATTGCACATTCAAGGCACTGCCATACAAACACAATGCAAACACCTATAGATCATTTATTTTCTTCTAGAAGTTCTCATCATGGAGAATCAGTGCTGGACAGCCCTTGACAAAGTCACTATGAGACCTTAGTTATGAAAGCCGCTTAATAGAATGTGGCTTGACAACACTAGAGACCAGGAGAATAAGAGCAGACCAAATAAAAGTTTTTTTTAAATACAGAATAGTTATGAGGATATTGATAGAAATATGTTCTTCAAACTTAAAGAAGGCAGTAGAACCAGAGGACACAAAGCAGCATTAGTTAAGGAACAGTGTAGGTTGGACATGAGAAAGTACTGATTTTCACAAAGCACGATAAATGAATGGAACAAACTCTCAAATGATTGTGTTAATGCTAGCAGTGTGAATATGTTTAAAAATAAAATGACAGATATCTGATAAGGACGGGTTATAAGAGTTGAACAAAATTGTTGGACGCTCGATAATCCTTGTCCACTTGCCACTCGGAACTTGTAGTTTTTGATGGCAATCTTATTAATCTTTTTATAAATCTCCTTTCTCTTTGAAGTTAATAAGGGAAGATTCACTTGGACATGACTTGAAAGATGTGTTTGTGCTTATTGTGGGTTTTTGACAGAGATCATTTTAGGTACATTTTGGGTTCAAATGCAAACAGCCCATACAAATTGCAAATGCATTTGATTATGCAGTAAGTAATGCTTAAAAATAATTTTACGTAGGCTGCTGCATGTAATGAATAATATATTTATTTAAAAAAAATAACATACCTATGATTAAGTTTCTTTGATGTTTTGACAGCAGCCTGAATACACCTGTGCTAGTGAGTGCAGTCAAGTGGAACAGTGGTTCCATCTGGGTGAACACACATGGACAGATGAATACAGACATATTGATTACTTGTGTTATAAATTCAACATATTTTATCTAAGATAGAATAAATAAATCAATATACAGTCCTCAGTTTAGCAACATAAAAATACCTGTTAAAAATTATTATGATTTTACATCCCATTTATATATATTTAATTATTTATTATTATTTTTCAAACTTTTAAAAAATCTTATTTATTTACTTTTTTTAATTATTTATTTTTAAAGTATTTATACTGCACATTTGTAGGTATGTGGGTTTTACCTGAAAAAGTATTCACATTCATAACATACACTAGCAATTAATGCATGCATGCACTTACATGTGCATGCATACATGCACTGCATACATGCACACGTGCATGCTTGTATGTATTTAATTCATTTCATTTTGGTGGTGAGGGCTTAATCCGAGTTGAATTAGGGATAATTATAATCTAGCCTAGCTGACACAAATCCCCATTGTGTCCCATTAGCTAGCCCAAAGTAAACCACTGACATACCCTGGGCTAGTACGGATCACACCCCAGGGTACATAGCTGATCAAAGACAACGTTGTATGTGCCACTTGTGTCCCAAGAGAAACCCACCGTCCTTCATTAGCCCACCCTGAAGAGTCTCAACTCATTCATTAGCCCACCCTGAAGAGTCTCAACTCATTCATTAGCCCACCCTGAAGAGTCTCAACTCATTCATTAGCCCACCCTGAAGAGTCTCAACTCATTCATTAGCTCACCCTGGAGTCTCCGTTCATTGCACAAGGTCCCAGGGGGTGGCAATACAACAGTCATTGAGGTTCCTATGATGGGTCTGTAGAGAACTGTGATCATTCAAGTATTCTTTCCCATGGAGCTCCACTGACAACAGGGTACAGACCACTATTGCCTTTCCCATTGGAACCAGTGCTAAACGTCAGTCAGGCAGATAATTCCACCCTTTTTGCAAAATTACAATTTGGTTTGAATACAAACAGTACACTTAGATTGTTGTTTTGTTAGCGACCTTCAGTAGCATTTTCGCTGAATCTTACAATTTTGTTTTTGATAAAATCAACATGGACGTTATTCCCTTTCATTTATCAGATTCTGTCTTCATGCACCAGGGATCCTTCCATCACTGATACCAAGGATCCTTCCATCACTGACACCAGGGATCCTTCCATCACTGACACCAGGGATCCTTTTGTCACTGACAACAAGGGATCCTTCCGTCACTGACACCAGGGATCTTTCCGTCACTGACACCAGGGATCCTTCCGTCACTGACACCAGGGATCCTTCCATCACTGACACAAGGGATCCTTCCATCACTGACACCAGGGATCCTTCCATCACTGACACAAGGGATCCTTCCATCACTGACACCAGGGATCCTTCCGTCACTGACACCAGGGATCCTTCCGTCACTGACACCAGGGATCCTTCCGTCACTGACACCAGGGATCCTTCCGTCACTGACACCAGGGATCCTTCCGTCACTGACACCAGGGATCCTTCCATCACTGACACCAGGGATCCTTCCATCACTGACACATGCATACGCTGCCAACCAGCAACTAGAAATGTAAACCAGTGTGCAGCAGAAGTGTCGTAGTCTGCAAATGTATGCTTTTCTGTGTTCATGGCTATATTTTATTGGGTCAAAACATCCTTGAAACCTGATACCATGTCAAAGTCACTGACACTTTATTCATATAACATGAATCCAGAAGTAAATTAATGATCTGTCCCCAATAGGAACCTGAGGACAGGCTGCAAGCGGATCACAGATACATGACACTAAGTACATCGTACGTATGCAGAAATGCGAGCTTACGTTGTCGCTAAGCCGTCCTTAACAGCTGCTTACTACAGACAATACTTGAACATTAGATTGCAGCGTTCAATGTAATCCATGCAGGAGGCATGTCATAAGCCTGTTCAGGTGTACTCGTCAATAACCCATCAGAGCTGGATCATTAATTAAGGCTCTTTCCATGTTCCCCTCCACAGAGAGACGCAGGAAGACATATAGAAATCAGAGAGAGAGAGAGCATTTCAATTTTCTATGGATATAATGCTTATTGTTTGAAATAATATCCTTATTATTATTATTGATAGAAATTGTAAGTTAAAAGAATTCAAATGTAGTGTATGATGTCAGTATGGAGTCTGCCATATTTTTGGTCATATAACTGAAGTTCATGACCTAATAGTTGTATTTGCAGTGGAGAACCATGTATTGCTCTCTAGTACAAAACAGACTATTTTCACACCAGAAACACCCAAGAGGCAAACAGAACATGGTCATTCACAGAACAGGTCCTAACCCATCCTCAGTGACCACGTATGACCACAGGTCCAGGACATATCTCCAAGTGTCCACAGATTTAGACTAAACATATATATATATATATATATATATATATATATATATATATATATATTAAATGTATAGATTTAAATATACTAAATGATTAATGTACTTGTGCTACTGATTTTTTTCATACACACAAAAGTAATTTTTCAAGGACCCAAAAGGGGGGTAGCCTACCATCTAAAAATCACTGATAGTTCATTTGTCTACCATGAAGCCGGGCATAAAATAGTGATCTAACTCCCTCAGTTTGCCAGAGTTGTCCAGTCAATGCAAGCTGCAGGTGCGTATTAATCTTCTAACTGGCAGTGTTGACATGCTATCAGCATCACACTTTCTGGGTTAGAACAAAATTATTTATCCACAATCACAAATATAACAGATAACCTACTGCTGTCAAACCTGTCATTCTAAAGAACCAACAACATGTGATTTATATTGCAAAACAGAGCCCAACAAAATGAGAGTGTGCGTGAGGGCGTGCGTGCATGGGTGTGCATGTGCATGCACACACACACAAAATTTTCTAATCAAACACAGTGCAGGAAAACATTCAACGTTACTTGCATAATGTATCTAATAGGTACTCCCATTTAGTATAGACCAGCATGTCTGTTAAGGACAGAGCATTCTTCATGATGTCTTTACTGCACTCAAACTAATCATCATTACTGCACTCAGACTAATCACTCTATTTTACTAGAAACAGAAAACTCATAAAAATGTCATGTAATTAAGCAACTAGTGCCAGCCTTATTTCTTCAGAGTACAGACTTAATGAAATGTACTGCAAACATAACAACCTGCTGTGGTGATGTATAGGCCTACATTCATCCTGAAAGTATTTTCTATCAAGACACCTTCCCTCAGAGCCAGATGAATAATACTGTCACAGCACAGCTAATAAATACCTCACAAGATGAAGATAATTCCTTCAGAATCAGCTAGCTAAGACAACACCCAAATAAAAATTCAGAGAATCCTTATTTTTTCTGTAAGTCAAGTCACAATGTTATTGTATGTACTTATATTTTGTAATCATCTAATGGTAAAAAGATTAATATTTAAAATAAGGATGTTTAATGCCTAGGTACCAGAATATGACAAGTCAGCTGTATTGGATATCAGCTCTTTTCAGCCAATCACAGTGAATGTAACTAAACATTACTGAAATTGCAGAATTTTCCATCAGAGGAACCTTCACAATCAAATCATAGACTTTATCAGGACTTGCACAAACCAAACAGAGTGGCAATATTATACAGAGAAACAGGGATATAGATGATAATCAGTGTGCAATACATGAAATTGTTCTGTCTGTGGTGGATTGCTTCGTCCACCAGAGCATGAAGATAACAGCTGCACCAGGAGGAATGAACCAGCAGCAATTGAAATATTACGAGAATAAGACCTCTACATAGGGCAGGCAACACGGTGGTCAAACAACTGATCAGAGTTCCCAGCTCCTAACAATGAACAGATACATAAAAAAAAATGCAGCATAAACATGTCAAAGCTGACCAACACTGAGGGGGAAGGGCTCTCAACCTCCCATCTCCCACCTCAGGCCAACCTCCCATCTCCCACCTCTTTGTGGGGCCAATCTCCCACCAATTTTGAGAGTCCAAACCCCCCCACCAATCCCACCTCCTACGTCCTGTCACACCCCCTCAACAGTGAACATATCAAACAAATTAATGATGTACATTTATTAAATAAATGTATTGCAGTAGTTTGTTGTAGTGTGCTAAACCACAATATGCAGACATTTTATCTGCTCGATTTGAGTGGCTCAATTTATATAACTTTCTCTTATCACTTAAATGAAGTACCACATAGTATCTAAAAGAAGATATCAAAGAGCACACCTTGTAAAAAGTAACATCATTTTTCCATGTACAACAAACACGCACACATCTTAGTGGCCAGCAAAATCATCACTGATTTATATATTTGCACAGAATGAATTACTAAACAGAATGTTATTAGAATGAAAACATTTAATAAGATTGAATAATAATGCCACCAAGTTCTGTAATGCAACATTTCAACTGTTTTTCAATTGCAAAACACCCGGTAAGTGTGCATAAAATATACTGAACATCAGATATTAAAGTTTAAAGAAAATACAAGATGTAATGTTCATTGCAATGAAGTGAACTTCAGTTCTCTTCTTTCCTTACTCAGCCAAACCCAATAATCACTGTTAAAAGTGTCCATAGCTCTGGTCTACCAATCAATAAATGACACTACCTTTCCAGTGCGCTGTCTCCTGAAAACATTTCAAAAGGTATTGATTGCTGCCATTGGAAATTGAGCCGAGAAGAAAATGAAGAGCAGGCAGACTGAACAATGAACAGATATTAATATTCTGAATCATTACGCAGCAGAAAGCACAATTTCTATGTAACTTTAATATTGTGATTCATACGGTCCCTAATGCTAATGTAAATTGATATTTCTTATCGATGCATGACGAACAACTGTTGGTTGTGCATTGATAATACATGAACTGTAGTGTAATTTGGTTCCAGAATGGCATTCATGCAGGTGGAGGCTATTGGTACTTACCAGATAAATGGGATAATAAATGATCCCCACTGGGAAAATTCTGGCTTCTGGCTTTTTCCA
Source organism: Lamellibrachia columna (assembly GCA_963662155.1). NCBI lineage: Eukaryota > Metazoa > Annelida > Polychaeta > Sabellida > Siboglinidae > Lamellibrachia > Lamellibrachia columna. The sequence goes on from OY759267.1 coordinate 47,596,733, forward strand.
GGCACACTCCAAAAATACCTGACATTTCTGAAAACCTAATAATGTATGATGCTTATGCATATAAAAATAAAAAACAAATTTCAGGATTTTAAGCCACTTTTTCTTGGCATAAAACTTTCAAATTTCAAGTTATAAAATTTCCACATTTTCCAAGTACGGTTAGTGCCCAGCAGCTGCATTATGAAAACAGCTTGTCTGATGCAGATTTTGTTGCTAACAAAGATGTGATGATGATGATGACAATGATGATGATGATGACAAAGAGTGGTTCAGGTATCGTTTGAATACAATGTAACTGCTCCTGTTTGTTTCTGAAGTTTTCATTGATACTATACGAGGCAGAAGAACACTACCTATCTCCCCTTCCAATCACATGCCTTGTAAAAAGAAACAAGACCATCCTGTAAGTGAATGCATAGTGGGAACGATCTGCTGGATCTTACATCACACAAGAAACCATGTCCCAGATCAATTCTGAGATTCCACAAAACACGCACAAAGTAAATTCCAAAGCACACTGCACACTTGTGCATCTCGGAGCAGCCTGCCACCTTTCAACCAATCAGTGCAAATGCTCATAACTTGTGCACCTCAGCATGCTAAAACACAGACCTTGCACAACAGTTAACCCCTTATGATTTACCACCGGACGCACAGAAGAAAAGGTCACCGGTATTCATGACGTGACAACCCATACCTGCCCCAGGTACATTTATCTACCTGCCTGGTTACTTCTAAATAACACATTCTGTGGCAGTTTGAACTCTGGCATTCCTATGCTGCTTCAAGCGGTTGAAGGTAATGGGTTGTTTTCATCTGACTCAGCAGGAAAAGTGCTGCAGACTATTCGCCTTCTTAAGAGAATGTGTGAATAACAAATAACTACACTTGTAGGAGAGTAGCTACCAATAAACTGCACCAGTAGTTTTAGTCAGAACATTAGGTCAAAAATGGACTCAACATGGAAATAAATAGTACAAAGCTAATTTTGTGAGGATACTTGCAAAATACCAGATTGAACAACATATCAAAAGTCCCCTATTTTCCCCTGTGTGTATTTGTCACAATGAGGCCAGATGTGTGAGAACTATTAGGTTGTAGGCCATTGGGTTGAAAATCACTTCCACCATCCAGTCATTGCAACAACATGAAATCTTGAAAAAACTATTAGCCGTAACATCATAAATGAGTCATTTAGGGTTAGGGTTAGGGTATTAGGGTTAACCCCACTGAAAATTATTGCTCATCAAAGATCTACTGGGAGACGTATATTTTACATACTGGATATGTCATAGCCACCTTTGTTCAGTAGATCATAAGCTTTAAATTGATACCACCCATGATGCCAGTGTCAAAAATAAAAATAAATTACCTTTTGACCCCAAATTACACTGTTCTCTTTAATGAGCGATCATTTTCAGTGAAAAAATTGTATTTGTCATTTGTGGTGTTACGGCTATTAGTTGTTTTGTCAAGATTTCATGTTGTTGCAACGATGGATGGCGGAATTCATGAACGGAACTGATTTCAACCCAATGGCCTACATTCTATGATAGTTCTCACGCATCTAGCCCCGTTGTAAAAAACATGCACATTAGAAACTTGGGGACTTTTGATATGTTGTTCAGTATGGTATTTCGTAACTATCCTTAAAAAAATAATTTTGTGTTATTTATTTCCATGTTCAACCCTAATGCTCCTGGACTATTTGTACTTATAGTTTGACACGGTGTGAACAAATAAATAGAGTCAAAAGTATGTTCTTATACAGTATGGTATCCAGTCCTTGGGACTGTTCAGAGTGCTTTACACTTCACCCCCTGGCAGACCTGTTCATTCCAACAACTCAACTTCTCTGGGAAGCATTCAGCCATGCTACAATTACTGCGTGCTGACTATTCATTCACATATCCACCTTGGTCTATAGCCAGGTACTCATTTACACAGCTAAATGAACTGTGGCAGTGTGGAGTGAACGAAATTACCCAAGTTTCGAAACAGCAACTAGAGGATAAGAAATCAAGCTCTTTCTGTTTGTTTGAAAACATCAGTCAAATTAAAAACTACACAAAGTAATTGCTAGTCAAACAGCCATTAAATGATTGAAGCAAATTATTAGGATGCAGTGGCAAGGAAACCAACACAAAACTGTGTAAAATGTGGACTGCAAATAAAAAAAATTATTCAATTCCTGTAATGTCTGAATTTGGCATTAAATCCATCTGGTACTTTTGTGTTATATGTGAATTAAATAAGTAGTTAAAATATAAATGTTATTCGTGCAGGGTTTTATAATGCCTACGTGACCTTGACCTGAATGTGACCTCTCAAACTCATCAACTCGATACTAATGTTATTGGTTTAGCAGCAAGACACCAGGTGTCTGCTTTATTGATTGAAAGACGTCATTTGATCGAATTACAAAAAGATGAGAATTATCCAGTGCAATATAAATGGTGAAGCCGTTAGAAATGTAATGAATTTCAACAAAACTGTAAAGTTCTTTTTCAAAATGAAGATATGTATTTTGGAGATATTTCTAGTTTTGTGCAATTGAACTTAATTACAGTGGCCTCTTCCTATAAGGAATCCTGATGATCCGCTTCAAAGGAACAACTTTGAAACCACCTGTTCTGACCTTTTATGTACCCGAGGATATAAGGAACATCAGATATATGTGACAGTTTAAACATGTCCCAACATGTTTCATATAGCGAAAGTCCACGGTATTTCATTATTATATATGTATAATATTATTATAATATGTGTATGTGCATGCGTGCATGCATGCATGTTTGTGTGCATGCATGCGCATGTGCAGTGGAACCTCACTATTAAGGTCACCCTCAGGACTGGGCTATTGTGACCTGAATAGCGAGGTAACCGGATTAGCAGGAGTAATATGCTATGTCCTTCCTGCTATGGAAATAACTTGGGACTGTTGAATGGTGACCATAATCGTAAGGTGGCTGTATTATCAAGGTGACCGTACAGCAAGGTTCGACTGGACTGTACATGTGTATTATATTGGCAAACACAAACAAATCACTTAAATAAATCCAATGCAACATTTCTAGTGTGTTCAATTCTAGAAGTCCAGCAAATGCATGTTAGGACCAGAATAAATAATAGAACATATATCAATTGTACCAGGAATTGAACAGACAAATTGTGCAGACTCATGTGATTTTGTTCTATCAACACAGCCCATGCATGTGATAGCTATATCTCTGTTGATGTGCATGCCAGCCATCAATAATGGTGGCATAACTACACAAAGTTAATTATGGCTTAAAAGCGACACAGTAAACATCTAACCATCAATATTTCCTGTGCGTCAACAGTATCCTATAAATCATTGGAATTTCTAAAGTGGCAATTATCAATATGCACCAACTGCTCTTTTAAATCTGGTTAATAAAGCAATCAGCAGGCAAGTATAAATCAACGTCGATCTGTGGGGCTGTCGGCCCATTTCATAGAAGGTGGTCTGGGCTGTGAAAGGATCCCAGAAATTGGAGATTAGCACCATTTCCTATTTTACTAACAGCACCAGTAAATGACATCATTAGCTGATGTCAATAACATGAATGATGTATAATTCAGTGGTTGTGCATGTGTCTTGCATACTGGGTCGTAATGTCATCTGGCTGAATAGAGCACAGAGTACCTGTGAGTGACAAGTGACAGTTTGTAATCGAACCGAAACATTTTAACTACGTATGTCATTCTATGCTAAAATATATCATTCAATGATTTATTATACCTGTTATAGGCACATAATACATAATATTTAAATACAAAAAATATAATAATATATTTTAAATGGGTAAAAATCATTACCTATTAAACATTTTCGCACAAACAACCTCTGCTGTGTCAATGACCTAAGTATGACCAGGTATAGATTGCTACATGCAGAGTTTGAAAGCTGAACAAATGGTACGTACATACATAATTTCAAAAGTTAATAAGTTAGATATCGTTAGTTAGTTAGTTAGCTAATTAAAATTAGTTTTCTGTCATTTAATTGCAAAGCTAACCTTGCTCTAAAGGCATTTCTGAATAACTTAAAAACATTAAAAAATTTTAAAATTTTTAATCAGCAATGTCAGCAACCTGCTTTATCAGAACCGCAGTGAATTTGCATTTGCTTCCTGGACGACAGAAAATGGCAGAATGTTTCCCCAGATGCCAATGTTATTACAGCTATTTCTGACTGCAGTTACAATGACCAACATGATGGTTTTATGTCTGACATGTAATTTGACCAAGACAAAGTTCAGGCATATAATTCCTATAATTATAATATAGGCCAAGAAAAAGGTCAATGAAATCTTACAGCATATCAGCAAATCAGCAGCTGGACTTCAGTTCCCAGCGCAAAATTATTCTCAACAAATAGCTGAAGACATTGTCTAAATCACATCAGATCATACAAAGGAGACCACAAGTGATGTTCCTGTAACAAATCTTATACAGATTTTTCTGAAGTGACTGTCAATCTTGGATTATTAAAACTGGTTGGTAAACAAGGAGCTTGTTGATATTGACCTGTGATGAAACTGAATTATATGTAGCACTGCTCTGAGAGAGGCATGGGTCACTTCAAACACCATATTATATCCAAAATATGTGGAACAGAATGACAAAGTTTGATAATGACACACTTGCTATTAGATGCTGTGTTAAATATAAAAAAGTATGTAGTAATTAGGCTGACCTTGACAGTGTGACGGTGTGAGCAAAGACAAAATGGTAAACTAGTCTTGTGAATGGTCAAAATAATCACTGTAGACTGTAACAAAACATGTCTGGCAATAAAATTTCACGGGAAAGCAAGACAAGATGTCTAACCACAATGGACTATATGACACTAGCATGGTACGACACTCCTCTTCAGTAACCGCATGTCTCTTTTGAGTAAATGTGTTGTTATTCAGTTCTAGGTTAAATTACCAATAAAATAAACTTAGTCCATGTGTACATGCATGTGTGTGTATGCATGATTACTTGCATGTGTGCATGCATGCACGTGTTTAACTGCAAATCCATGACAGTGTTTTTTATAATTTACTATTCAGGCAAATGAGAAACTACGAGAATACACAAGTAATGTAATAAGCAACAAATAATTTTGTTTACCATTTTGTAAATGCCTTTGCAACGCATGTGAATGTCTTTATTTAGAAACAATTTTGTAGAGCATGCGAAATATTATGTTCTGCAGGAATTGGGTGCTATATTCTCACTAGCATGTGAAGAAAAGAAACTATTAAAAAGAAACTGGCTAATTGGTCACAATAAATTTCTAAATAAAGACATTCACATGCATTGCAAAGTCATTTACAAAACGGTAAACAAAATTATTTGTTGCTCATTACATTACTTGTGTATTCTTGTATCACATGTGTGACTGCTATTGATTGTGCACACCAAGCCTGTTAATGAAGCACACTACGGTACACCAGGTTCACTCAAGGATGTTGACAGCATCTCCTAGTCTTGTTTTCATGCCACTTTTGAATCAATGCATCAAGTGAAGTGGCAAATGTCAAACAAAAACACCAGCCTACTGAATCCTGAATGTGTTCTCTGGATGCTGTCGTTGCCTGTAGCGTTAATGCTGTCTTCACCCAATAACGGCATGCACGCAAGTTTTGCAGAGCGAGTCACTTCTATTTACAATGCAATTTGTTCAGTTTGATGTGATTATTTTCCAAGACAGCATTACTGTATAAAAAACAATATATGCTCCACGATAAATACAACATGCAGCAGTCCAGCATTGCAGTGCACTACAGTACTTGGTGCATGGGGCACAGTGCACTACAGTTCTTGGTGCATGGGGTACAGTGCCCTACAGTTCTTGCATCATGAGTGGTAGTGCACCACAGTGCTTGGTGCATGAGTGGCAGTGCACTATAGTGTTTGGTGCATGAGTCACAGTGTACTACAGTGCTTGGTTCATGAGTGGCAGTGCACTACAGTGCTTGGGTCACAAGTGGCAGTGCACTACATTGTTTGGTGCATGAGTGGCAGTGCACAACAGTGTTTGGTGCATGAGTTGCAGTGCACTACAGTGCTTGGTTCATGAACCGCAGTGCATAATAGTGCTTGGTGCATGAGTCACAGTGCACTACAGTGTTTGGTGCATGAGCTGCAGGTCACTATAGTGTTTAGTGCAGGAGTGACAGTGCACTACAGTGCTTGGTGCATGAGATGCAATGCACTACAGTGCTTTGTGCACAGGGCACAGTGCATTAGTGTTTAGGGCATGAGTCAGAGTGCACTACAGTGCTTGGTGCATGAGTTTCAGTGTTTTGTGCATGGGACACAGTGCACTACAGTGCTGGGAATATCAGTCACAGTGCACTACAGTGCTTGGCACATGAGTCACCGTGCACTACAATACTTGTGCACTAGAGTGTTTGGTGCACAGTGCACTATAGTGCTTGATGCATGAATCACAATGCACAACAGTGCTTGGTGCATGGGGCTGTGTACTACAGTGCTTGGTGAATGCATTTCAGTGCAATACAATAGTGCTTGGTGCATGAGTCACAGTGCACAACAGTTCTTGGTGCATGGAGCACAGTGCACATCTGATGATTTCTTATAGCAATGGTAAATTGCAGCATTCTCATTAGTGCTCTTGGCATGAAACTGATTTTATTGTATCAAATGTTGTTATGCACTCATCACAAATTGCACTGGCCTGAACAAAAATTATTCAGTTTGTTTTGGAAAATGCTGCTTTTCCATGAACTCCTTTGTCACATGGATGAAGCTCAGGCAAAGCTGTAAATCACCGTGGCGCTATATAAGAAATCAATAAAGGACACTTTTTCCCTATCAGTGCACCTTGGGGAAAGACCTGTGCATGCATATCGGGTCGCTTATTTATTGTTTGTACAAATGAATGTACAATGGCAACAACCAAGAATCTATCCCATTGGGATAATCAATTGTCAAGAAACACAGTGAGGCTCTCTACCCTAATAGTAGTTTAAACATGAATTACTGCCTTTTTGAGCAGTGGAGTAGTGACTAGGGCTAGAAGTGAAAAAGGCTATTCAAGCAAGATGGTTCTTGAGAGCCACTTTGGAATCTCCCTTTTACCTGCTTTATTCTCACTAACAGAATCTACGCAAAGTACTGTCAATTGAATTGGTTCAATTGACACTGCAATTTGTTGTGGAGCATATCCAAGAAAAGATTACTGTACAAAACATAGAACAGCTCTAGTGTTGCTGTGTACAGCTCTACTGTTGCTGTGTACAGCTCTAGTGTTGCTGTGTACAGCTCTAGTGTTGCTGTGTACAGCTCTAGTGTTGCTGTGTACAGCTCTAGTGTTGCTGTGTACAGCTCTAGTGTTGCTGTGTACAGCTCTAGTGTTGCTGTGTACAGCTCTAGTGTTGCTGTGTACAGCTCTAGTGTTGCTGTGTACAGCTCTAGTGTTGCTGTACAACAGATATTGCATGAGTCTCAGAGCACACTTGACTTATTATAATAACCATTAGTCATAACATTATAAAATTCCAACAGAGCTCTTGGCATAATGGTGATTTTGAATGCGTGAAGGTATAAAAAATAAATGGTGATTTTAATATATATGCTCTTCTATACTACGATATGCTAAGCCAAGATTGTCAATGATTCTGGTACATAAATAAAACAAATCAATAAAGTGCATATTTCCTTGTTGCATCATATGTGAAACATTTAGTAAGTGTGTTGGTAGCTAAGTACACAAACATTTAGTATGTGTGTTGGTAGCTACATACACAAACATTTAGTAAGTGTGTTGGTAGCTGCATACACAAACATTTAGTAAGTGTGTTGGTAGCTACATACACAAACATTTAGTAAGTAAGCAATGATTCTTGTACAATAAAACAAATCAATATAGCATATTTCCTTGTTGCATCATATGTGAAACATTTAGTAAGTGTGTTGGTAGCTATGTATGCAAACATTTAGTAAGTGTGTTGGTAGCTATGTACACAAACATTAAGTAAGTGTATTGGTAGCTATGTACACAAACATTTAGTAACTGTGTTGGTAGCTATGTACACAAACATTTAGTAAGTGTGTTGGTAGCTATGTACATAAACATTTAGTAAGTGTGTTGGTAGCTATGTATACAAACATTAAGTAAGTGTGTTGGTAGCTATGTACACAAACATTAAGTAAGTGTGTTGGTAGCTATGTACACAAACATTTACATTACTCAAAGAAGTAGAGAAAGGTTTGTAACTAGTGAATGAGTACTGCAACATTAATCTTGGTTAGGGTTTGGCTTAGATATAGGGTTTGGGTTAGGGTAACCATTAGGCCAAGAGAATCCTAGCTGGTTGATTGAGCTAACTTTTTTTGTGAATAAACCTTTCGTGAAAATTGGATCATATTTAGGGGTTAAATTGTATGTGTCCATAATGGTATACTTTGTGTTGTGTGAGCGGTCACTTCCTCTCAATAGATTGCTCTGAAATTTTAACACAGTTGTCTTCTCGTCAAACCTCACCTTTTTTTTTTACCTATGTAGCCCATATGCATAGAAAAATAATATATATACACATATATATATATTATATATATATAAATATATATATATATGTGTGTGTGTGTGTTATGTTCAACTGGGTTAAGCAGGCAGAAATAGGATCTACAAGAAATAGGATCTACAAGAAATATGATCTGCAAGAAATATGATCTACAAGCATGTGCAGCTGTTACTTCTCCTAGAAAACATTTTGCTTAAAAAAATGGTTCTCTTATATTTCCACCTAAAGCTGCTGATACCACTTCTGGTACTAATAAATTCAGGCTGTAATCTGTCTTACAATTACTACAAAGGTAAAGAGCCTCACTCGTTTCCCACTGGGCTGTCTGTTTGAATGAGCATTTATATTACTCCTGGACACATCCAAGCAATATTTCATGCAGCTGAACGGAGCAGGTTTCAAATGGCAGCAATCGAACCCCGTTCATTTGACTTAGAGTCTGGAGCTCTAACCTTGCCACATAGATAGCAATAACTTACCTGCAACATTGATTCCTTGAATCAGGCAGTCCCAACTGACTGGCTGTGTGGTGAAATGACAGGCCAGCCACCCAGTGACTGGAGATACATTCACAAGACAAACAATAAAGGCGACCAATCCATCACTGGGTGCTCTGGATGAGTCTAATGTATGAGACAGGCAGAGATATTAATGATGATTTGTCCACTATGAACACTGTCTGTGAAACTCGTCATCCAAGACCTGTCGTTGCTTTTCTCAAAATTGGACAAGTTTTGTTTTTGCAGTTACTGCATGTCCAGAAGATATCCTGTCTCATAATAATCGAAGCAGCTGCAGTTACAATAAAGGTGACCAGATCTCATGATGCCGGACAACCAGCAACCCAGCCAATCACTCCTGTCTCACAACGTATAGGTTTGTGGTGGAGAGGCTCCTCGCATCTTCAATAATTCAAGCTGCACGCATTAGTTGTCACCATGGCATTGTCTGTCCTAACAGTTTGTGACACAGCCACACTTTGCCATCAGAAATGAGTTATCGTTTCCCCGCCGGCAATGTAAAGCCATTATCCCCGACGTTGATAGGCAATGTTTTTTTACCACTAACAACCACCACAGACACGTTGGGCTGTGAAAGAAGACACTGTGAGACTGGAAGTGGCAGAGAGGAAGTATCTGAGGACAGAGGGAGAGTAACACAGAGTAATACCACAACTCTAATAGGAATGACAGGAGAGGAGGTGAAAGTGAGCAACATATGGGAAAAGGCTGACATCAGGAAGGTTTGGCAACACCCAGGAATATTGGTGGCACCAGGGAATATTGGTGGCATCAGAGAGTATTGGTGGCATCATAGAGTATTGGTGGCATCAGAGAGTATTGGTGGCATCAGGGACTGTTGGTGGCATTAGGAAATATTGGTGCATCAGAGAGCATTTATAGCACTAAGGAGCATTGATCACAGGGAGTATTGATGGCATCAGTAAGTGTTGATGGCATCAGTAAGTGTTGATGGCATCAGTAAGTGTTGATGGCATCAGTGAGTATTGATGGCATCAGGGAGTATTGATGGCATCAGGGAGTATTGATGGCATTAGGGAGTATTGATGGCATCAGGGAGTATCGATGGCATCAGGGAGTATCGATGGCATCAGGAAGTATCGATGGCATCAGGAAGTATCAATGGCATCAGGGAGTATCGATGGCATCAGGGAGTATCGATGGCATCAGGGAGTATCAATGGCATCAGGGAGTATTGATGGCATCAGGGAGTATTGATGGCATCAGGGAGTATTGATGGCATCAGGGAGTATTGATGGCATTAGGGAGTATTGATGGCATCAGGGAGTATTGATGGCATTCATGCACATTCAAATTTACAATGATAAAGACAATTGAAGCATTAAAACTGGACAAATGTAAAGAAGGTTTCTGAATCAACCCATTGACACTTTACAATGATTCAATAGGACAGACTTCCTGCTTCTGGACACCAAGAATTCATATGATTATGTATATCTGAAAACATCAATTCCACACATGTGTCAGTTGTGACCTGGACTCACATGGCTCTGAGAGCCGATGTCATGAGATTCGTTGGAACGAAAGACATCCAAAGAGCTAATCAGTATGCTTCTCAGGGAACACTTGCACAAATTGAACCTGATTACTACGACCTAATTATTGTAGTTGAAACACGATCTGAGGTCACATCAGCCATTGATGAATGGGAACACAGCGCCAAACAGACACATTAATGTTGTGCATTATTTCAGTGTTAAATAAGTTCAGTGTTGCCACTGGATCTGTTATGCTATCCCCAGATCCCAACACTGGATCTGTTATGCTATCCCTGGATCCCAACATTGGATCTGTTATACTATCCCCGGATCCCAACACTGGATCTGTTATGCTATCCCTGGATCCCAACACTGGATCTGTTATGTTACCCCTAGATCCCAACACCGAATCTGTTATGCTACCCTTAGATCCCAACACTGGATCAGTTATGCTACCCATAGATACTAACACTGGATTTGTTATGCTACCCCTAGATCCCAACACTGGATCAGTTATGCTACCCCTAGATCCCAACACTGGATCAGTTATGTTACCCATAGATCCCAACACTGGATCTGTTATGCTTTCCCTGAATCCCTACACTTAATCTGTTATGCTTTCAATGGCTCCTAACACTGGATCTGTTATGTTATCCATGGATCCCAACACTGAATCTGTTACGCTACCCCTAGATCCAAACACTGGATCTGTTATGCTTTCACATGGTTCCCAAAACTGGACCTGTTGTGCTGTTCCTAGATCCCAGCAGTGGATTTGTTATGCTACCCCTAGATCCCAACACTGGATCTGTTATGCTACTCCCAGATACCAAGACTGGATCTGTTACGCTGCCCCTGGATCCAAACACTGGATCTATTACCCTGCCCCTGGATATGTTAATGGAACATCTAACAATGACACTTTTGTAACATCTCAGGTTGAGTCTGTAGAATAGATGCATAAAATGCACATTAAAACGTAAAAGAAAATAGAAGACATGCATATGTATGTGTGTATGTGTGTGTGTGCGTGCGTGCATGCGTGCATGCGTGCATGTGTGTCATTACATGAGCCATTTTGTGTCATTATTATGATCTATTGTTCACATCCTTCAGAATAGCTGCATTTCAATTACTGCAGTTTATTTGTGCTCACGGAATATATGAGACTCACTAAGCTTCTGCACGGTAATTGGTCTTGTCACGAAGAGGGCCTCATTAGAGCGCTGTATGCGCCATTCGTTGAGTCCTGCATGACATGCACTACTCTTTTATTCCCATCTTTCTAATGCTACAAATGCCACTGCAACAAATTGTTATCTCTTGTGAATACTAGCTGGAACATCACTCAAGCAGCGTGGCGGCTACCAAGAATCCCAGTGTACAAGAGAAATCATGCAGACAAAAAAATATAGAATGAGATGGCAGAATGAGTACACATATGATATGTGTATGTATATATACTTATATATATATATATATATATATATATATATATATATATATATATATATATATATATATATATATATATATATATGATGGTGGTGCTAATACCAGCCAATCACACACTAAGGTGTATCGTTAGACAGGGTTCATGCTTCCAGAGAGAAAACAGCCAGGGCATATAGCAACACCTCAAGTAATGTCAGAGAGAAGGCAGCCAGGGCATGCAGCAATACCTCAAGCAATGCCAGAGAGAATGCAGCCAGGGTATGCAGCAACACCTCAAGCAATGTCAGAGAGAAGCCAGCCAGGGCATGCAGAAACACCTCAAACAATGTCAGAGAGAATGCAGCCAGGGTATGCAGAAACACCTCAAACAATGTCAGAGAGAAGGCAGCCAGGGCATGCAGAAACACCTCAAACAATGTCAGAGAGAATGCAGCCAGGGCATGCAGCAACACCTCAAACAATGTCAGAGAGAAGGCAGCCAGGGCATGCAGAAACACCTCAAACAATGTCAGAGAGAATGCAGCCAGGGCATGCAGAAACACCTCAAACAATGTCAGAGAGAATGCAGCCAGGGTATGCAGAAACACCTCAAACAATGTCAGAGAGAAGGCAGCCAGGGCATGCAGAAACACCTCAAAAAATGTCAGAGAGAATGCAGCCAGGGCATGCAGAAACACCTCAAGCAATGTCAGAGAGAAGGCAGCCAGGGCATGCAGAAACACCTCAAACAATGCCAGAGAGAAGGCAGCCAGGGTATGCAGCAACACCTCAAGCAATGTCAGAGAGAAGGCAGCCAGGGCATGCAGCAATACCTCAAGCAATGTCAGAGAGAATGCAGCCAGGGCATGCAGAAACACCTCAAACAATGTCAGAGAGAATGCAGCCAGGGCATGCAGAAACACCTCAAACAATGTCAGAGAGAATGCAGCCAGGGCATGCAGAAACACCTCAAACAATGTCAGAGAGAATGCAGCCAGGGCATGCAGAAACACCTCAAGCAATGTCAGAGAGAAGGCAGCCAGGGCATGCAGCAATACCTCAAGCAATGCCAGAGAGAATGCAGCCAGGGTATGCAGCAACACCTCAAGCAATGTCAGAGAGAAGGCAGCCAGGGCATGCAGAAAAACCTCAAGCAATGCCAGAGAGAATGCAGCCAGGGTATGCAGAAACACCTCAAGCAATGTGAGATAGAAGGCAGCCAGGGCATGCAGCAACACCTCAAGCAATGTCAGAGAGAATGCAGCCAAGGCATGCAGAAAAACCTCAAACAATGTCAGAGAGAATGCAGCCAGGGCATGTTGCAACACCTCAAGCAATGTCAGAGAGAAAGCAGCCAGGGCATGTAGCAACACCTCAATCAATGAGAGATAGAAGGCAGCCAGGGCATGCAGCAATACCTCATGCAATGTCAGAGATAATTCAGCCAGGGCATGCAGCAACACCTCAAACAATGTCAGAGAGAAGGCAGCCAAGGCATGTAGCAACACCTCAAGCAATGCCAGAGAGAATGCAGTCAGGGCATGCAGCAACACCTCAAGCAATGCCAGAGAGAATGCAGCCAGGGCATGCAGCAACACCTCAAACAATGTCAGAGAGAAGGCAGCCAGGGCATGTAGCAACACCTCAAGCAATGCCAGAGAGAATGCAGTCAGGGCATGTAGCAATACCTCAAGCAATGCCTGAGACAAGGCAGCCAGGGCATGCAGCAACACCTCATGCAATGCTTGAGACAAGGCAGCCAGGGTATGCAGCAACACCTCACGCAATGCCTGAGACAAGGCAGCCAGGGCATGTAGCAACACCTCACACAATGCTTGAGACAAGGCAGCCAGGGCATGTAGCAACACCTCACGCAATGCCTGAGACAAGGCAGCCAGGGCATGCAGCAACACCTCATGCAATGCTTGAGACAAGGCAGCCAGGGTATGCAGCAACACCTCACGCAATGCCTGAGACAAGGCAGCCAGGGCATGTAGCAACACCACACGCAATGCCTGAGACAAGGCAACCAGGGCATGTAGCAACACCTCACACAATGCTTGAGACAAGGCAGCCAGGGCATGTAGCAACACCTCACACAATGCTTGAGACAAGGCAGCCAGGGCATGTAGCAACACTACACGCAATGCCTGAGACAAGGCAGCCAGGGCATGTAGCAACACCTCACACAATGCTTGAGACAAGGCAGCCAGGGCATGTAGCAACACCTCACGCAATGCCTGAGACAAGGCAGCCAGGGCATGTAGCAACACTTCAAGCAATGCCAGAGAGAAGTTTTGGGATATTGTTAAGTTAGAACCAAGACCCAATGTTTTGTTTTGGACACATGGCTTGGATTACAGTAAAGTTTAGTAACAAGTAGTGATAGTAGCAACACTCAGGCAAGAGTTACATTGGCCTTGAGGTAACCTCATCAGCCATTCGGTGTGAAATTGCTAAATAAGAGGGATTACATTGGTTCCCTGGCAGACCTGCACAAACTGCTGACACAACTGTTCATTAATCCAGTATGTGTTGCCACAACACTCCAGATCCTGTTCATATGATTAACTCACAGCCGCTGGGAAATTACCAAAACATTATTAGCAGTACATCTTCTTCCAAGGAAGACTACATTAGGACGTCATATAATGTGCTCTAATGATCACTGTATGTGTGGCAATCATGACTCAACAAAATCACACATATGTCTAAGATAACCGTAAATGGCCACAATACCATTCTCTAACATGCATGTGGCCATATCATTATATCAATGTGAAGATTGTTGCTAAAAATACAATCTTGAGCTGTGTACGATATTGTCGGATTAGGAACTACGTTCAGTGGGCACAATTTTTACAAGACAGTTTTCTTTTGTAATAAATCCAACTTGTGAATGAGCCACAAGTCATATCTTTTCAAAAGAGCCTTGACATTTTTTAATGAAATGGCAACAAGGATACTAGACAGCAACACAGCAATTGCAAATGTGAAAAGGCACACAGACGGTAGATGCATAAACCTGATATCAGGAGGGAATAAAGTAGACAGAATAAAACATCAGACAAACAAGGAAGATATGGCCTGATGAAAGGAAGGAAGGAAAGTGGTACATAAAGAGACATTCTGTATGTAGTGGGTACAGTGGACTATACCTTCAAAACAATGCAGCCAAGTCATACAGTTTAGTTCTTATATAGAGTGTACAGTCCTAATATAGTGTGTTCAGTCCTTATATAGTGTGTACAGTCCTTATATAGTGTGTACAGTCCTTATATAGTGTGTACAGTCCTTATATAATGTATACAGTCCTTATATAGTGTGTACAGTTCTTATATAATGTGTACAGTCCTTATATAGTGTGTACAATCCTTATATAGTGTTACAGTCCTTATAAAAAATAGTGTATACAAGCTCACTCAATGCAATTTTACATTCAACCCTCTCCGTCGCAAACCTGTTCACTCCAATACCAACTTGACATCTCTGGGAAGCATTCAGCTATGCTGCAATTGCTGCATGAAGAATATTCATTTACATGTATCCACCAGTGTATGTAGCCAGGTACTTGGTTCTACAGCTGAGTGAACTGGAGCAATTTTAATGCATAGACATTCATATGTCATCTGAACAGTTACATTTATAAAGTTATTACACATGCATTCAGTATGTTCCATGAGATTCAGGGGTACAGTTCAGATTGTTGAATCAGACGTTTGTGATATGGATGGACATAGTTATTAATATCATGACACAGCCATTGCATACATGGTAGTGTAGGGGTTACAACATCGGGCTCTCAATTGAGAGAACCCTCTTGCCGACGTTTTGAAGCTTTGGCAATTTCGTTCATCCCATGTTGCCACAGTTCACTCAGCTGTAAATGAGCAGACAGAGGTGGATCTCTGAACGAATAGTCTTTGCGCAGTTATTGCAGCATGGCTGAATGCATCCCAGAGAAGTTGAGTTGGCACTGGAATGAACAGGTCTTCCAGGTGGTGAAGTGAGATGCACTTTGAACAGGACTGGATACTGTGTTATATAAGAATTTACCTCTACCTTTACAATATAATTATTGTTTATGGTTTTTCTGAAGTCATTATATGCAAAATATATGATATGAAACAATAACAGATGAAACATAGTGGGCGTTTATTGCCTCAAACGTAGCACACGTTGTATATAAAAAGGCACATTTGATGGCCACAGAATTATTGTTTATGACATCGCATACAAGATGATAGATGAACGTTTAATTGTTTTAAAACTGACTGCGATGACACAGAACATATTTGCCAACTTTTAATTAAATTTAAGGCGTGTGAAATAAATATAAAATGGTACATATGCAATATACATCCCTCGTACTCAACAACAGGTGCAGTAGTACAAACAATCGGACATGGCCTATGGTAAGGTTATTTGTACAAATCCTCTGCTATCTCATATCATTTGTGGGTGACGCACTTCACAAAGTTAATGAAGCAATTAACCTAACCAACATTTCAAGCACACCATTAGTGAAAAAAAATGATTCCATAAATTTTTGAGATGCCCCCATAGGTAGGACTCATGTGGCTAAATCAGTAAACAACAACACATGCAGCAGAACGCTGACATCTAACAATGTCTGTCTTGTCTGTCTAACAGAACACTGACATCTAACAATGTCTGTCTTGTCTGTCTAACAGAACACTGACATCTAACAATGTCTGTCTTGTCTGTCTAACAGAACACTGACATCTAACAATGTCTGTCTTGTCTGTCTAACAGAACATTGACATCTAACAGTAATGTGTCTGTCTTGTCTGTCTAACAGAACACTGACATCTAACAGTAATGTGTCCGTCTTGTCTGTCTAACAGAACACTGACATCTAACAGTATGTGTCTGTCTTGTCTGTCTAACAGAACACTGACATCTAACAGTAATGTGTCTGTCTTGTCTGTCTAACAGAACACTGACATCTAACAGTATGTGTCTGTCTTGTCTGTCTAACAGAACACTGACATCTAACAGTAATGTGTCTATCTTGTCTGTCTAACAGAACACTGACATCTAACAGTATGTGTCTGTCTTGTCTGTCTAACAGAACACTGACATCTAACAGTATGTGTCTGTCTTGTCTGTCGAACAGAACACTGACATCTAACAGTAATGTGTCTGTCTTATCTGTCTAACAGAACACTGACATCTAACAGTAATGTGTCTGTCTTGTCTGTCTAACAGAACACTGACATCTAACAGTATGTGTCTGTCTTGTCTGTCTAACAGAACACTGACATCTAACAGTAATGTGTCTATCTTGTCTGTCTAACAGAACACTGACATCTAACAGTATGCATCTGTCTTGTCTGTCTAACAGAACACTGACATCTAACAGTATGTGTCTGTCTTGTCTGTCTAACAGAACACTGACATCTAACAGTAATGTGTCTGTCTTGTCTGTCTAACAGAACACTGACATCTAACAGTATGTGTCTGTCTTGTCTGTCTAACAGAACACTGACATCTAACAGTATGTATCTGTCTTGTCTGTCTAACAGAACACTGACATCTAACAGTATGTGTCTGTCTTGTCTGTCTAACAGAACACTGACATCTAACAGTATGTGTCTGTCTTGTCTGTCTAACAGAACACTGACATCTAACAGTAATGTGTCTGTCTTGTCTGTCTAACAGAACACTGACATCTAACAGTAATGTGTCTGTCTTGTCTGTCTAACAGAACACTGACATCTAACAGTAATGTGTCTGTCTTGTCTGTCTAACAGAACACTGACATCTAACAGTAATGTGTCTGTCTTGTCTGTCTAACAGAACACTGACATCTAACAGTAATGTGTCTGTCTTGTCTGTTTAACAGAACACTGACATCTAACAGTATGTGTCTGTCTTGTCTGTCTAACAGAACACTGATATCTAACAGTAATGTGTCTGTCTTGTCTGTCTAACAGAACACTGACATCTAACAGTATGTGTCTGTCTTGTCTGTCTAACAGAACACTGACATCTAACAGTATGTGTCTGTCTTGTCTGTCTAACAGAACACTGACATCTAACAGTAATGTGTCTGTCTTGTCTGTCTAACAGAACACTGACATCTAACAGTATGTGTCTGTCTTGTCTGTCTAACAGAACACTGACATCTAACAGTATGTGTCTGTCTTGAATAAATCTAACAGAAGAGCTTTACCTCAAAAAACCTGTCTCCCAAAATATGCATGGTTTTAGTTCTGTTGCTTTATTGTTGCAATAGAAACATATCATGGTTCACGCATTCCTACACTACATGTTTAATCTGAAACAACAAGAGATCTTGGTGCATGTGTATAGTAACAATGGCACTCCAGCCTGTTACCATGACAACGTGACAACAATGCAAGACGTGCTAGTCACTGACCAGTAGATGGCTAATGGAGGATAGTCACTACGATGTAGTGTCCGAAAATTCCTGTGGGACTTCTCGCCACCTCACTGTTGGCTAATAATCAGGGTATGAAGACATTTCAATAACAAGATTTAACAAGATTACCATCCAAAGCAAAACACAGACGGCAAGTGGACAAGGAAGCCAATGGTTTATCAAGAGTCCAACAATCTATCATCTATGTAATTTTGTCTTTATGAAATATCTGGGTTTTTTACATATTCACACTGCTAGCAAATAGTAGCGTTTACAACTATAATTGATTCCATTCATTTATTGGCACAGAATATGAAACTATGTAGTGCTTTAGGAAATAACCCATGTTTTCATATACACATGCATACACGCATACAACAGATGGCTGACCAAGGCTGTGTCCAATTACATAATTGTAATGGATTACAGCAAATTGTTGCAATTATAATTGATCATGGTTTTCAAATCGTGCTGTAATTGTAACTGAAATACATTGTGCAATTGCAACAATAACTTCAATTACAATCAATTACAGTATGTTTCATATCGCAAACTACCTGAAAAAACCATCAACAAAAATATCATATTGTTTCAGTCCTTTATATTTGTTTACTGGAATTTCTGCATACTTGCCATTAATAAAAAAATGTAATGACAAATTCTTTACAAATGCGACATCCCTATACTACTATACAAATTTCCACTGACACTGACAAAAACAGAGAAAGTAATCCCATGTAATTAAAAATGCCTACATTTTGCCCATGATAAGAACTATGGTATCACCGTGGATATAGTCAAACATCCACAAACAACCTACAAATAGCTCGTAAACGGAAACTTATCAAATGTACTGATTAAACATATTGTTGAAAACAATAAGGTCTATTAAAAACCACAAAAAGTAATTACAAATGAATCACATAAAATATTAATAATTGTCATTAACTTATTAGCAAAATTACTAATTATGAAGAATTTATTTGGGGATATTTTGTCCTCATATTTCATTCATTCACCACAGTCATATCCCTTAGAAACAATAAACATACCACAGCACATACACCACAAGCCTAAACTGACATGCACATATAGTCATTACATACACCCGTATATAACAGATACAAGCACAGAAACTGGAATCACAAATATTACATAGATAAAACCAATAGGCCACCTCCTTAACTGAACAATCAGGTTAGGTGCGTCCTAATCACCGATGTCATCTTCAATGTGTTTACCTGTATCTGAAGAGAGTCTGTGTCACAGTAGCTGCGAAGGTCAGTCACTGTCACCACCATCGTCACCAGCATCAACTGAGGCAGCATCCACGGCAGCAATCAATTGCACGCTCAACGCATCTCTGACCTGTCCAATTAAAACTGTGTCGAGCAATCGTCACATAGCGAGCTTGCATTTTTAATACAGCAGCAGTTCTTCATAACAGATGTATTTAGCACACCTATCAATGGCAGAGGAGCATCTCTTGGTCGTACCATTCTCAGTGCAAGGGACCACAGGTAGTTTATCATCAGAACAAGACAGCACTAGCCACAACTTGTACATTACATACAGTTGATAATCTTGCAATTTCTTGGATATTTACTGTGCATTAATGCATGAAACTAGTGGTTATTTAACGAGATTGCTTTCCAAGGCAAAAGACCCAGATTGCAAGTGGACAAGGAAGCCACTGGCTTATCGAGAGTCCAAAATTTTCTCATCTATGTGTAACCTGCCCTGCAAAGAGATATTTGTCAATTTTGTTTTTAAACATATTCACACTAGCTAGCATTTATACAATCTATAGATAATTTGTTCCATTCATTTATTGTAACACCTACGTGTCCTGTTACTTGGAAGACCAGTTTTTATCATTCCTATTAATGTTTTCTACTTCAAAGCTCTACCAGTACATGGTTCTGGGGCTATGCAGCTAAGAGATAATAAAAACTAACCGTGTACAACTAAATTAAAAATATCACGCCAGTGGTTTACTCAGATTGTGTTCTAAAAGTTGGAGATTCTGGTCGTTTCTCCGAATGACAGAGGGCTGACATGTTAATTGGCGTGACTGATAAGCGCATGCACAGAAAAAAATCAGGGTAACCTAGCCTGAAGTGATGCATTAAAGGAAACCAATGCAAAGTCTCAAACAAACATGTTATTTTGCCAGAAAGAAGACTAGTTTAGTAAACAAAGGCCAACATTTGTTACATAAGTTGAGTTTGGACGCAAACAGCATGGCTATATTCTATTGGCAAGAATAGGAACAGGTGAGTATGAACATATTTTTTTGGCAAGCGAATATTTGTCAAAATACCGCACTTGTGACATAGTGTCATCTAACTGTATAGCATGGCCCATGAAATTAAGCTGTGTGTTCAACCACTACCACCACGATCACCTGTTACAGTACTACCAGTACTACTATTATTAATACTACTATTACTACTACTAGGCCTACTACAACTACTATGACTACTACTGCTGCTGCTGCTGCTGCTGCTGCTGCAGCTGCTGCTGCTGCTACTACTACTACTACTACTACAACTCTACTTGTAGTAATATTAAATACAAATAATGTGAACTAGTTTATTTAAGGTAGTTGAGGCAGCTAGTGGCTGTTGATTGATTCATTTTTTTTCCTCATAACATGCTAGGGAATATTGAACTGAATGTCGACACCACAAATAATGACCCCCAGGCACAAACATCATATTTCGCCAATCCATCCTTCAAAAAAACAGACCTGCTGGAAATCCCCCTGACTTCTTAGAAACGCTGATGATGTTTCCATAGTAACAATCGTGTGTGCCTAGATCTTGGAACCAGCTTTATTCGTTCGCCGTGAATACAGAACATAATATTATCGTCTGGTTACTGTGATTCTAGTACATATCAGTACTATATCTACCTAACTAAATCATGTCCTTAAACCAGCAAATATCAGCGCTAACATAGTTTATTGTGCCTTTAAAGCTATAACAGAAACAGCCACATATATGTGACCTGGTGACCACGTGGATAATGGTCCAATCAAAATGATCATAAACACGCCCTGCCACATGTTTATCAGATGGTTGGCGTAACCTGATACCGTAGACGACAACACGTTACAAATACAGATTCAAGGGCCATTGTGATGTCAAATTAAGGGGACATGTTAATATTAAAATATTAAATTGCTGTTATGTTTTGTCAACAATACGTAAAACGAAATACGAAAAAACGTCACATTTCAAGCATGATATGCGTATCTATTGACATTTCTGTTATCGCTAACAACCAGGAAATTATGCTTAATTTACTTTCTTAGAAAAACTACAACACTTGCCAAGCTGCAATTTGGTGTATGGATGTGTCCTAAATGTAGACAAAATTGCATGAATTTTAATTATGATTGATGAAGGGTTTATGTCAAAAATACACTGCCACGTTAGGCTGTCATTCAACTTTTTGCGAACTTATTCATGGTGGTGTAGCATACGTAATTCATTTATGGTAACCAAAATGTTCCATAAAGTTATCAGTGATGCTATCATACTTATATGTATGTCATTTATTTATTTGGGGATTTTCTCAAAACAATATAATTTTGCGGCAATTTTTTTTCACATTTACAAAAATGTTTTTAAAATCTTGTAACATAATTAAATAAATAAAAAATCTACATTTTATTAATGTGGAATATTATATAGTATTTCATCTAAAATCTGTGAAGAAATGGTTAATTTGTCTTAAAAACTTCTACAGAAACTACTCAATTCAAGACAAGCATATAATAGCTGCCCCAGCTACATTAAGGTGCAAGAAAATAATAAAGGTCATCTCAACTTACCAACATTACTCAATTCCCATTTCAGCTGTCTTGTCCTCTGTGTGTCTGCTCAACTGGGACTGAAGCATCCACTCATCCATGAAAGTGCATCCATGCGTAACCTCAGTTACTACATCAACAAATTGCTCCTCTGTCATGGTGTCTAACCTATAGAGCAAAGGTTTTCATATACAGGGTGTATACTTCCAACCTAACTACACTGAATGTTGTATTCTAACAAAACCATGAATTATTAAGTATTTGTATAAAATATATTATAAATATATCAAATAGTTTAAATAAAATTAATTATATACATATATATATTTTTTCTTGATGTACTCATTCTTGTCAGTGAGATATATATTGAACCAAACACACAGGCCAGTATATAGATATCAGTTGTCAAACAGAGAGATAAAGGACATTTCTGTGGTTTGGTGACATCAAGAGTGGACAGACAGCCTACAAAGTCATCTTGCTGAGAACAACAGATGGCTGACCAAGGCTGAGTCCAATTACATAATTGTAATGGATTACAGCAAATTGTTGCAATTGTAATTGATCATGGTTTTAAAATCGTGCTGTAATTGTAACTGAAATACATTGTGCAATTGCAACAATAACTTCAATTACAATCAATTACAGTATGTTTCATATCACAAACTACCTGAAAAAACCATCAACAAAAATATCATATGTTATATATGTTTCAGTCCTTTATATTTGTTTATCAATTGTATACAAAATAAAATTTCAGCAACACACATACCATATAATTAACAAATGGCGAATATAAAAGGTATGTAAAGGTACTTAAACATATTTGGCTCTGCATAGTACATCTGCAATTGTAATTATAATTGATTTTTTTACATCTTAGAATTGTGTAATTGAAATGAAAAATAAAATGTTATTGTAATTGATTTGATTTTGTGCAATGAGAATGAGAGAGCAAAAGTGACAAACAGATCACATATCACAGACAGTTTTAAGCATCACATGCCATAAACCAAAATTTTTTCCCATAGAAACTATCAGTGGCCATCGGTCAAAAACAACTGGCAGTGGCATCGACACACAATTAAACTCTGCAGAAAATGTAATCCAGTTAAAAACCATCTGCCGTTGTTAAAATGTGCAGCCACCAATGAAAAACTGCTGAACATGTTGGGCACAAACAGAACACACATCATGGTTTAAATTGTTATGTTCAATATTTATTAAGCCATTTCAATTTGTCAACAATATTAAATTATTAAAATAAAGTCTTGTTTTCAACTGCCAAGTAATCACTGTACTAAGAGACAACATATATTTAACATGATTTAATAACAAGAGTAAATTGCTATCCAAAGCAGAAAGCAAATGGACAAGGAAGCCATTGGCTTAAGAGTCCAATGATTGTTATCTATGCGTAACCCACCCTTCTGCAATATTTGTAAATTTTGCTTATAAAAATACTCATGCTACTAGCATTTACACATTCAGTAGATATTTGTTCCATTCATTTATCATCCTCTGTGAGAATGGGAGCTTTCTTTTATCTAATCTACACTGTTTCTTCATTAACGTTTCTTCATGTCCTCTAGCTTCTTCTATCTTCCTTGGGTGAGAAACAAACTTCTATAAATATTTTCATAACCACAAAGTATAGCAGAGCTACCCTCACCTTTAATACATGGTCCTTCTCTCTTAATAATTAAACCTGGTTGACCAGTTTAATATAATCAATTAAGAACTAATGGTTTCTCCATAGAGTGCATAGGTTTTTTACATTCTATTCACACAATCATGGGCGTCTGCGGGGGGAGGCAAGGGGGCACTTGTCCCCCTGGGTCTGGATTTATTTGGGCATACTGTATATTCGTGAGCTCAAAGTATATGTTTACTTTACATTTTTTCTCCAGGGAGGGGAAAAAAAGAAGAAAGATATATATATATATATATATATATATATATATATATATATATATATATATATATATATATATATATATATATATATATATATATAAGAAAAGAAAAAAGATATATATATATATATATATATATATATCTTTTTTCTTTTCTTGCCCCTCCCTGGAAAAATTCCTGCGGACGACCCTGCACACAATGCTAGGTTCAGTCAACTTCTAATACTTAATGTACATATGTGTTCTAACTAATTTACTGCTCATTTTAAATTAATGCATATCATAAAATATATAGACATCCTCACGACACGACTACCACATGTTTCTGTGTGCAGCGAATATCAGTTCAATAAAGTCATACTAGTACAAGCTGGTACTAGGCGCCGCAGGCAGCTGATACATATATTGAGAGGGTGTGGCAGGGGTTTCAACCTCCCATCTGATCTCCCACATGTTTTGGGGTCCCTCCCATCTTCCACCTATTTATGGGCCAAGACAAGAGTGAAGAAAACTATTTTTGAGACCAACCTCCTACTTCCTCTCACACCCCATCGAATTATATAATTGTTCAAATATTATTAGGCCTTAGTTCACTCAGCTGTATAAAATTAATGAGTACCTGGCAATAGACAGCGGTTGATATGTGTGAACGAACATCCTACGCACCGTCATTGCAAGCTGGCTGAAAGCTTCCCAGAACAGTCGAGTTGGTGACGATCATCATAACTGTGTCGCCACCTGCCGCAATGTACCGTGCTTACGATTGAGTGGGTGGCATTCACCAGGTGGCGCCGCTGTAGGTGTGACCTAACGTGCCAAAGGAAGTACGTTGTGTATTCGACGCGTCGAGATAAAGAAACAGAACTTCGTTTGTCGGCAAGTACGCTGATTCGTCAACATACACGGTAAAATATGAACGTTATTTATTTGGCGATGTCGTAGTTTTAACATTATCGATCAAGATAACTTGTCACCGATCAAAGATGAAGTCGGTCTAGAAGTAAAGGAAATCTGGTTTGGGACTTTCGAGCTTGGCTTCTCGTGTCACTGCCCGCATAATTCCATAAACCATGGCCTGGGCATTGCACAACCATACATAGCCATAGGCAAGTTATGACCACAGCACGAAACAAATTCAGAACACGATTTTAATATTTGCGAAACTTTACCACGAAACTTGCTGGCAGTAGTGTATAATAATTATTATGTGAGTGACGCAGTACTACTACTGAGACTGAGTACTGCTGTCCGTTTTTACCTGGTTTAACGCCCCAATTACACTTACAGGCTACAATGTCAATGACGTGTGCCATAGTGTGGGCGTATTGTGTATTATTATCAATAATACATGACATCATCATGATGACATCATCATGATGACATCATCATGATGACATCATCATGATGACATCATCATGATGACATCATCATGATGACATCATCATGATGACACATCTACTCAAAGTCAGGTTGCTTAGTGGTGTGTAAACAGCAAAGTTTCTTAACATCTGATGGTTATGTCGCTTGCTAACAAACCACACAGAAAACAACATTTTATAACTTCTAGTTCTGCTTATCTATAAACGTAGTCGCAGAAGGTGCCCAGAAGTTTCACACAATAAAATTATATTCTTTCAGCATCTAATGGCAATATTACGTTGTGTCGTATATATGCCATCTGGCAACTAAAGATGGCAGATAGTTATATAGGTGAACTTTGCACCATATATGATGATTCCAATAATGAAATATCATTGTGTGCATTTGTATTATAATTCTTTTTTTACCTAAAATAATGCATTTCTGTCGGTAAAAAACTGTTTTGTGATCTACTATGAAAACCAACTTTTCACCAATGAAGTAGTCTTCTGATACCAGGGACAGTTGAACAGGACACAATACCAGAACTTGTTTAATGAACAAATTGGTAAAAATAACATTGAAAATCGTCCTTGTCTGTCCATCTCATAGGTACTAATCCTGAGTGGTGAATACCTGTAAGTGTAAGATTACTAACATAACTTGTTAAGGTCGCAAAAGAACCCTTATGAATGTATCTACATTATGCAGGATTTACCTGTTTGATTTTATTGTGAATATATTATGCAGTAGACAATAAAAAATTATGTAAACCTTATGTATGATCGTCAGTATGTGTAACAGTTGTAACCGTCATCCACAGCCATGGTTGTCTCACTCCATGGTAAAGGAGTCTCTTCACATTTGTGCCACTTTTGTCTGCATTCCAGTCAACTCCCACAAACTGCCAGATTTCATGAATACATATCATCCTTGTCTGTCCGTCTCAGGTACTAATCCTGAGTGGTGACCACCTGTAAGTGTAAAATCACTAACATAACTTGTTAAGGTCGCAAAAGAACCCTTATGATTTTATCTACATTATGTTGGATTTCCCTGTTTGGTTTTATTGTGAATATATTGTGCAGTAGACAATAGAAAATTATGTAAACCTAATGTATGCTGAACATGCATCAGCATACATTATATTAACACAGGCTTTGTTTGTAAAATGAGGCTGGCTGTAATGATGAGTGACAGTTGGGATCTGAAGATTTATCAAGCACTTTGTCTGTCTCAAACCTCATACGCACAATGGGCTAGACACAAGGATGAAGGTTGGACAGATCCCCACTGTCTCACAAACTAACAGTTGCTCGAAATGAGACGCACCATTGTCTGTGGACATGGGTGACAAGATTAGTAAGGAAGGAAGCTGGGATCAGGGCTGGGTCCAATTATGTAATTGTAATTGATTACAGCAAAATTGTGTAATTGTAATTGATTATGGTTTCGAAATTTTTCTGTAATTGTAATTGTTATATTTTGTATAATTGAAAATTTATTTCAATTACAATCAATTACAGTACATTTCATATTACAAACAACCTGAACGAATTGTCAGTAAAAATATAATTTAAGTCTCACATGAGTTGAAAATCAAGACTAATAATAATAACACCTGCTTATATATTTATATTTAAGTTACAGTATTCACTGTCTGGTGGGTACTGGTCCTTGGTGCTAGTGGTGGGTAGCCTTAGTGATTAGCCTTTTCAACAAGTTGGTAACAGCCAGGAAGCAATAAACAATGCACAGGCATTGTCAGACAAAGGCTAAGCTGGTATTCAAACAACATGGAATTGCTTCAGAAAATATCAGCTCTGTGAAACATTGCTGAGTTAGCAAGCCAATAACACCCCTTGTGTTGTGGTGGATTGGAGACAGGTCAGGTGGCAAAGACCATTTATATGGCCTCTCTCCCCATTCCCAACTCACACAAAACAAAGGGCAGACCAATTAAGAATGTTAGCTCAGAGCAGGAGCTACAACCTCAAAGTTAATACATCATACCCTATTATTAGTATTTTCGGAAGAAAAATGTGAGAAATGCACACAGGTAAATGTCTGCAAAACTAGAAAGGATGCTTAGAGAAGAACTACAAATAAATATTGTATTATGGCGTGTGGGATTTTGTCCAATTTTCACATTTTTGTATTTTGTCCTGTGGGATTTTGTTCACTTTTCATATTTTGTGATTTTGTCTGTAAGGAATATGTCCTGTAGGAGTATGTCCGGATACTGCATTTTATTTTGATATAACGAAAATATGTTTTAAACTGCTATCTTTTTATTTAGTATAATTCAAAGTCAAAGTTCAACAAAATGTACAAACATTACCGTTATATTTGTTTATCAATTGTGTGCAAAATATTTAAATTCAGCAAAACGTGCAAAAATACATAATTAACAAATGCTGAATATATTTGGTTCTGCATATTGTAATTGAAATTGAAACAGTGTAATTGTAATTGATTTGGAAAATTATGACTAATTGTAATTGAAATAAAAAATTAAATGTAATTGTAATTGATATAATTTTGTGTAATTGGACCCAGCCCTGGCTGGGATTATGATATGGGCAACTGTTCTGGGAAGATTCAGGGAATTCTAGGAAGAAAGAATCTGGGATTACATTATGCACCATAGTTCATAGAAGGGATGTAGCTGAGAGTATGCGTCATAGTTATCGGAAGGGAAGAAACTCAAGCTGGGAATATGCAGCATCGGTGCAGGGTAGTGACACCTTCAACCACCTCACCCCTGATCTATCTGTCTTTGGTTTCAGGTGCGGTCAGTGCAAGATGACTATAAACATCATGTGCAAGTACATAATAGCTGCCATTCTTCTGTGCGACACTGTCGGTGTGATGTCTGCCGCCAACGCCTGCTCACCACCCATTGCCAACTGCTCGTGTGTTGATGGCACACTCTCCTGCATGCATCTCACAGAACTGCCAGCAGACATTCCATCAAACATCACCGAATTCATGTTTGAAGAATGCCGTCTTGGACAACTCACACACATTCCTTATACCAAGGCTGAGGTGTTGTTCATCCGTAACAGTGGCCTGACCGACATCAGCGATGGAGTTCTGCAGAATCTTGTCTCTCTCAAGACACTTGATCTGACTGGCAACCGACTCGTTTCTCTGCGCAAGGAGATGTTTCTGGGACTCAGGTCATTGACCGACCTATCATTGCGCTACAATGGCATCAAACATGTCGCAGACGATGCCTTTGAGAATCTGCCTAACCTTATTGAGATAAACCTGAGTGAGAACTCAGGATTGCACATATCGGACAACGTCCTCAGCAAGAATAAAGAACTGAAACACATCATGCTGAGACGATGTGATCTCAAGAACATCCCCATCAATGCTCTGTCGAAGGCTCAGGCTCTAACTACACTAGAACTGGAGCATAATCCGCTGGGAAGCATTCCGACAAATACATTCACGAAGCTGAATAAATTACAGACGCTCAACCTGTTTGGGTGTTCACTGACAGCAATTCCAGTCGGTACCTTCAATGGGCTCAAGTCTCTTGTAACGCTGAATCTGGGTGAGAACAACATTACTGAAATTCCAGACAGTGTCTTTGATGATAGTCGTACGACACTTCAGAACCTTTATCTCAATGACAACAAGCTGAAGTCACTGACAGGGGGCGAGTCTGGAGATGACATCATCAGTTGGCAGAATCTACACGAGTTGAAACTCGGTGGCAATCCATGGACGTGCGACTGCAATCTGAAGTGGATGAGAGCACTAGATAAATCCCGTATTGATGATGGGAAAATCATGTATGTATCATTCTTACCTCGAGTTACCTGAACCTGAGAGGTCAGCTGTAACCTAACGTAACGATCTATATATTAATACACTTTGGGGCAGTCTGGCACTATTTCCTCCAAGACGCTGAGGTCCGCTCGCCTCTCTCTATGCTCCTCCACAAAGGTAGTTGTTTTGGGTTATTTACTTATGTGTTTGCTGCTCACCTGATATGCTTTTTTATCTGTCAGAAAAAGATAGAAACAGTGGGTGAATTGAGTGGTGAGCTACTCTCCAGAGGGCGTCATTTTGGCTTCTTTATCATAAAATATTGGGTGTAACCTAGTTCAAATTATATTTAGACAGTTTCCAACAAAATGAAGTCCACCAAAAGTCTAATGGAATCCTCTTGCTGCTCTTCAGTTTAACAGCTGTATTAATGAGTACAGTCATGGAAATATGTGTACAAACAATCTTTTCTCAGTAAACGTTTCTTTACTGGCTTGTTACTTTCCAAAGAAATTGATTAGATGTTCACAAGAACACTGTGATGTGTAGTGTTAAATGTGTCTTGACAGAACTGTACCTTACATTTATGGACTTTACCTCTGATAGAAACACAAACTTATGTTATAATACTTTATATATATATATATATTCTATGTTTTACTTGTAATTAACCGAGAGCTTAATTTTAATTACTTGTATATATGCAATTTAATGCTTTTAATTTAATACTTATTTATATGCAATTTAATGCTCTATTAATTTAATGTTTTATGCACTTTTTATATGTACTTATACCACTTATGTGTACTATTCAGCCTCTGTGGCTGCAAAGCAAACTTATTGTTATTACGTTTCACATGTCCTCTTGCAGATGTGCTGAGCCAGAATCCATGATGGGACGTCATGTTACTCTGGTGATGGAGAACGAGGACAATGTGTCGTGTCCATCAGAAGGAGGCAGTTCAGCCATCGCCCTCGGCATCGCAATCCCCATTATCATCATATGTCTCCTCCTCATTGCGTTCTTCATCTATAAGATCATGCAGACACGCCGCCAGCGTGCTGGCAAGAAGTCTGTGCGCTACAGTGAGGTTTACAAGGATACCGTTGAGACCACCCCCAAGGAGGGAACTCAGCCACTCTCTGTGCTATAGTTGCTGAGACCAAAATTAACATTTCGTCCTACATACAGATCAACCTGCTATCGTACACGCCAGCCAAGTATGCAACCAATACATTTCCAGTCTGGACCTGACTACTAAACCTGTGTTCACACGGAGAAGTTGGTCTGAGCTAACTCCGTACTGTATTTATGTTTGCACATGCAAATAAGGTCAACGATTGTGTCACATCGAGAAGACTGCATTAACCAAGCCACTGTGCTGGCATGGATGCAAATGCACAGACAAGGAACAATATTAAGAAACAACAATCAAAATTGATGTTTAGACATTGTCTACATATCATATCTCTATTTTTATAGTCCACCGGTGAAGGTTAGAGTTATAATTTTGACCATCGGTTCTTGGTTAAGCTAAATGCTGTTGATTTTTTTTAAATTGCATACATAATGAATACTGTTGATTGTTGTTTAAATGGCATACATAATGAACGCTGTTGATCCTTGTTTAAATGGCATACATATTGAATGCTGTTGATTGTTGTTTAAATGGCATATGTAATGGATGCTGTTGATGGTTGTTTAAATGTCATACACAACGAATGCTGTTGATTATTGTTTAATTGCATATACAGTGAGTGTTGTTGATTCTGAATGTTATGAATTTTATTTCTGTTATTGCATGTCTTTGATGTTGCATACTGAATCTTTTAGTAACAAGAGTATTTTTTTTACCATGTGAGCTATTTTTTATATATTTAGCAGCACGTATCAGTGTTTGAGAGAGTTAGGGACTTTGTTAATAAAAAATTCCAATAATAAAAAAATATTTGGATAGGATTGACCCCACCCATCCCATCCCCCAAAAATTTAAATGTCAAGACAGTGATTTTACAAATGGTTTATTTTATGAAAAAGTAACATTTATTAAATGTTACTTACGACCAGAAAATTATCTCAAAATAATTTGACAATTTTTTTCTATCTACATGGACCCTTGACCTACCCACCAACACCAATTTTTCCTTTAGTGGATTTTTTTATTTACAAAGCCCCTTAGTGAGTTCACCAGAAACAGTCTGTGGGGGTAGTGGTTCAGAAAGTTTGCTAAAGTACTCGCTATATTAATATTGGCTCTCATTTTATTGCGTAGGTTTGTGTCTGATTATTTTCACACACCCAAGTAAAGGAATCGCATAGAGCTATAGTTGTGTCATAGTTTAAGATGTGTACATAGTTATAATTATTATTATATAATTATTTTAATGGGATTAATCCGGTCTTATGTGTTGTAGTAATATTTTCATTCCAAATTCCGGAAATGTGATTCAGTGTTGTAGTAGTTTTCTCAATGTCAAGTCTGCATTGTTTATTTTGAAGAGTTCATAGTTGTGCTATTGTGCAACAGTTCAGTGTATTAATTTCCTTTTCAAGTTAATTGTACAGGCAAAATACACCTAAAGCTGGATTAACTTTTTTTTTAATACGTAACCACCATTCAGTTTTAATCTTACACAAATGTTATGATTCTATTTTGCTGTTTTCAAATCATTGCAAGGTTCATTGATTGATATCGGTACTGCTACAGCAACCGTAGTGTTATTTTAGAATCGGCTTTAATAGTTCAGAAATCAACAAGCATTACCAGAATCCACATGACCTATTTGCTGTATTCTAAAATAGTGAAAACACCCTGAATAGTGAATCCACAATATCTGTAACAGGTGTCACCACAGGCCAATAGGACGTGGTCTTGAATAAAAGGCCAAAAGTTTTTTTAGGGCTTGAAAAACAAAGGGCCAAAAACAGCTTCTGGCCAGTCATGACGTTGGCTCATCTGGAGAACAAAAGATTTGAAAGGCAGTTGTTGAAATGTATGTTCCCATCTGTTGTGTGTTAGCTATTGATTACTGACTAAAACCCAGATTTAAATGGATCATAGATCTGTGAATTATGATTAATATCAATGCCTGACAATAAAGATATATGTTTCCAGATTTGTTTTATTTTGACATACAAGTTAATTTAAAACTGCTTTATTAAATTTATTTATTAAATAATTTTATTGCACAAATTAGTTTTCTCATATTTTTCCAGTTTGTTTTCATCTGTGTCTATATAATAAGTGTTGTAATTCCCTTTATCACAATATTGCTCAAGGACATCTTGAAACTTCAGTGTGTGCAAAATTGTTTGGCGAGGGTAGTTACCCGATCTCCTCGTTTCTCTCACTCAGTACCACTTCTTAAATCATTGCATTGACTCCCTGTCTAATATTAAATTAGATTTTTTTTGCACAAATTAGTTTTCTCATATTTTCCACTTTGTTTAGTATCATCTAAATATTTATGTATAATAAATGTTGCAATTACCTTTATCACAATATGGACATCTTGAAACTTCAACGTATGCAAAATTGTTTGGCAAAGGTAGTTAACCGGTCTCGCTCTTTTCTCTCACTCAGTGCCTTAAATCATGACATTTACTCCCTGTCCAATACCGCATTATTTTTAAGATCTGCACAATTACCTATCAAGCATTTTCATCCAAGCAACCTGCATATCTACATGTATTTACACTGCTCACTCCTGCAAGACAGCCTAGACAGCTTTGATCATCTAATTCTAATCTACTTTTTGGTCCCAGTGTTAAGACAAATGTCGGAACAAGAGCTTTTTCAGTTGCTGCACCGACTCACTTCCTGTTAGTGTTAAGTCTGTAGAAAAATTTCGCTGTAAACTAAAAACCCACCTGTATAAAATTGTTTATCCTCCACAGCTCCTCAGCGTACCAATCCAACTGTTTACAACTGGAACTGCTTATCAATTATGAACTGCTTAACCACTTTTGTTTTGGTGCGCTGCCGGGCTTGGGTCTCCCGAGGATTTTAGCACAATAGAAGTATTTTATACATTATATTATATATTTGACATGAGTGTGGTACTCTTGAGAACAAAGGTGTACACATCTTGTCTTTACTTAGCGAGTATATAAACATGTTTTCAAATATTTATTTTATAAATTCATGTTAATGAATTTACTTCATATTTTTGCAAAGTTGGCACCTCACATTTTTATCCGTCTTTGAATTTAGCATGATGACACCCTTACAGCCATGTCCTCACACTGTATCCACTCATGAGACATTTTCTGTTTGCCAGTCTTGTTTATTGGATAACAGATGAACAGTGTATTTGCAGAGATTATTGTGTCTCCTAAATAAACATGAAGTATGGCCACACACACTAGTCGCAACAGAAATACCAACATCCAGTAACATGGCAATTGGATAAGAAAGCCAATGGCTTATTAGGAGTACAAATTTTATTTATATGTAAAATTTTGTTGACTTTCTTCATTGTCAATTGCTATCTAGGTCTTTTGCCTTGCATGGCACTCTTGTTAAATCTTATTAAACAGGCTGTTGCAAGTTGAGGTCTGTTTTGATTAACTGATGTCTCCATTGATGACGCCTGAAGCTATAATCCTATATTGGCACTGGCTCGTGCAATGAACCCTGTTTTGTTTATCTCTTGTACACATTCTGTTCACAGGCTGCACACAGCAGATACATTAATGTAAACTGGTTTCAGTAAACACCTATGCCACAGTGTTAATGCTGCTGAACAATAGCGTCTGCACTCTGGAGTAATGCTAAATTTAGGTCTCTGCATGGCAATTCATTATGAATAACATTGTCATGAGTAAGGTTGATGAATCATTGAAAAAAAAAATTTCAGCCATGTATTCATTGTCAGCAATGGACTATTGTGTGATGAACACAGTCTTCTAATTATGATAGGTTTATTTGTGACTGGCAGTCATGCATATTTTATGGTTTAATTTTCTCCTTATCAGCACTTCTACACCTCTTCAGAATTATCTTAATTTTGTTTGATTGGCATCACTTTTAATTGTTAAAAAATTTACTGTTATGTTGTGACACTAAGTTCCATGCATAGTAATAGCCCTCCTACAAACTTGTTCACTTCAAGCTACCATCTGAACACAACCCTCCTGATTATTAGTTATAGCCCTCCTACAAACTTTTTCACTTCAAGCTACCATCTGAACGCAACCCTCCTGATTATTCCATTGCTCAAAAATGTGTTTTAATGCAGAACATTTTATCTTGACTCTTGCCACCTGCAAAATTTTTTCTTGCGGACTTTCTCATTTAATGTCATATAAATGATGTGTGTTTTGGAAAATGGAAATACGTGACTAATATGAAACAACTCTATAGAAAATAAACACTAACCTAAAATAAAACAAAAACAATTACCCGGTATTTTGTCTTTTTCTCTTTTGTCCAGGACTGAGTCTAAGAGGTTAATGTTTGGACAGCCAAGTGCCATACATATTCAGCTATATTGTGCTCATTGTAACAATATAATTAAAGGCATAACTAAACGATATTTAACAAATTAACATTGTTTAAATTCATATGTCCCCTACATGTATAGACAACAAGCAGATGCTGTGATAAGAAGTTGTTTACGTGCCTCTTCGTCTTAATATACAAACTCAGTCAAACACATTTAGTTACAGGCAAACGTGCCATTAGTTTTATAAGCGGAAACTGAACTTAACAGGGAGCGCTCAATATTAGATATTGTTACATCCCCCCTGTTCTACAAGCAGTGTCCTACACAAAAGTTTACTAGCGCTAGAGCTTCATAATATTAAGATAAATACAAGGTACTTTAACCGTGAACTGCATCACAACACTTATGCTAACACTAAACAACTTGACACATTCTACTTTACAATAACAGAACAACTACTAACATAACACTACAAAATTAGAAAACAGCACTTGACATTGGTAAAATTGGAGAACACATAAGTACAATCTAATATTTACCACAGTAATAAGTGAGTATAAGGACATAGCATGTTCAACATATCTGACATTTTCATCATTCAAGTGTATACTCATCAATGTTCCTATGTCATCATGTATTCATGTAGACACAGCATATTCCTTGTATTGTTCATTTAGACATAGCATAGTCCTTGTATTGTTCATTTAGACAAAGCATAGTCCTTGTGTTGTTCATTTAGACATAGCATAGTCCTTGTATTATTCATTTAGACATAGCATAGTCCTTGTGTTGTTCATTTAGACATAGCATAGTCCTTGTATAGTTCATTTAGACATAGCATAGTTCTTGTATTGTTCATTTAGACATAGCATATTTCTTGTATTGTTCATTTAGACATAGCATAGTCCTTGTATTGTTCATTTAGACATAGCACAGTAATAAGTGAGTATAAGGACATAGCATGTTCAACATATCTGACATTTTCATCATTCAAGTGTATACTCATCAATGTTCCTATGTCATCATGTATTCATGTAGACACAGCATATTCCTTGTATTGTTCATTTAGACATAGCATAGTCCTTGTATTGTTCATTTAGACAAAGCATAGTCCTTGTGTTGTTCATTTAGACATAGCATAGTCCTTGTATTATTCATTTAGACATAGCATAGTCCTTGTGTTGTTCATTTAGACATAGCATAGTCCTTGTATAGTTCATTTAGACATAGCATAGTTCTTGTATTGTTCATTTAGACATAGCATATTTCTTGTATTGTTCATTTAGACATAGCATAGTCCTTGTATTGTTCATTTAGACATAGCATAGTCCTTGTGTTGTTCATTTAGACATAGCATAGTCCATGTATTGTTCATTTAGACATAGCATAGTCCTTGTATTGTTCATTTAGACATAGCATAGTCCTTGTATTGTTCATTTAGACATAGCATAGTCCTTGTGTTGTTCATTTAGACATAGCATAGTCCGTGTATTGTTCATTTAGACATAGCATAGTCCTTGTATTGTTCATTTAGACATAGCATAGTCCTTGTATTCTTCATTTAGACATAGCATAGTCCTTGTATTGTTCATTTAGACATAGCATAGTCCTTGTGTTGTTCATTTAGACATAGCATAGTCTGTGTATTGTTCATTTAGACATAGCATAGTCCTTATATTGTTCATTTAGACATAGCATAGTCCTTGTGTTGTTCATTTAGACATAGCATAGTCCGTGTATTGTTCATTTAGACATAGCATAGTCCTTGCATTGTTCATTTAGACATAGCATATTCCTTGTATTGTTCATTTAGACATAGCATAGTCCTTGTATTGTTCATTTAGACATAGCATAGTCCTTGTGTTGTTCATTTAGACAGCATAGTCTGTGTATTGTTCATTTAGACACAACATATTTCTTGTATTGTTCATTTAGACACAGCATAGTCCTTGTATTGTTCATTTAGACATAGCATAGTCTGTGTATTGTTCATTTAGACACAACATATTTCTTGTATTGTTCATTTAGATATAGCATAGTCCTTGTGTTGTTCATTTAGACATAGCATAGTCCTTGTATTGTTCATTTAGACATAGCAAAGTCCTTGTGTTGTTCATTTAGACATAGCATAGTCCTTGTATTGTTCATTTAGACATAGCATAGTCCTTGTATTGTTCATTTAGACATAGCATAGTCCTTGTATTGTTCATTTAGACATATCATAGTCCTTGTATTGTTCATTTAGACATAGCATAGTCCTTGTATTGTTCATTTAGACATAGCATATTCCTTGTATTGTTCATTTAGACATAGCATAGTCCTTGTATTGTTCATTTAGACATAGCATAGTCCTTGTGTTGTTCATTTAGACATAGCATAGTCCATGTATTGTTCATTTAGACATAGCATAGTCCTTGTATTGTTCATTTAGACATAGCAAAGTCCTTGTGTTGTTCATTTAGACATAGCATAGTCCTTGTATTGTTCATTTAGACATAGCATAGTCCTTGTATTGTTCATTTAGACATAGCATAGTCCTTGTATTGTTCATTTAGACATATCATAGTCCTTGTATTGTTCATTTAGACATAGCATAGTCCTTGTGTTGTTCATTTAGTCATAGCATAGTCTGTGTATTGTTCATTTAGACATAGCATAGTCCTTGTATTGTTCATTTAGACATAGCATATTCCTTGTATTGTTCATTTAGACATAGCATAGTCTGTGTATTGTTCATTTAGACATAGCATAGTCCTTGTATTGTTCATTTAGACATAGCATATTCCTTGTATTGTTCATTTAGACATAGCATAGTCCTTGTATTGTTCATTTAGACATAGCATAGTCCTTGTGTTGTTCATTTAGACATAGCATAGTCCATGTATTGTTCATTTAGACATAGCATAGTCCTTGTATTGTTCATTTAGACATAGCGTAGTCCTTGTATTGTTCATTTAGACATAGCATAGTCCTTGTGTTGTTCATTTAGACATAGCATAGTCCGTGTATTGTTCATTTAGACATAGCATAGTCCTTGTATTGTTCATTTAGACATAGCATAGTCCTTGTATTCTTCATTTAGACATAGCATAGTCCTTGTATTGTTCATTTAGACATAGCATAGTCCTTGTGTTGTTCATTTAGACATAGCATAGTCTGTGTATTGTTCATTTAGACACAGCATATTCCTTGTATTGTTCATTTAGACATAGCATAGTCCGTGTATTGTTCATTTAGACACAGCATAGTCCTTGTATTGTTCATTTAGACATAGCATAGTCCTTGTGTTGTTCATTTAGACATAGCATAGTCCGTGTATTGTTCATTTAGACACAGCATAGTCCTTGTATTGTTCATTAAGACATAGCATAGTCCTTGTGTTGTTCATTTAGACATAGCATAGTCTGTGTATTGTTCATTTAGACACAACATATTTCTTGTATTGTTCATTTAGACATAGCATAGTCCGTGTATTGTTCATTTAGACACAGCATAGTCATTGTATTCTTCATGTAGACACAGCATATTCCTTGTGTTGTTCATTTAGACATAGCATAGTCCTTGTATTTAGACACAACATATTCCGTGTATCTACTGGGTAACTTGGATTTGTTGGTTCTCTGAGATCTTCTTGGTGTAGTTTGTAGTACCGGAGTCGGTACCTCTTTCTGGTTACCCTGTTGTTGTTGTTTTTGTTGTTGTTTTTGTTGTTGTTGTTGTTCAACTGGCGTGGTGGGCCGAATAGGCTCAACTGATTGGAGAACCATCATGAGTGTAACCATAGGCTGATCAGCTAACACATGAGATGGTGCTTCATGCGTCTTCCTTAGGTGTACACGGTTCTGCGTGTACACTGTTCCATCACTATCCTCAACCTCATATGATCTCTCATCCAGTTCGTAGCACTTTCGCTTTCTTCCATGACTTGACTCCAAGCTTGAACGGTTTCATTCTGACAGTGTCACCTTGGTGTAGATTCGGGAGGTCTTTGGCAGACCTGTTATAGTACTTGGCTTGACGGTGTTGCATCCTTTTCAGCATGTTTGTTTCCTGTTGCAGTACAGTCGATCGCGACTCGAGGAATGATGGTTTTCGTCCGCCTACCAAGTAGCCTCTGAGCAGGGCTACTATCCATTCCTGGAGTCAGGGTATTGGTCCTCACCAACTTTTCGTGCTTTCTTGATCATCTTCTTTGCAGCTTTCACTAAAGATTTCACTTCACCGTTTCAGCGACTGTGGTGTGGAGAAGTTGTCACATGTTCGAAACCCAATGTCCTGCTGAAATTAGCAAACTCATCTGATATCAGCTGAACTCCAACATGGCCTAGGTAAATGTCCTTCTTGATCTGTGACCTCATGGTGTGCGGAATCACGAGCCTTTCACCCCTGAATACCAAGCCATCTGCGACAGCCAACTCATCTCTGAAGTTGTAGTAGGGTACAGCAGGTGGTGGCACATTTGACTTATCGAGTCAGCCATGCTGTATGACAGCTTTCAGCACTTGTAGCTTGGAGTCTTGCTCAGTTGCATTACGAATGTTTTGAAAAGCATCCTCTCTCATGGGTAGGTAGTTCACAGTGTGGATAGCTTCGAATTCAGTGGTAGGTTGTTTCTTTCCAGCAGGTAGGAAGGCACTTGACAGGGTGTCAGCAAGAGACACCTACTTGTCTTCCAAGTACTTGACATTAATGTCGTATGCTAGAGCACGTAGCAGCATGCCTTGTAGACGCTTGGGTGCTCTGTCTAGATGTTTCTTGGTTATAGCCTCAGGTGGCTTGTGATCATTGTAGACGAGGATGGGACGACCTTAAGTAAATTGATGCCACTTCTCAAGAGCAAAGACGACTGCCAGCATCTCTTTCTCTATAATTGCATATCTGGTTTCCACGTCAGTCAAAGCACGACTGGCATAGGCGATTGGTCTGCCATTCTGGAGCAGAGCACTTCCCAGGACATAGTTGCTAGCATCACACTGAATGACCAGTTGTTTACTCAGGTCAAAGTAAACCAGAGTGGGTGCCTCAGCCAGAAGTTGTTTGAGTCTTGTGAAGGTTTGCTGCTGTGTATCACTCCTCATCCAGTCAACATCATGCTGAGCTAGAGCAGCAATGGGATGGAAGATATAAGTCAGATTAGGTACGTATCTCGCCAGGTAGGTTACTGTGCCTCTTAGTCTCTCTACAGCTTCCTTGTCACCACGTCTCTCCATCTTCAGAACAGCTTAATCCTTGGACGGGTCGGGTTTCAGACCATCAGCTGTGACCACATGGCCTAGGAACGGGATCTCATCGACACTGAAGTGACACTTCTCAAGGTTGAGTTTGATACCATGCTCCATACATCTTTAACTCTGCCATGGCCGGTCCCAAGCCCGGATGGGAAAAGAGGAGGGTTGGGCGTGGGGCTAGCACCCCCACCCCATAAAAAAAAAAGATTGCTACAGAAATGCCGACAAAAGATTACAGTCCTGGAAGAGGAGGGTTCTTCGTTTCGAAGACTTATGACGCCATGTGGTGAAAGCCGGGAGTCCTCGGAAGCCACAGGGTCGAGCACCCTTCTTTCGTCCAGGAACATCACGATTGGATCGTGGAACGTGAGGACCTTATACCAGACAGGGAAGACAGCACAGGTGGCAGCGGAAATGAGAAACTACAACCTTGCTTTGCTTGGAGTCAGCGAAACAAGATGGACACAGACAGGACAGAGAAGGCTGCTTAGTGGAGAGATGCTGCTCTTCTCAGGACATGAGGAGGACAACGCTCCCCACACAGAAGGTGTAGCGCTCATGCTGTCAAGATCGGCACAGAGTGCGCTGATAGGGTGGGAAGCTCATGGACCAAGAATCATCACAGCATCCTTCAGAACAAAGAAGATAAAAATGAATGTCATCCAGTGCTACGCACCTACAAACGACAGCGATGAAGAAAACAAAGATCAGTTTTATAACAGACTACAAACGATCATCGACAAGTGTCCAGTGAAAGATGTCAACATCCTAATGGGAGATTTCAATGCAAAGATTGGAAAGGACAACACGGGGTATGAAGAAGTAATGGGAAAACATGGATTGGGAGAGATAAACGAAAACGGCGAGAGATTTGCTGACACATGCGCCCTTAACAAGATTGTCATCGGAGACAGCATCTTCCCACACAAAAGGATACATAAAGCTACTTGGGTATCACCAGATCACGTGACAGAGAACCAGATAGACCACATCTGCATAGGCAAGACATTCAGAAGGTCCCTTCAGGACGTGAGAGTGAAGAGAGGAGCCGATGCTGCGTCTGACCACCACCTGCTTGTTGCCATACTGAAGCTGAAACTGAAGAAAAACCGAATGGAGACAGCAGTGAAGCGAAAAAAGTACAATGTCAGCTTCCTGAAGGATGCACAGACAAGAGAGGAATACAGATTGAAGCTCACCAACAGATTCCAAGTGCTGCAAGAGCTGCTCGAAGAAGAAACTGACCTAAACAAGCAGTGGCAGAACATAAAAGAGACATGGACATCAACCTGCCAGGAAGTTGTTGGCCCCAGGACACCGCAGCAGAAAGAGTGGATTTCAGTGGAAACTCTGCGCAAGGTCCAGATGCGGAAGGAGAAGAAAACAGCAGTAAACAACAGCCGCACAAGAACAGCAAAGGCAAAAGCGCAAGAAGAATATGCAGAAGTCAACAGAGAAGTAAAGAAGAGCATAAAGGTGGACAAGAGAAACTACATCGACAGCCTGGCAGAGGAAGCGGAACAGGCAGCAGGAAGAGGAAACATGAAAGAGCTTTACGACACTACCAGGAAACTGTCAGGCAAGTACTGCCACCCAGAGCGACCAGTGAAGGACAAAGAGGGAAATGCTATCATAGGAAATGAACAACAGCTGGACAGATGGGCCGAGCATTTCGAGGAACTCCTGAACAGACCCGCCCCGCCAAACCCGCCTGTCATCCACCCAGCAGAAGATGACCTACCTATTAACTGCGACAGACCTGCCAGAGAAGAAATCAAGAAAGCTATACAACAGCTGAAGAACAATAAGGCATCAGGGCCAGATGATATTCCGGCAGAAGCACTCAAGGCAGTTGTGGACACTTCCGTGGAACTACTTTACCCTCTATTTGGGAAGATATGGGAAGAGGAAGAAGTGCCAGCAGACTGGAGAGAAGGCTACCTCATCAAGATCCCCAAGAAAGGAGACCTCAGAAATTGTGCTAACTACAGAGGGATCACACTCCTGTCAGTGCCAGGGAAAGTCTTCAACAGGATCATCTTGGAAAGGATGAAAGATATGGTCGACCCAATGCTTAGAGACCAGCAAGCCGGATTCCGCCAGAACAGATCATGTTTAGACCAGATCGCAACATTGCGCATCATATTAGAACAATCCTTAGAATGGAACTCTTCCCTCTACGTGAACTTCGTTGACTATGAAAAGGCATTTGACAGTGTTGACAGGAAGACCCTCTGGAAACTGCTACGACACTATGGGGTACCCACTAAACTGGTCAACCTAATCAAGAACAGCTATGACGGAACAGGCTGTAGGGTAATCCATGGAGGACAGTTCACCTGTCGCTTCGAGGTAAAGACTGGAGTAAGACAAGGCTGCCTGCTGTCCCCATTCCTCTTCCTCCTGGCCATTGACTGGATTATGAAGATGACCACAGTACAGAGGACAAGTGGGATCCAGTGGACACTATGGACGCAACTTGAAGACCTGGACTTCGCCGATGACTTGGCACTGCTGTCTCACAGCCATCAACAGATGCAGGACAAGACGACAGAACTGGCAGCTGTCTCCTTACAAATGGGCCTGAACATCCACAAAGGAAAGACCAAGGTCCTCAGGATGAATGCAGCCAGCACTGACCCAGTCACACTGGAGGGGAATGCACTGGAGGAGGTAGAGACCTTCACATACCTCGGCAGTGTCATCAACAAGCGGGGCGGCACAGACGCAGACGTCAGAGCAAGGATAGGCAAGGCAAGAGTGGCATTCCTGCAACTGAAGAACATCTGGAGCTCCAGGGTACTGTCATCACGCACAAAGATCCGGTTGTTCAACTCCAACGTGAAGATGGTCTTGTTGTATGGAGCAGAGACATGGAGGATAACCAACACCACCATCAACAAAGTGCAGACCTTTGTCAACAACTGCCTGAGAAGAATCCTCCAGATCCACTGGCCAGACACCATCAGCAACAGTGAATTGTGGGAAAAGACACAACAACGACCTGTCGAAGAGGAAATCAGAAGAAGAAGATGGGCCTGGATTGGCCACTCACTCCGAAAACCAGTAACAAGCACCACCAGGCAAGCGCTGACATGGAATCCTCAAGGCAAACGGAGAAGAGGACGACCAAGAAACACGTGGCGACGGGACCTCCAGGCAGACACCAGGAAGATGGGCTACACCTGGAACCAGTTAGAGAGGATGGCCCAGGACAGGGGACTCTGGCGATCTGTTGTCGACGGCCTATGCCCCAAGAGGGGCGATGGGCATAAGTAAGTAAGTCCATACATCTTTGGAGAAGCCTATGGACCTTGATACAGAGATCAGAGTCATCATATCCATGGATGATGATATCATCAGCAACACAGTGTTTGTTGCAGACGCTTCTGGAAGATTTCACTGCTGACTTTCAAGCCGAAAGATAGTCGACGCCAACGATAACATCTAAACGGTGTTGCGAATGTGGTTAGCAGGCTTGATTCATCATCCAGTTCGCAGTGTAGATAGCCTTGCTGCAGGTCACATACAGCAAACTTTCTGGAGTTCAAAATTTTGGTAGAATGT
Source organism: Lamellibrachia columna (assembly GCA_963662155.1). NCBI lineage: Eukaryota > Metazoa > Annelida > Polychaeta > Sabellida > Siboglinidae > Lamellibrachia > Lamellibrachia columna. The sequence goes on from OY759267.1 coordinate 47,640,284, forward strand.
CATCTAGCACAGGCAGTTTGTAGTGTTCACGTTTTAGAACTAGGTTGAGAGGTCTGGGATCAATGCAGATCCTTCCTTACAGCCGTTGAGTACTTCTTAGCCACAGACATTTGGTTCACCCAGTCAGTGGGTTGATCCACCTTGACTATAACACCAGTGTGTTCTAGTCGGTCTAGCTCATATTTCACGGAACTGTTCAGTGATTCTGGTAGGGTACGAGGTGGTCTTACAACCGGTTCAGCATTTGGTTCCAAAGTGAGATGGGTTTTGCCACCAGGAAGGGATCCAAGTTTACCATCAAACACGTCAGGATAGTCTTTAACATTAAGAGTACGAGTAGTGCTAGATCCAGATACTGCAGACATAATTTCAAAGTTCTCATAGTTCACTGTGATGAGCTTCATGCGTTCAGCAGCCTTACGACTGAGTAGTGGAGTCAGTTCGTCACCATCCACTATGACATAGTCCACGTTGAACTTGTCTCCAGTAGCTGGATTCACAGTTTTAGCACGGCACTTGGCCAAGAGCTTCTGTCTTGATATTGTTCCACATCTTTAGAGTGACGGATTCTGGACGGATATCCTTATCCTCCACATATTTCTTGGGTAGTATACTGACAGTGGACCCACAGTCAATTTGCATTTCCACAGACTGCTTTCTGATCAGCATGTGACAGAAGATGGGGCCATGATCATCCGAGCTGAATGTGTGGACATCAGCAGTTACTGAACTAATGTCACCATAACTAGTAGATGAGCTGTCGGAGTCACAGTCATTCTGTACACCATGTACAGTCTTTGAGCATTGTGTGGAACCTCGGAAATTATTGCGGCCCTTGCATGCATCGCAAGTTTTACCCCCTGCAGGGCAGAGTTCCTTTTTTATTACATGTGTTTTATTGCAGAATTTACATTTTCTTGCACAACTTCGCTGACCCACGGTCTTGTCGTGATTGTTGCTTTCCGCTCTCCTCCGTGGTGTGCGTCCCCATGTAGCCTTTGTGTGGGTTTTCTGTTTTGGCGAGAGCCAATGCCAATGGAAAGACCCACGGCACATGGCGCGCTTAGATCGAGCAGTAGCACCGCCACTAACAGTTCGACGCAGCACTATATCACGACAGAACGTGAGATTGTCGGTCTCGAGAGGCACTGGTTCGACTGTTCCCTGTTGCTACCATGAGATGACAGGTTGTTTACGTGCCTCATAATGTACAAACTCAATCAAACACATTTAGTTACAGTCAAACGTGCCATTATTTTTATAAGCGGAAACTGAACAACGCCGGGAGCAGCTTACTATTTTTACTTAACCGGGAGCGCTCAGTATTAGATATTGCTACAGATGCATTGTATAAACTTATATAAAAATGTTACTCATAATTATCTAATTCCGGGTAAACATTCGTTTTTTTTCGTAACAATTAAACGTAATATGGTGGCGCCACGTCGCGGAGCATAGATAATCAAGGCAAGGGGTACAGTTACCGGTAGATGGAGTGAGTTTGGTCAATACACTCTCTCCCATTGATCAGTGAATACAACAAACGCTTTGTAATCAAAAAGAATATGGAGGATGTGTCGGACGAATCCGGCTGAGGCTCATATAACCACGTTGACTGGCTTCGTATCATACGAGTTTAATTAAACGCACTGACTATTCGCAGAGCTGCTCTGCGAATTACGACAAAATTATCCTTATTCGCAGAGGCTAAAGCAGGAATCAACCAATCACCGTGCACCATTTTCTTGCGCATGTGCAGAATGCAGTTTAAGCATCGTGGTCTTTCGTGCACGTTGGGGTTTGGGGACGATGGCTTACGTATTTTCTTGCGTTTTATGAATATGCTATTATTTACATTTTCCAACAATGGAGCCTCTTCTTTTGCAAGAAGGCGCTACCCCCCCCCCCCCGCCCCATGACACTTGTAATTCTTTCCAGCCTGCATTAGATGAGTATTCGAAGGCTCGCTACGTTCAGTTCTGTTGTGTTAATTCAAGGACTGTTCTGGCTGCTAACAAGTTGCTGACTTCCGACAGCATCCATAAAGGTAGACTGTAGTCAAGATTTCACATTGTAAAACGTCTGCATGGTTAATAGTTAATAAAACTCTGTCCTGGTTGTTCACTACAGTGCTGCCTTGTGTTCATTCATATCTATAGTATATAATATATATATATATATATATATATATATATATATATATATATATATATATATATATATATATATATATATATATAAATATATATATATATATATATATATATATATATATATATATATATATATATATATATATATATATATATATATATATATGACCGCGATATAATCGGAAGGACGAGGTTATTCGCAGAATATATGTGTGTGTGTGTGTGCGTGCGTGCGTGCGTGCGTGCGTGCGTGCGTGCGTGCGTGCGTGCGTGCGTGCGTGCGTGCGTGCGTGCGTGCGTGTGCTTCAGCAATTCGTTGCATTCTACCAAATTGAACTACGTACTGTTTTCGGTCTTCGGAGCAATAGACAAAGTCCAGCATAAATAAAAAAGCGTTCTTGCGGAGCTGACAGATTCAATTGTGAGTGGCGCCTGTCTGATGAATACGCCATCTCTTGTAGATAGATGGACTCCATTTGACATCCACAAACCTTTGGTACATCGCTAGGTCTTGCTCGCCAAGCTGGACGGTTCAAGGTCCACGTTCCCAGGTGTTGATATCAATCTCAGCAGCTTTATACCTATACGATGTTGCTTGAGGACATCTTCATATCGGAGCCTTTGTTCTCCCACTGGTGTGTGGCCTTCTTCGGTTTAACCGAGAAATAGGTAATGTGGGCATCTTTCCTCACCCGTCCAGGTCACATGAGTTGAGCTGTTGCTACCAATGTTTCCGTAATGGACATGCTCTTTTCATGGCTTCCGTGTTGAGGATTCTTTCTCGCCGGTTGATGTTCAGGATCTCGTTTCAATGTATGCTGATTTGCGAAAACGCTTTCCTTGTAGCGTGCTGGTTCCCAGAGTACAGAAGTGGTGTGTTAAATAGAACTATTCTTTACACCATGTTGAGACCAGACACGGGAATAAAGACGTAGCAGCTTCGATTTGTTTACTGATTTCACTGTCTCATGTGTTGGTGTCCGATATGCCAACATAACAGTGCTACCGATGTAGGTAAAGCTGCGTGCTGTGTTTATATTTTCTCATACATTTAGATAAGAATATAGCCTAATTAGTAGCTCGGGATATTGCAGTTAGTATGTGTTTGATACAAACGTTATGCCTTCGTGACGTTGATTGAGAGGCCAAATAATTTGGAGGCATACTTCAAAATAGCCGACTGTGTATCTTGCAAGTTTGACGCTGTTGGTTGCAGGCTTGTTAACAAATGCAAATGCATTTGAATGTTGAGCATTTGAATGCGCATTAAAATGCCTCCATAATTTGTTTGATGCATTTGCAATTGAATGCATACCTTAAACATTTGCATTTGAATGCGACCGACAGACATTTGATTTGTCAAATGTACAATCATATGTACAGTAATTATTATTGCGTAATTATTATTGTTAGGTTCACTTTCACAACATGCCATTGGAAAAAGTGCTCTGTAGTGAGCAGTACCCTCAGCAGATTATGAAACCATTGTCTGACCTGTGAATCCACTTTCACAACGTGCCCTTTAAAAAGTGCTCTGTAAGTCAACTGGTCAATGCCTGAGCTGTTATTCATGCAACATAAAAATACCAACTGGTCTATACGTTAATGGCTTCAGTGTTTATATGTACATTGAAACAAATCAAACAATGCAGATAAATGACTCCCTTGTGTTGTGTTGGCACTGTTGGTGTGGGTTGGGGTGGCAGCTCATTGGGGGAGTAAATATTAGCGATGCCTGCCCTGAATATTTACAGCCAGAGAGAATGATTAGTGGTAGCTGTAATGTCTGGAACTGTGTCACTCAGTGTATGACTCTACATACATGTTCATGTAGTGGGACTGGTATGTAGTGGTACTTAGTGGTTACAATAATGTACTACTGTATTTATGAAAGAAATTAATAATGCGTTTGTACACATTACGTTGTTTTTCTCCAAATAAAATAAATTGTTAATATAAAGCCAAAACATTTGAAATGAGTTCAAATGCATTTGCAAATGTGTAACCATAACATTTGCATTTGCATTTGAATGGGACCCCAAAACATTTGCATTTGAATGCGTTCCTGGAAAATGGCATTTGCATTTGAATCAAGTGAAACATTTGCATTCAGATGCGTTGACATGCATTTGTTTACAAGCCTGGTTGGTTGGTGGCTTTTTTTCTCCGCATTTGGATATTTTCCCGTTCTTCAGCTCTTTGATCGCGACGTTGGTGTTTCGAGACTAAGGTCGAAAATTGGTATGGGAGGGTGGGTGGTGTGGGAGGGTGGGTGGTGTGGGAGGGTGGGTGGTGTGGGAGGGTGGGTGGTGTGGGAGGGTGGGTGGTGTGGGAGGGTGGGTGGTGTGGGAGGGTGGGTGGTGTGGGAGGGTGGGTGGTGTGGGAGGGTGGGTGGTGTGGGAGGGTGGGTGGTGTGGGAGGGTGGGTGGTGTGGGAGGGTGGGTGGTGTGGGAGGGTGGGTGGTGTGGGAGGGTGGGTGGTGTGGGAGGGTGGGTGGTGTGGGAGGGTGGGTGGTGTGGGAGGGTGGGTGGTGTGGGAGGGTGGGTGGTGTGGGAGGGTGGGTGGTGTGGGAGGGTGGGTGGTGTGGGAGGGTGGGTGGTGTGGGAGGGTGGGTGGTGTGGGAGGGTGGGTGGTGTGGGAGGGTGGGTGGTGTGGGAGGGTGGGTGGTGTGGGTGGTGTGGGTGGTTGGACCTAAAATGGGTGGGATGTGGGAGGTTAGCTTCAAAAATAGGTGGGAGGCTGGCAACCCAAACAGGTAGGAGATGGGAGGTTGAGACCCCTGCCAAACCCCTTCAGTCATCATGTTTCCTCCCTAGGGTGTCAAGGGAAACTTGGTAAAGTGGCTTGCTGAGTTGATGTCGCCAATAATATCACATTCAAGCCGGGCAGTCAGTGATGTCCGACGTTGTTTTTGAGCGCTGCAAACGAGTATTCCAACTTGGACAACTAGCAAGGTCGATGGCACACTCGAATGTGCTCCAAATGTATCACTGTCGTCAAGCACGACGCGTGAGTAACAGGTTTAGAGACTTAGTACACTTCAGCAGGTCAAACAACCAACTAACAAAGTAGGACAATTTTATTTATACCGCTCCATTTATCCACGGCAACGTCGTTGGTCAAGTGCGCCGCACACCGTCAGTGGCATGCGGGTCTATCTGAACAACTCGACAGATGTGGAAAGTATTCAGACATGCTACAATAATGCGCGAAACCATTTCAATTAGCTTATTTCCAAGTGTTCATGCGAACCGAGGGAAAGAGGACTGAAATAAAATACACAAACGTCTCAGTAGCATGAGTAAGACGAAGTCTTTTATAGGTGGGCGGTAACCCCGCGTACCTATTAAAGACTTTGCTCCGTCGCAGTGCTATATCACCACTCTAGTGCACTTCAGTCGGTTCAACAGGGGTGCTGTCAAAACAAGAATTGCTAACATTGGTACCGGAAAGCCAGCGCTTCCTGTGGATTTACTCGTTTGATTTGTTTGCAGAGCACAATATACCACTGGCCGCTTATAAGAATTTTACTGTATACTTGCAAGTGAATTAAAGCACTTTAATTGTATGTGTTGCTTATTTGTATGCTAATATTATTTTGAGGTGGTCATTAGGCCTATAACATTATATTGTGGTAATGCGTATTAAAACTAGGACTTTTCATATATGTCACTCGTTCCGGGTCATCTATAAAGAACAAAGAATTTCCGACATTTTATATTACTTTTCAGGGTCGTCGCGCCCCGCCAATGAAGGACAATCATATCATAACATCGGGACCTAGGACCATTTGCTCGCACCGGGTGCTCAAGGCATGGCCTCCAGATCACATCTTAGTGTTACATCTATGTACATTACTATACACCGACGGATACCTGTCTGACGTAGTTGACAGGTGGCGTTTGACAAGTGACTCAGGTAGCCAGATCGACGAGTGACCTTTCATTCGAGTGCCGTGTCTACGCAGGTGAAGCCGCATGAAAGAGGCCCTGTTGAGATATATCGTCCTGTCGTATCAAGAGTGGGGGACAGCGGCCAGCACGGCCGTACACTGGTTTGTATTCAAGGCACGTACTGCTACGAGTAGAAGTCGTTCGCTGCGGAGACCTTACACTAACAGAGCCTGGTGTATTGCTGGCTTGCTCAACGGCCATGTTTTACATAAACGGGTTTTGTTCGCCACAGCTAGAAAGGTAGATCTGTAATCTCACGACGCGCTGCGGTCACGTTTCTGACTCTATCAATTCTCGCTTTTGGGTGTAAGCTCAACTCGGGTGTTGAGTGGCGGAACGAGGTGGTTATATTGCTGCAATGTGAATACGAACACCATGGTAATGTTGGTGTAGCAACAAGGTAGGTGTGTTCGACACTGGATAAGTTGTGTGACGTAAGCGTAGCGCCGTGCGAAGGATCAATGGATTGGGTACGATGCCAAGCATGTTCAACTTATGTAAATATATTTTAGCGGCAACGATATTGGTGGTGGTGGTGGTGGTGGTGGTGGTGGTGGTGGTGGTGGTGGTGGTGGTGGTGGTGGTGGTGGTGGTGGCGGCGGCGGCGGCGGCGGCGGCGGCGGCGGCGGCGGCGGCGGCGGCGGCGGCGGCGGCGGCATAATGGAATCGACAGTAGTCGCAATAGCGCACAATTTCAAGATGTCCGTTTACTGATGCTGCAGCAATGGTCTCTCAGTTCCATTATGATATCCAAACCTACACTGATCAATCGTTTAAACCCTTATGCCTTCATTGTTTTACAGAAACTGACACGCCATGGATAAATACAGCAGGTACAGCTGCTTACTCGCCTGTTGCGTGTGGATGTTGGTTGTCGTTAGGTTGGCAGCAGCGGACGCGTGTCCAAAACTTACACCTCATAGCTGCACTTGTAGCAAGACTCCGTTTGCCGTTAGCTGCATCGACACTAATTTGACAACGATACCCGACGATCTACCGAAAGCACCAAGCATGACAATAAAAGACAACAACATTGTCATGTTGACTAGTATTCCGTACACAAACCTGGTCAATTTACTTCTGGTCAATAATAAGATTATCGTGATGACAGAAAATGCATTTAAACTTCTGACAAATCTAACGAAACTGGTTCTCTCAAATAACAAAATCACGAACCTGGGTAATCAGGCATTTGCTGGACTCGAAGTCCTCAACACACTGGTTTTACAGGGCAACCCTCTGTATCATGTCACAAGCGCAGCTTTTTCTGGTCCATATTTACCTGCGCTTAGTAACCTTAAGATGTCTCACTGTAGCATATATGAGATAAGCGAACATTCCTTCGTCGGTCTAACCAAGCTGCAAGTGCTGAATATATCCTACAATCACATCACCAACTTGACATCAGCTGTCGGCGGAACCCAACTCGGAGCACTCATGACGTTGGACGCGTCACACAATTGGATTGTTAGTATCGGAGACTCCAACTTCGCAGGTCTGACTAAGTTGGACACGCTCATATTGTCCGAAAATAAAATCACGAAGATCTCGAGCCAGGCTTTTAATGGGCTGAGCGGCAGTCTAACGGCGCTGGATCTGAGCCATAACCAACTGAGCGATATTTCTCGCGATGCTTTCAAGCATTTGTCCGTTCTGAAAAAGCTCAGTCTGCAGTTCAACTCTCTGGTGACCCTCGACGTGAGCGCCATCCCCTGGGGCAATGCGGCATCAACAATCCTTCTTGTGCACGACAACCCGTGGCGCTGCAACTGCGACGTGAAATGGCTGGCTGAGAAAAAATTTGTGAACAAATGGAACGACAACGGCACGACAAAGTAAGTTAATTAGCACACACGCATGCAAGCATGTACGCAAGCACACACGCAAGCACGCACGCAAGCACCTAGTGTATTAGTAAAATAGATGTGTGATAGCATGCTGTTATACATACCTGGGTAATGCATAATAAATGCACAATACGCCTGGTGAAATCACTTCGATTCACAACACTGAAATTCCTTTATAGCAATATTATAGTTGATACTAATCCTACTGTATCTTGATCGCGTGTACACGGAATAACTTCCAAACGTGCCGTTAGCCTAAGCATATACTACCATGTGCAATAACCTGGCAAACCCCATTCTATTCCATTGGCTGACCTGGCCGAATACGTAACTACAAGATTATGGTTTCTGTGTCATTTAGACACGTGTGTAGATATCAATGGAACACTATTTAAAAATAGTTATGGTTTTTAAACGGTTGCACACCGCATGGAACGTTAACCAGTCGTTGCATGCATAGGGGACACAAGTGATTCTCGTTTCGAGTCGATAGTTGACGAGATTATGCACTTCCGGCCCCCAAGTTGTGCACACTATAACATGTTTAATGTACCTATGTCATTCTAAAATAAACCATTGGTATTAGTATTATTACATTTTAATGCTAGTTGTTTTAATAAATAATAGAAGTAAATGTGTTATTGTCTGTTCTCTGTTTTAATTCCAAATGTGTTTATGCGAAATGCGACAGCGGGCAGCGTGTCGTTGGAGGCTGGAAGTGAGCATATATGGGCAAATTTGCATAAAACCAACGTGGAGGTTAACGAGTCCCCTATTACCAGCACCTGCGTGTGCACACAACTGATTGCACAGCCCTACTAACTGTAGTTTCACTTTTTTCCATGATTCTCTAGGTGCGCCACCCCGAAAGAACTTGCTGGAGAGGACGTGTTCGCAGATCACAGTGTCTTCCACCACTGCGATCATTCCGTGTCGAGTTCTGTCATCGTCTTTGCCGTCTTCGTCAGCCTCCTGGCAGTTGTCGTTGTCGGCTTCCTCGTCTACAGGAGGTACCTCCGTGGCCGGTTGAGGTCCATGACCAGCACGGCATCCGACAAAGTAAAGGTGTTGTCACCGCCGTACAGACGCATGTAGATGGCAGGACACTTCACCCGGAGCTAGTCCTTGCTTTCTCTCAACAAAACAATGAAGCGAACTACGCAGCCAATCAACAGGAATGTCCTGAGAGCACACGATGGCAAAGAGAATTGCCAAAGAAGTCTTAACTGTGACTAAGTTTATTGGCCGAAACTAACGGGAATACCCCTTCGCAAAATGAAAAACCGTTTGTGAACTTCGCGTGTTTCAAGTCGAAATATCAGATGTCGTCCCATGACATTTCAACCGTTCGTAAACGGTTGTCCTCTTCGGGTCACGGTCTATATTTAACCTGAACATTTCAACCTCGACATACGTACAACACACAATTGAGTACATTGTCTTGGTAAACACGGATATGTAAAGAGCTCAAAACAAAGCTCTCACATTCGCGACATTTAACCTCGTCAATGGCCCAGGCCCTTCCTCGCTTATTTTTGAACGGCTGGAGTACAATTGTAGGGGTGCGTGGGACTTTGCTTATAATGCCGAACTCTCTGTTGAGGGGAATGGAGTTCACATCACCTTGTTTCTTTCGAAGTTTGGGAGATTGTGTCCCATATCCCGTTCATCCAACAGTGTAGTGTTGCAGTGTTGCTTGTCGCCGATTTCCTGATAAAAACGGAGTTCATTCTAACCGGGAACACCATGCAAGGGTGGGCCCGTAGTTGGCCTGTTGATATAATATATGTGGCTGGTTGTTTATAGTATAACCTTTATCAAATGTAGTTGTATGTGGAGTATTTTTGTAGTTGTAATTGAGGCATTCTTGCAACTTTGAGCACGTATCATGAATTCTAGTTGGACAAATGTTCTGTAACATGTCCCGATTTAGTCGACACCTTTCGTCCTTGTTAAGACATTGTTAGCCAACATGGACTACTTCAGTTACGGTCTCTGTGCGTCCCGATAAACGGCGTCTGTCTGGCGTTCATGGAATGAATACTTATGTTAGTCATTTGTAATGTAATTCAACACAGCTAATTAACATAAAATCACAGATTACGTCATCATACGATAAATCGGTCTGCTAGCGGGGGCACAAACTTGTAAGATATTATGATGGTATATTTCATTGTATTCCCATGTGAATTATATATAGGATAGGATATGAGTCGAGTTCTTTTCGAACGCGATTCTTATATAATTCTGAAAAAAACTTTCTCTCGTAGATAATCATGCTAGTGGTTTCTAGTATACGGCCTTGCTAACATGTTCTATCCTTGAAGTCACCGAATAATTTGCATCGCCTGTACTAAACTACTCCACCAAGGCACTGACCATGCACGCGTAAGTGTTTCTGTAGCCTTCTGTACCAGTAAATAATCCTAGTTGTTCGAGTATTAGTTTTTGATATTTGTGTAACTGCGTCAAGTGCTTATGTGGACCGTCTTAAATTAAGACGCATATAATTATCTACGGACAGACGCAGCCATCATACATCGATTTTGTTCACATTTTCACGTTTTAGCATAATTGTGTATGTTGACTTTGATATTTGTAGAAATAAAGCACGGTGCATGGTGTTGATGTCTATGGCGCAATGTGTGCCTTGTTATTTCACGGGCGCCAACTCGTACGATTCACGACGCCCAATTTTACATTAGTATCTTATCGGAATGTCTCGATTCAGTGAACACCTACATAGCCGGGGGTTATATAATTTAATACATACCACACGTTTATCGGTCAAGCTTATCAGATGTCAACGCTACAACCGACATGTAGAGCAGATCTAGACAGATTCACCGTCGTTTATGAATTATGGCGTTCAGGTGAATATTTACCAATTGTGTTGGATTTGATTCGACTGTTTGCATTGAAACGATCCCGATGTGTGAAAACAAACAACACACCCACAGTACTTTAATGTTTGACAGGTCTGTATATAGAATACACTCAAGGGCTACTGTATGTATGAGACGTGTTGATCCAGTCGACATTTGTGTATTTGGTGTAGCGAAGTCAAAGTGCAACTTTAAAGAAAACAAAAGTCATGGTTTTGGGCCTATGCACCTATAAGAGTTACTAAAACATAACCATTTGAAACTACAATGAATATAACACCAATGGTTTACATGAGAAACCTTATGGAACACGCATCATCTTAATTTCATGGGTCGCCATACTGTTAGATAACCCTACGTCACGAGTATCAAAGTCTAGTTAATTTCGTTCGCCGAATTAAAATATATTTGTAAAGGCCTACACCTATTCCTATATTTTGCCAACACGATATGGCCATGCTGTTTGCGTCCAAACTCAACTTATGTAACACATTTTGGACTTTGTTTACTAAAGGGGTCAGACCACTGTAGAGAATTGCATTGGTGGCCATGTTAACGTTTTGTCTGATTATAAGAAAACGTGACCATTAAAAATTCTGAAAAATTTTCACAGCAATTGTCATCATCTCATTAACATGCTGACCTAATTTTGTAAAATTCACATACCTCCAGCTCGTTTAAAACGCCCCGACGTGCGATGCCCATCAATTTTGACAAAAATTGCCAAGTATTCATGCGTCCACGTAGCCCATAGCAAAAAAGTCCCACAAATCTTTCCGCCTGTTAAACTCTTTAAAAAATGCACTATTTCACAGCCAATAACTGTCTTGGGCTCAATTGTGTCTGAAGTAATCGTCATATCCGCAGTGAACAATCAAAAACGTGTTCAGCCTTCTGTTGATTAAGTCATTGATGTATGTGGCTGCGCCGATACGTCGAAGCCGGGTATCCGTGACATCGGTGTTCTACTCCATAACACTATGCCGATGATGAATCAAGTGCGTCGTGTTTGCCAGGTGACATATTGTCACCTCCGTAGCATCGCGTTGACTAGGAAATGTCACCAGTGCGTGCAAAACCACTGTACACGTCTACATAGTCATAAGCACCATTTAATTATTACTCTTTTGCTTGTTCAATACTTAATTATATTTAATACTATTTTTTATTATTATCTTTACATGTTTTTATGTAAATTTTACACCATGTTTTTACTTATTTATTATCATATATGTTTAATAATTATCTTCTATATAACTTATTCTTTTAATTTAATATATTCTCTTCTATCTGAATTAATGTATCATCATCATTTACATAACTTATCAATGTTTGCATATAAATGTATCTTAAGCGCCTCCGAATGGATTTGTCTAGATTTACGGAGCTATACAAATGTTCTTCTTATCTTATCTTACGTCGCGCCTGGATCTGCCTGAGACGCAGTTGGGGAAGTTGCAGATGGTCCAGAATTCTGCAGCACGTCTCATTACTGGGATAAAGAGACGAAATCATATAACACCTGTTATGTACCGTCTACACTGGCTGCTCATACACCAGCGGATTGTATTCAAATTGCTACTTCTTGTTTATCGCGCTGTCCCCACATACGTATCATCGTTCGTGACACCGTACACGCCGACTAGATCACTTCGATCGGCCGAAAAAGCTCTACTGACGGTCCCTAGATATTACTTGGAACGCTGTAGCTGTCAATCGTTCTCGGTGGCTGGGCCGATTCTATGGAATGTCCTGCCTCACGCAGTCAGGAATGCGGACTCCGTTGCCACGTTCAAGACATGATTAAAAACACGTTTGTTCTGGCAGGCCTTCGTGCAACTTTGCAGCAGTGATATTCCAGTGACATTTTAGCTATATATTTCATTGATGCATTTATGATGTTTACATAAACAAAATTATTCTACCTTTTTTATTTAACTAATTCAAACACCTTATTTATTTTAGTTATTTATCCTGTTAGCTCATTGTGTTATTCTTTTAATATGTTTTAGCAACTTTTTATGTATTTTACTTATATATGTACAACTGTAGAGCCTTCGAGCAGGTGTTTAATCCGGATACATGGCGTGTACACATATTTAATAATAATAAATAAAATTGTACTCTGCTGTACCCCTGGCGGCATGGGCGGTCTGAAGCAACTGCACCCCTGGCAGCAAGGGTGGTCTGAAGCAAAGCGCCTTGTTTTATGCTAGATGCGATAATTATACCGTTAGCCTAGGGGGTACAGACAAACTGAAATAACTTCAAAGTATAAATACAGGTATATTCCCTGACAAACTCTAAATTGCCAAAGTTATTCCTATTTTCAAGAAAGGTGAGTCATCATTATTTAAAAATTATAGACCCATTTCTCGCCTTCCTTCTATTCCAAGACCAAGTGCTAGACCTAGAGTAGAGAAAACAATATAATATTATAGTCAGTTATATGCATATTTCAACGATAATAAACTGTTTTAAAAATCAATATGGCTTTAGACAAAACCACTCGACTGAATATGCAACACTTGTGCTAGCAAACAGAATAATTACACAAATGGATAAAAATGACGTACCTTTCAGCATTTTTCTTGACCTCTCAAGGCGTTTGACACTATTGTCATATTGATCATTCAATACTATTAAACAAATTAACATATTATGGTTTAGATGGATATTTCCTGAATTTACTTAAAAGTTATTTAAATAATCGTAGTCAATATGTCGAATTTGAAAATGCTAAATCTGATATCTATAAACGTTGGTGTGCCCAAAGGATCCTGGGTCCCTTGTTATTTATAATATAGATAAACGGTTTCCCAAAATCTAGCAAAATGTTTAACTTTATTATGTATGCCGACGACACCACCTTACTTAGCACCATCAAATCATTTAATGACAATATACCAAGCAAAAGCAATGAATCTACAGCAAATGATAAACTCCTAAAACTAATGGAATGGCTTGATATTAATAAATTATCATTAAACAAAGATAAATCCTAATAAATAACCTTTCAAATGCCAAATAAAGTTAAACCCACCTTTTTGCTCAACATCAATCATATCAACATAGAACGAATGGAAGAATTAATTTTTTTAGGACTGACTTTAGATACAAATTTTACTTTGAAAAAACACACTGAAAAATGTCAAACAAGTGTTCCAAAACTGTTGGCATATTAAACAGATTAAAACATGTGTTGCCTCTAGAAATTGAAATTCTTTTATATGATACACTAATACTATCACATATTAACTACTGCATCATGGTATGGGATTACCAAAGTGGGAGAATTATGAAAATTCAAAAGACGATGCAGATTTTAACCTTAAGTAAATACAATTCACATACAGAACCACTTTTAAAATAACTTAATATTTAAAAAAAATAGATGATTTATTTAAATTACATGAACTTAAATTTTATTTTAAATACATGCATCAAAAACTACCTGCCTACTTATTAAACTGGAAAATAACCCCAAATATACACAATCATAATACAAGGTGTAGAACTGACATATACTTATTCAGAGCTAAACATGAATTTGCCAAAAGGTGTCTTAGATATAGCTTGCCACATGTTATAGATAATACCATCAAAATAGTTACAGAGAAGATACGAACTCACAGTTTACAAGGTTTTGCAAATTATGCAAAAACATATTTATTACAAAAATGTGAAGATACATGTGCAATACTAAATTGCTATACTTGCTATTCGACTTAATCAGCAAAACATATATGAATGCATGACTACTATCTATTTTAATTAATATTATATATTATCACACATATCTCAATATATACACTCAAATAACTCCCTTTGGCTCTGAGTTAGTTAAGACTGCTACCTCAACTAATTTAGCCTATCGTAAATCCTGTCCATTTGTGTCCAAATATGTAGTGCGTGAATTGTTTGTGTAACATCCTCAGTAGATTGAATAAAAATGCCTATATTTGTTCAAATCATCGAAAGAATTTACTTTAGTCGTTTGATCTGGTAAGGATCAAAATAGTGGATATCCAAAATGGTAAACACTGTGTGGGTCAATGCTGATCACGGGCGTGACCTCCATCCTCTCACCGATCACATGACAAAGTTAAAAAATTTCACCAAGGAAGAAAATCGTGATTTTTCAGCATTTCAATCATCACTTCAGTTAATGCTTGAACAAGCATTAACTAATTTAATAGTTTGTCTGATGATTTTACAAAAACTACATACAAAAGTTGCACAAACGAGCTAGCATGTTGCAGTGGATACTAGATAGGTTTGTTTTTTAACTTGAAATGAGACTAGCAAAAAATCGTATTGATTAAGCACCTTCAATTATATTTATAGTCTTTAGAGGAGTCACTGACCGCTTATTAAGTTATATTGTATTTTGTACGTATTAATGCACATTTTCTTCTATCATTTAATTTTTATTTGTATCACAAACAGGGTCAAAATAAACTGTCTTGTTCTTGTTCAAAAGCATTTAAAATTGCTGCGTACACCCATCGACAAATGTGTAGGCATAATTATTACATTTACGATGATACAGAAAACTAAACAATTCCACCGTTGCAGCTTCCGCCCGCCAGAAGGGTCCCCTGGTGACTTTGCAAAGTTTCGTCCGGATCGGTCCATATGTGGTCGAGCGTAGCCTTTTTGCCTTAGCTTAGGCCTCAGATTTGGACATAACAGACAAACAAACAGCTAGACAACATTTTAAATCAACTTCATTGTGATAGAGGGAATCCAATAATTATGCTCAGCTGTATTTATAACATCATGAAAATCAAGATGATCGATCAAATATGACGCCTACATGGTGCATAATATGAGTTTCTTTCTTCGGGGCGTTTCTAGACATCTAAGGCTAAGCTATCGTGCGCGCGACAAACGGCGGCGCCACATCACGGAACCTGTATATCTATGTTGATGCATGTGCTCTAGCACTTGGCGCTCTAGTAGAGATGGTATCGCCATCTGCTGAACATTTCGTTGAATAATTCCAGCTGTGACGTGATCACAAACCATCTGTACCAAACCCTTACCACCACTGTAGCAAGACAATAGAAAATATTAACATTAAGATACTACCAGAACATATTTTGTCTTGTATTCTAGGTTTTCTGCCACGCGTGACCGAACTACTCGCCAGTCATCAGAACTGTCTAAAAATAGGTGAAAGATAGTAAACGGAACAAGGTCAGCCTCACGGAAATATCCGACGTCGGCCGAATTCAACATGGCTGCGGAGTGGTGTCCGACGCCATGATTTAGAAACATTTTCGCAAATGGAGAAGCAAATAACCACTCGTTCGTGATAATGTGATTGGTTGTGTTCATAGTGTGTATAGTATTAGTGCAGCGTCCAAGCAATTTGGGGCTTTCAGGCCCTAAATGGAATTATGAATCTGGACTCGCTGTCCTTTGCCTTGTCTCAAATAAGTTATTTGGTGGCGAACCTGACAAAGAAAAACTTCAAATCTAGCAACACAGAAATATCACACGTAAGTATATCACGTATCTAAATATGTGTGTGTATTATAATGTAGGATTTAGTGGGTGATTGAGTAATTTTCACCATAAATAAAATCCTAAATTACAATACAATCTGTTCGTGATCGCACCAAGACAAGTCGCCAGACGTTTTTACACCAAACTGCAAACAGCTTGGACCAATCCCATATGCATGCAGCTTTATTTTGGACCCTCGTAATTAACAGCAATAACATATGTTGCTTAAGTTATGCTAATGAAGCGTGTTACATTTTGGTCTGTGAGTAGTGACTACATATAGGACATCCGTCCACAGGCACAGTGACAGTGTCAGTGACGTTTTTTTGCTTTTACCAGTTGAAATGTGCTTGTTTTCATTTCATTTATTCATACCGCACATGGTGTTTATAATATTCCGTTCCCCTGTGTTATTTTTGCTATAGTACATTTTTTATTGGGTTTTTTTTCATTTATGATTACAAGTATGCTGGTGATGGGTGGACCAGTTTGTTCACAAGAAGACCAGATTGTTCTCCAAAGTAACACAATTCGGGTTTACATCAGGTGATATTATCGCCGCAACGAGGTAATTTCTACGTCACTAGAAAAGGTTTATGTTGCTATTTTATGCGATGCGTAGCAATGTACACGGTACGATCAACCTGCAATCTGGCAACATGTAACGGCATTAGCTCGTTGCTGTGATGATATCACCTCATGTAAACCCGGTTTTAGACTCCTTTACAAAAAGGGAAGCAACTTAGGGAACATTATTTAACAAGAAAATATTCAACATTATGTGTATACCTAAATCTCGTCAAAATGTTTCTATGTCCTACTCATTAACAGCCCATGTATACTACAAAATATTGTCTATGGTGTCACTATCTGTAAGGACCTCAGTTTTTTCAGCATGTCATTGTCAAAAGCACATGTCACAAAGCTAATGCCATTCTAGCCTTCCTTAGAAGAAAATTAAAGAACTAACTGCCAAAAAAGTCCGCCACATTATGCCACATCATTTATCAGCCACATTGGTTTGTAAAGGCTAAACATTTGACAATGGTTATGATATCTCACATATGTGCTAAAACAACTAACTGTAATGGACTAACCTTGAAAGACGGAGCTTGCATTCTCGAGCTAGTCATATTTTTCAAGGTGTTATGTGACTTTTTATGAAAGTATGATCTACATTCTAATCAGTGTGCACAGACAAGAAAACAATATGCAACCACAGGTAACAAGAACATTGGGATAATTAACTTTTGTTTGAAATTGGGATAATATAATTTGTCTGAAATGAACGTAAATTAAATTATAATAATCAGGCTTTCCCGGGAGTCTGTGAGTCTAAGATTCTTTGTTTCAAGCCCATGGTTTGAATCCATGTGATTCTCTACATGCGAAGGCTGAACTTAATGGTCATGCTCGCTTCAGTTTGTTAGATCCAATATGGGTGTCATCTTAGATTAAGGGCCAGGAAATTGATATGACAGAGGACTGGTTGTTCAAAAAGTACGGAATCCTTATTAGTCCTAAATTTGTCCCAGATATGAGCAGAATGAGAGTCTGCTGAATACCCATAAATTTCCCATGAAAATCAATGCATGATAATGGTGAAAACAATGCAGAAATATGTAAGAAAACATTGAAAACAATTTGCCAGCAATGTAGTTTGAAGCTACAACATTTCCAGTATTTGTTGCAGTCTCATACTGGATTCTAGCTACTTACCAAGGTGTTATTAGAATTTTGACATGGATGGTTTTTTCCATATCTTGCAGCTGATAGCGCAGTACGGAGGTGAAGCAGACAGGCATCTTTATAGGTGCCTTTTTTCTCACATCGACTTCAGCGGTGATGGTAAAAGTAGTGGCAAGGATTTTCACCAGGTTTGTGAACTTTATGATAGATTACATTGCCATTTAACATAATGATAGTATTGGTAAAAAATAGCTATGACAATGCTTCAGTGTATTTTAATGCTTAACTCCCAGGTGGCTTAAAATTGCATTATGTGGTTCCTCTCATTAATAGCAATGCTATCAAAGATCAGTAACAGTGGTTCATCAAAATGACAAGATATAGTGTACAAAATATAATTTCTATCATTCACATTTTGCAGAAGGTTTTGTTATTGAGTTGTCATTCATAAATAGTGTTACTGTGTAGCATTCACATTGAAACAGCAAACAACTTCTGCGTTTGCCCACAGCAACTGCCTGACATTTGTTTTAATTTCTCTGGAAGCATCTTTAGGACGTGTTGAAAAATAGCTTAATTAAACAAACTATCATATTCTAAGGACGTTTCCTTGCATGTTTCCTAGTTGTTCCAGCCTTTATACAGCTTTGTGACATGTAAACAGAGATGTGGTCCTTAGTTTTTAAGACCACCTCCTTGAGGAGACCTTCCTGGCCTGACTGAATCGTGATTGTGGTAAACATGGACCAGTGCATAACATAAATCGGTAATAATAAAACCTGTTCTCAATATCATCTTTGTGGAAAGTTCATATCTAGCTTATTATTTTATCATTTTGTTACAGATCCAGTATTTGATCCAAGAGTGTGCGACATTGATTGTCAAGCCCAATTTTATATCAGTACTGTGCTACGCTGTTGACAGCCCTTTGCATCACCAGAAGGTAGTGTTCCCCTATTTAAGAGAAGCCTACTCTTTTATTTCTGTTTTATGATATTTTAATTATACAGCAGTGTATTGGTTGCTTTAATAAATGATCCCACTTGAGTCATTAGTCAACTGTAAGTTGTATTGACTGTTCAGTTGAAAGAAAGGAAACGTTAACAAATAACTTAATTTTAATTTATGTACATCAAGTTCATGTTGTTGCCAGTTTCCTTTGAATTTGAATTGCTCAAGTTTGTTGTGGATGATCCGAATGATCTGAAGTTTCAGACATCTATAAAATATGCGTTATTCCTTTTACATCTGTGGCGATGAAGTTCTCTGAGAAATCTGTCAGATTGAATAAACATAAATAAGTTGGTGATAAGAAAAAAAAATTTAAATAGATTCTGAAATTCTATTGACGACTTACACTACCTGTGACTCAGTGACACGGTTGTTTTTGCTTGCAGACATTGAAGCCATCGCCACTCCTGTGTAGTCAGCTGAGTCGCATCCTCAAGCTCACTCATGTGCAGGAAGTAGTTTTCAGTCTAGCACTGCTCCACTCATCCAACCCCGACACGTGCCAGTACGCAGCTCAGTTCGTACACACCAAGTTGTCACATTTGCTGGGCATTTACATCGACTCGGGTTAGTCACCAGTATATGTCTACTGACGTTAGTCACCATGACTCACATGTATGTGTTTACTGACATTCAGACTCACCTGTAGGAACAAACGTGACAGAATTGTGTGAGTAGTCTGGGCATGTTGATGACAACATTTAAAACTTATCAGATATTGTATTAGACTACAACTGAATATTTTCATTTTTTTTCATGATTTTTTTTTTATTTCGAAATGGTTAGAACGCATAACTACAATGGCTACAACAATGACTCTGAACTGAGAGGACCAGTTGGAATCCTCACAAAATTTGAACTGGTGTTCGAATGAACATGTGTGCCACATGATAATATGTAAAGCACTATATTACATAATGTACACACATTATTTTGTCACCCTGAAATGTCTATTTCATAACATTTCCTGCATTTCTTTTGTAGTTTGTTCACACCATTCCATGGTGTTTTCCTTTACCATTTTCAAATTAATGTTCCTTGTTTGTAATTTCCTGTTTCATTATGTTCATGTGTACGACAGACCCAACCACCAGTCAGGAGGCTGGTCTTCAGGACATCTCAGCGGAAGTGCTGCAGTTCATTCTCACCCAGCTGCTCCAAGCGCCCGACCAGTTCAGTGTTTCCGTTGAGCAGAAGGACACATTTCTCCGGGCCCTCAGGAAAGGTGCGTGCCTTCATCAGTGTCTTATTGGCTAGGTGGCATGATGTGAACATGCAAGTAAAAATTGTGTACAGATTAAAACCAAATTGATTTTTTCTTATCTTCCGTATAAATGCATAATCCCACTCTGAGGTATTGTTGCATTCTTGCATGTTTGACTGTGTAATTGTTTTAAGCCACTGCGATATTTATCGATTTGATTATAGAACGTCTTGTGGAGTTTTTACAAAGTAATCTTGTAACACCAGAGATACGGTACTGAAATGTATGAGCATGTCAGGCATGAGTGACATGGGTTGTTGGATTTGATAACACTTCACACTGATTTCCAGTGGTTGACCAGCCTTATGGACATTATTGCACTGGCACTGCTCATCTGTTTCAGACTTCCCCTGTGAACAAGTGCCTGCCATCCTAGCACCATTGCTTTATCCGGCCACTGAGGACATACCTACCGCTAGACTGCAGTCGGACTCGGCCATTCTTCTCCCCACTTCCATGGTTTGTACTAGAGTATAACGGAAATGGCTTGTTGACTTTCTTTTTTCCCAGAAGTGGGTAAACTACGGGATTTGGATATCTGGCTAGGGCTCCATTTGTCACAGACAAATATAATGTAAAGTTCACTATGCATGTGCTAATATTTCTATGTTCCACCTTAGACGGTCATTTTGTTCCATGTTTTGTATGTTTAATGATGTGCGACATAATGTGAAATGTAATTGTTTACGGCACCACAGTGTCTCTTTATTTCCTCTTGTAGTATGTATGCTTGTTGGAGAAACACATCAAGAGTTGTGTTATTATGTTGCTTAGATGGAGGGGTCATTTGCTGACATGGTGGTTGAGATTGGATATGGACTGACATCTAGGTAAGGATTGGAGATCTTGATGTTGTTAGTATAAGGTCTTGCTTTAGTGCCATATTTGTTATATGTGCTGTTTACTAGTTCAGGGACACCTTGAGAAACAGTGTGACTCAGTCATTGATAATAGGGATAACTAAATGCATTGATGATAGCATGCTGTGTGCAGTGAAGCCAATCATTGATAAAATTATTAATATATATTTGTAAATCTTTTACAAAATAACATAGATAAACTAATAAGTAACTTGTTTGTGTGTTTCAGTGTGGAGGAATGCCGCAATGCTGTGCTACAATTTGGCATACAGGAGATCACGCCGGCCGCTGTGGCCCGCATGCTCAGTATCATGGTCAAGACCACGTCCGGCCTTGTTGAACCCATTTCGCTGCAGGTAATCCCAGGGGTACCTGTGGCTTTACTAATTATTCAAGTATTTTACTTGCTGCTGTGTACACACTTTAGTCCAAGAAATATACCTAATTGGCCTGTGTCATGTTTGTAGTTTAACCCAGTGTGTCTACTAACTGTGTTATTTTTGTCTTGTGATGGGGAAGTTGATCAGACTTGTGGTTTTTGATGTTTGTTCACAAACCGGTAAATTAGCAAGTTTGTAAAATCGATGAATCTGGAATAAAAAAAAACGATTTTCCATAGAAAGACAGGTCCGCATTAAGGCGTCGCTTGGGTCTAAACACATTTTATTTTCTTATTTCATTATCACTGAACCTACAGAGCTGAAACTTTCAGAGATTGCAAGTGCAGGTAACAGTAATGCTGTGAATTTTTTTCAGAAAGTTTCGTACAGATTTTCCCACGGTAGGCAGCCATCTTGGATTAAATGTTGCGTGTGACTTATATCAGTAACCATTGGGTTTAGAGGGCTCAAATTTTTTGTGTAGTTACTCCACATAACCCTAATGAAAACAGTCTGTTGACTTTCTTAGTTTTCAAAAAACTTTTTTTTAAGGATTTTTTTACATCTGAATGTATTTTTTCATCATGAAATTTTACATTGATGGTTCATTATATAAAATATAGGTAATGTTTTCTAAAAAGTTACTACATAGTTTTCAAGAGTATACTATCAAGAAACACTGTGGAAAGTTTCAGGCAATTCTGTCAAACAATAGCCGAGATAAGTGACAAGGGAGGCAGTAGGTATGAGGCAAAACATGTTTTTGAGAAAATCACGTTCAAAGTTTATGTACATTGGCACATACATTTCAACATCTGAAAAGCAACCTAGATGATTGAAACTTTGCACACACATTACTGAATGTATAATTTATCAAAAGGCAAAGTTCAGAGTCATTGGCATTGTAAAATAATAAAAATATATCACAAACTAAGCAACTTATCACAATAAATGTACCAAACAGAAAAACGTCTGGAAAATAGCACACCAGTCCATAGTTCATACAGATAAAGTTTACTGGAGCATATGTAAAGTTCACTGGAGCATATGTAAAGTTCACTGGAGCATATGTAAAGGTCACTGGAGCACAGCAAATTCCCTAAAACGCCCCAGGTGCATAGGTGGAGGCATCTCGAGACATTGTTCGAGCAACCTTTCGTGCCCGACGGGCCTCCATCGTGCTGGCCTGCACTTGCCGCACAGACTCTTGCAACCGACGACTGTCTGCCTCTGCAGCTGACACTTTCAGTCGACTGCCACACTGCAGCCCCATTATTGCATAGCTGCGCGTCACCGTCGAACCAATCCCCTGATTGAATTCCGCAATCGCCAAACAGGTTGCAGCACAAACACGCATCAGGCCAACGAAGCCTGTCTTTGGACATTTGAGCCACACCTTCGAGTGCAGGCTCTCGTTAGCGTTCTGCGTCTTGCCCTGCAAGCAGCGATCCAGCAGGTCAGGATGGCCGAGACGGACGTACACCTCCTTGACCTTCTCTGCAACGTCCTTTGCTAAGGGTGTGCCAACTTTGTCCCGGTGGTAGCCTGGCTCCTCTCCCTTTGCCAGTGCCCGCTGGAAGAAGCACCAGCTGTTGCGGCCAATGGGGCAGTGGTTGTGGTGGGGTTCCTCATCGGTGGACGCCGCATGGAAGAAAGACGCGAAGACTGCACTCCGCATCGCGTCCTTGTCACCCGTGCAGCTCCGAATTGCCTTTCCATAATACAATGTCAGCTTGTTGATGGCTGCCAGGGTGAGCTTTCCGTGCCCGCGTCCACCGAGAGTCACTCCAGTCTTCTTGGTGTCCTTGGTGAGGTTACGCAGTGCCGTCCCCATTCGCTTTGCAACATGGTTGATGCATTCCTCCTTGCGGATGTCCACACCTGCGCCATACACCTTCAAGTCACACACATGTTTGTAGGTGCTAGAGTCTCCATCTGACAACATTGTCGTGTAGCGGAAGTTGTGCTTCCCGAGAGAGTTGTTCCACAGAATCTCTGCAGCCGTTTTCTCCATTGCGTTGGAGGACCCGGTGTAGTTTGCTGTACAGTTGTCATGCGCCTTGTACCACTTTTTGAAGTCGTCAGTGTCCCGGCCTCCATAGCGTGACGCTGCGCATGCACAGCGCTGGCAGTAGAGCGACAGGATGGTGAAGTCGATCACCAGTCCTGTCACCACCTCCACGACGCAACCGATGCCATACATAGACCTGTGGCCCCGGGTCATCCAGGAACCATCGAAACTGACCATGAGGTCCATGACACCGGATTCGTCAATGGAGGGGTCAAGTTCTTTGTACACTCTGCGCACGATTTGGGCAGACTCGCACATAACATCGTTCGCAACACGCATACTTGCATTGGTAATTGCTGTCTCATGTGTGATGTAGGTCGTGTGGTTCATCACTGGCATGTCGAGGTAGCGGCAGAATTTCACAAGTCCCGAGTACCCGACACCCATGTCCATCGTTGCAGACACAGCTGATCTCACCACGACAAACGGGGCATTCGTCGCCTGATTCCCATCGGTACGGTCTGATGACAGAGTTGCATTGATGACCTTGTCGCAACTGGTGCAGACAGTCTCGAGGCGACACACCATGCCAAGGGTGCGGTCGACAGCTCGGATGGAGAGTGTACGCTTCCTACACAACGTGCATGGCAGGTTCACGACAAGTGATGGCAACACGGCACAGCGTACAAGTACTGTTGAAAGATCAGCATCTGTCTCATCCTCAACCAGGAAGCGCGGGACACCTATCTCCTCCAGAAGATCTGCATAACCAAACTTCTGTTCAGTGGCAGACAGTCTCCGAGATGTTGATGGCCGCCTTGAAGCCTGGAAAAAAATACACAATCTAAATGTATTTCATTAACAAAAAAGTATCCGAGACATGTTCAATAACATGCGCGTGTGTGTATATAGGCTATGTATACGATAATTATCAATGCAAGTTGAGGCAATATAATAAACCATAGTCACAACTCTGCCTCTGGTGTGTCTGGATGGCCCCTAGGCCTGAATGTCAACACAGCCACGAACATCAACAGCATGAACTAGATCAGCGTCAAATCGTTTATACAGCAATAGTTATGCCACAAAGGCTAACGGTGTTTGGATAAAACACAAATGTATATAAATCTTAATCATATGCACTATCATAATGAATATATGAAATATAAGAAATTAAACTTACACTGCGTTCCATTCTCGCTGGCACCATGGACATGGTCGAAGACGAAGTTGTCGCTGTAGGTTCATTAGCGCATTCAACCCTCGATACCTTCGCACAGCGCGCTAACTGCATCCTCCCAGTACCGTAACCGCCCACTCGCTTTCGACAAAACGGCATAATGTCGTTTCACAAAGCGATATAAATGAACGAAACGCAGAGGATAAAAAATTCGATCGAATCGAACGTAGCTGGTATTTCAAGCTGACGTCAGATGATGGAAATTAATATTACAACCAATTAGAGCGCTTGATTTGAGGGAATCCGACATCACGTGATGCTGCCCGGTGAATCGTCGTGGGATTCCCCATTCCTTTGTCACCGAGATGGTTGAAAGGCAGTCATTTATAGTCGGGATTACACGGATACCCGCTGCGCAAATTTTTAAACTGTTTGTACCATCATGCAGCGAATATGGGGCTTTCCCGTGATATGCGCCATGTTGGAATGGCAGCGTTTTCTGGCATGCAATCGCTGGCGGAAAATCACCTAATGTTCCATTAGTCTCGGTTCATTTGACAAAAACAAAGACTTCGCAATGATAGGTATCATACAAAAGACATGTTTTATGACAGAAACGTGTTTATTTCGACAGTGCAACTTACATGAATGGCAAGTTGAATAATATTTATACACGGAAATAGCAACAACTCGAAATTCATTTTATTGTCAAAAATCCGTCAAATCCGACCCGAGTCTCCCGTTAATGGACTAATGCTATTTGCGTCAACATTACTAGCAATCCATGCAGTGTGCACAGAAATGTTCTTTAACAAGCAAGCAAATAACACAT
Source organism: Lamellibrachia columna (assembly GCA_963662155.1). Taxonomy (NCBI): domain Eukaryota; kingdom Metazoa; phylum Annelida; class Polychaeta; order Sabellida; family Siboglinidae; genus Lamellibrachia; species Lamellibrachia columna. The sequence continues at coordinate 47,665,863 of OY759267.1, forward strand.
AAGATTTAATCTCGGTAAAAAACAATTCTCAATAAAAAACATTAGCGCATGATACATGCAACAAATAAAAAAATTATTTATTCTGTGTAAATAATGAAAGTTGACAATGTTTTCTCAATGATTCGTCAGTAATTGTTAACTAATTACATAGAGTCAGGTCATAGACTTGTTTTAACTAATTGCTCTGTCAAGTAATTCAGCAGTAGGAACTGGAACACTAATAATGTGTCTCTTACTGGTGTAGATGCTGAACAGTGGAGGGGGTATTTGGAATGACGTGAAGCCGGAGGGCGGGGGACCAAACTCTTGGAATGTTGACATCTTCGTGCAGGTGCTCAAAGATCTGGTGCGTATCAGTGTGCATTTATAACTAGCTACACATAGTTGTGCCTGTGTCTAAAATAAGGGACGCAGCAATGTGTATGTAATCTAACGAGTGTCTATACTAGGCACTGTACTGGTTACATTTACTTGTGTATGCAGATGTAGTTGATACAGAACACCTGTCTGTGTTGGACATATTCTCCATTCCCAGTCGTGTTGTGTTTATCGATCGTAATTAGTAATAAAATGATGTCCTGATGCATAAAATACATGTCACATGTGACATTGTAGATTAACAGTTACTTTGTAATTAAGTGTGGTGATGATTGTCCGACATCCCACAACACAAGTGAATTACTTGGTACATGTGGTGCTGCCCCCTGTTGTAGGTGCCACACATGAAGTGGCGTGACGTGGTGAGCGAGCTAGACCACCCACAGTTCATCATTAACAACAAGGCGGGGCTGCGGCTGCTCATGCAGGCTCTCTTCCGAGGCCTACATGACATCTTCCCTGTTGACCTGCTGTATAGGGTGTGGAAGAACACAGAGGGACAGGTGAGCTAGGGGGTGGGAAGTTACCTTGATGGATGTGGGAGGCCACTTCTGGATGTGTGGGAAGTCACTTCTAGGTGTGTGGGAAGTCAATTCTTTGGTGTGGGAAGTAACTTCTTGAGGTGTTGGAAGTAAACGTCACTTCTGACAGTGTGGGAAGTCACATCTAGGTATGTGTCTGTGGGAATCATTTCTGGGGTGGTGGTGGGAAGTCACTTCTGTCATGTGGAAAGTCACTTCTAGGTGTGTATAGTGTCACTAAAAGGATTATTCACTGTATTGAAAGAGACATTTTTAAAATGTATTCCATTGTGTCGTTGATACTGATTTACTGGCAGAATGCCATTCTCCCACATTCAGACACATGTGTCACAATGTCAGCAGTCCCACATTCAGACACAAGTGTCACAATGTCTGCAGTCTCCCACATTCAGACATAAGTGTCACAATGTCAGCAGTCTCCCACATTCAGACACAAGTGTCACAATGTCTGCAGTCTCCCACATTCAGACACAAGTGTCACAATGTCTGCAGTCTCCCACATTCAGACACAAGTGTCACAATGTCTGCAGTCTCCCACATTCAGACACAAGTGTCACAATGTCTGCAGTCTCCCACATTCAGACACAAGTGTCACAATGTCTGCAGTCTCCCACATTCAGACACAAGTGTCACAATGTCACAATGTCTGCAGTCTCCCACATTCAGACACAAGTGTCACAATGTCTGCAGTCTCCCACATTCAGACACAAGTGTCACAATGTCTGCAGTCTCCCACATTCAGACACAAGTGTCACAATGTCTGCAGTCTCCCACATTCAGACACAAGTGTCACAATGTCTGCAGTCTCCCACATTCAGACACAAGTGTCACAATGTCTGCAGTCTCCCACATTCAGACACAAGTGTCACAATGTCTGCAGTCTCCCACATTCAGACACAAGTGTCACCCTGGGATACATTATTCAGTGGTCAGTAAACTGAATGTCCTATTGATTTGCCTTCAGCTGTCCTGGATCAGCCAGGCTCTGAAGAATCCTGATGTGTTCTGCTTTGCCGACTACTTGTGTCACACCGTTGTCGTCGACATTCTCAAGACCCCACCGGACGAAGAAAACAGAGACATCGCCACCTGGTGAGCCAATTTATTACTGATGATGAATCTGACAAGCTGCTCTGACACTCTGTAAAACTGACATAAATACAGAAAGTTTAAATTTAACATTGGCTGTACCTGTCCTGTAATGAAAGAGGCTTGTGCTTCATAACAACTCAGGACATTTGTTTGAAATTGCATTTCCACCATAAATCCTTGACAGTGCCTCGTGGTGATGATGACTACACATCCTTGTTCATGGTATCATGTTTAACGATTCTGGTTTGTTGTGCCTCTGAGTTCAGATTCCTATTGATTTAGTCACTATAGAAGTCTTATTAAATTATTATTATGTTATGTTGGTTTTCTGTTATCTGTGATGTCATTGGTTATATGTTTGCAGGAAGTCACTTGATCTTGTCGAGTTGTTGCTACGGATGTCTGAGGCAGGTCACTATCAACCCGTGTCTGAGTTGTTCAAGTTCCCTGTCCAGCACTGCGCCGACATGCTCGTCCTCTCACTCCTGCAGATAGTAAGCATCAATATCTACTGTAAGACAAGCATCAAGTTTGATCAAACTTTCTGGAACCTAGCACTAACCTTTTAGTACAGCGATGTTCAGTTTTTCTTTCCTAGCAGTTGAAAACTAATAAATGCACTGTGAAGTACTTGCCTGGTAAATATTATTTCTTGACTTTTTTTGTGGGGCGTGATGGCGTATAAGTTAGGACATCGGGCTCTCGATCAAGAGAACCCAGTTTCAAATCCTTTTACTGCCGTTTCGAAGTTTGGGCAGTTTTGTTTACTCCGCGTTGCTTCAGTTCACTCAACTGTATAAACAAGTACCCAGCTATAGACAGTGGTGGATATGTACACGAATAGTCTTTGCGCAGTAATTGCAGCATGGTTGTATGCATCCCAGAGAAGACGAGGTGGTGTTGGAATGAACAAGTCTGCCTGGGGGTAAAAGTGTAAGGTGCTTTGAGCGGAGGACTGCATACTGCGCTATATAAGAACAAACCTTTCCCTTCTTTTTTTTTAATTTGTTAAAATACCTGTTTATTTCAGCGAACCTGGAACACACTCAAGAGAGAACTACTCTCTAACCTAATGCCAATCTTCCTTGGTAATCACCCAAACTCTGCGATTGTTCTCCACTACGCATGGCATTGCCAGGTGAGGCAGTCAAGTGACTTTATTCGTTATTTAGGCTAACATTAAGTGGGAAATGGTGGAGCCGAAACAGGACTTTAAATAGAATGTCTTGCTTAAAAATTGACAGTCACGTGCACAGACAGTGTAGAGTTTATCACCGATTTTGTCATAATTTCTTCCTTGAGGTCATATAACCACTTATTCTAGATGATTAAACAGGCTACTAACTAGGAAATATAAAAATATCATCAGGAACTTGTTATGATTTGAAGACCCTGTATCTTGGTATCGGTGACCACCCTACTGGATATACCATTATCCTCCAGTGTTTCTAAGAATATGTTTTTCTAGCCTCATAGCTGTAATTGAGTTTGACTATTGAACTGTGTGTTGTGTAGGGCCAGTCGACCACGATCCGCACCCTCGTGATGCATGCCATGGCTGAGTGGTACATGCGTGGAGAACATCATGACCAAGGCCGGCTGTCTCGCATCCTCGATGTTGCACAAGACCTTAAGGTACCACAGATAACTCTTGAATCTGTCACTCATAGTTCACTTGGTTAAGAGCGTTCCCAGGTATGCCCATCAATGATTGGTTGATTTGTCATAGAATCTGTTTCAAGTGAAGTCAACAGTCATGTTTAGACATGTATTTGTAAGTTGATAGTCTGCTTAAGATCTGGTCGTAAATTCAAAACATTTGAGCTTAACTCAACTGTTACATGTCGAGAGGCCTTCAAGTGAATATTTTCTGCAGTTGTACAGTATCAAGTGGTGTGTTTGTGACTGACTGTTCTTGTTCTCACAGGCGCTGTCAATGCTGCTGAATGCGACGCCGTTTGCATTTGTGATCGACCTCGCGTGCCTTGCATTTCGCAGGGAGTACCTCAAACTGGACAAGTGGCTGTCTGACAAGATTCGAGAACATGGTGTAAGTGCATCATATGGTTGCTCCCCCTAACACAAACCCCTGTCACTTCTGGCTCTTGAAGGATTGGTTTCACAACATTTTTCTTACAGTTACGCCAAGACTGACAAGTGTACTGATTGCAGGAGGCGTTCGTGCAGGCTTGCGTGCACTTCCTCAAGCGGAGATGTCCTCAGCTGGTTGGGGACGCCCTAAACGAGGACCAGCCACCACCCCAGAGCAAGAGTCAGCAGCTGCCCCCCGAGACACTCGCCACCATGCTCACCTGTCTACAGGCGTGTGCAGGGTACACATCTTTACCTGTCGTCATAACTTGGCATCAATAATTATGATTACTATTGCATATGCAATTGGGGGAGGTGTTTACTTGCAAATTACTCATATTGCATATTATAGAATTATTTAATTTGTGAGTAGGGCCCATGAACCCATACAGAATGTAAAGATAATGCTCCCTTTCAAGCCGTGCAACATAAGTATGGTTCTGTCCATTATGGTGCTCTGCTGTTCTAGATACCCTATGTATTTTGTTACTTCAAGAAGTATTTTATGATAAAAGTCATTCACGCTTAGTTAGTCTAAATGGTTTTGTTATCGAGTTATGCTGCAGACACAAACACACACACGTTATTAACAGCAATAATCATTCAGGTCATAGGTAGTACATGAACGATGTTAGTTAAATTCATGTAGCATGCTTCGTACATTGAAGTTATGCAGGAAACATTTTACATTAGTATTTTTGTTTGTTGCTACAGCAATGTTGCCCAGGATCTGTCCGAAGCCATCCTGACCCTTGTCGCCAACGCCGGGGTGATTATGAGCAAAGTGCGATCAGCACCCCCTGGTGTAGTTGGTGCGAAGCCTCCGCTCGGAGTAATTGGACTACCGGGATTGTCGAATCCACCTCCAAACACGATCAACCCTGTGAGTAAACTGTTCGGGTGTTATGGCATAGTTGATGTCTCACAGGGTATGTCATACAGTCAGACTGGTTGACATGTCTGTTGTTACTCTCATGCAAATAGTCAAACATAACATTATCTTATAGTATTCTCTGTTACTAGATAATCCAGCATTATAACTTGATAGCCACAAATTTTAATATTTTCCAGAGAAAGACCGGCACAGATGGAGTAATCTTATTTGCATAAACATTATAAGCAAATAGGTTTGTGTGCACAAAATATTATGGAACATGAAGTATGTTGGTTATTTAGCAAGCAAGCAGATCACATATAGGATTTGAAGATGGCATTTTATCAGTAAAGGTACAAATGTGATATTAAGTTTTGTGACACTTTGTATGTGGGCACTGTTTGACATTGTCTGATTACAAAACTGGTACATAATGTTTCTTGTGTAGCATTTATATATTAATACATTTAATATAACCTAATCATGTTGTTTGATTTTCTACTGTTAAAAATGTAGAATTGTAACTTGATAGTGTTTGACGTAACATATTGCATGTTGTTCAATGTTTGCTTGTAGATGGATGCACTGGGCGCACTGCCCAACAGCAGTCCGGCAGTGTCCACTCCATTCACTAGCAGTCTGTCATCCCTTGGAGTGACCCCTGGCTCCCCGGCCAAGCTAGTCCCCACCCTGGGGCCAGCGAGCCTTGGACCCACCTGCCAGGCTCCCACCTTCAACACAGTACAGCCACTCTCCAACCAATTACAAGGTGCGTCCTTCCCTCTCACGATGGCTTCTCTTATGATTTTACATGGTCATGATGTTATAGTTTCTCAAGCACATCTTATTTTCTTTGTGTGTGGTGTATTTTATGAGCTTGCATTTATATCATAAAACTTGTGGTGATTCATGTTTTTCTGCAATGTATTATCAGACTTCAGCCTTTAAGTAGATGACTGAAATATTTTATCAGTGTTATTTTGAGCTGTTTTATATGTAAATAGCAGGATTAGTCATTGCACAGTTCCGTTAGAGAATTCATTGGCGTTTCTGATGTTGTGTAGGACTAAGCATGCAGCCGACAGCGGCTACAAGCATTGCCCCGACCAGTCGCGTTACTCCAACTCTGGGCAACATGAGTGGACAGGCAGCCCTGAAACAACAGGCAACCCCAGACAGGCTGCGACAAGGTAGTGCAACTGATCATTACATCACGCTTCATAGAGCACGCATTTACCTAGATATACAGTGACATCTCCATGGCTAGACAATCTATGTTCTGTTTGCCTGTGGTGATAGGGTAAAGTGGGTAGTGTAGGCTATTCATGCATTACCTCGTGAATACAGCACTCGGATATTGCCATGCTAATTCATGTATAGCCTCATAACAGTTGATAAGGCTTCTTTGTGCTTGGTTGTTTGTGAGCTTTTAACTCATTTAATGTTCCTGGAAGTCAGATAATATGACATTGTATAAGTTTAACCTTTGACATTCCAGTGGCACCTGCTATGGCGGCTGACCTCACCAGTGTGTTCCCGTCGATGAACCAACAGTTTTCGAAGGAGATTGAAGATGAGGCAAACTCATACTTCCAGCGAATCTACAACCACCCACCACACCCAACCATCTCAACCGATGACGTCATCGAAATGTTGAAGCGTTTCAAGGATTCACCCTCCAAGAAGGAACGGGTACGTAGACACAGCTCCATTGATTACTTTCATGTCGGCACCTGCCCTGGGTTTGTTGTTTCCGGACTCCCAACTTGCCAGTGTTTCGTGTTACATGATAACTGCACATTGCTATTGAGAATACACTCACTGTCACACATATTGTTCCCATTGTCAGAAAAAATTATAAAATGTGCTGGCAATCATGGCTGTGAAGATTGCCTGTGAAGATTGTTTTAGTTCTGCATTGTTTCATATGTTACCCATGTGGTTTGCTCTAAACTGGTAACAATTAATAAGAATGTAAATATCAATAAGTCACACTGGATAATAGGTGTTTTGTTTGATCAGTAAATATTTAGAAGTGGTTAATCACAAGAGAGGCTTATGCTGTCCATGTAAGCCATCTATGTTGAATCGTACAAGCTCGTAGCCTATCACAACTGGGTTCTGCTGGCTTCTTTGTGAGGATAAACATTTACCCCCTGTGTGGGGATCGTTACTGGCATAGACACAGGTAGAAGTGGCCAACAGCTTTTAGTGTCTTACCCAAAAGACAGTGAAAGTGGTGTGAACAAAAGTTCCCAAGTTTCGAAATGGCTGAATGTGGACTCAAACCCTGGGCTACTTGTCTGGTGTAGCCACTAGAAATAAATGTGACCCTGTAGTGGTTGTAATTGTCTTGATACCATCCTGTTGTTGTCATGCAGGAGGTGTTTGCGTGCATGCTGCGCAACCTGTTTGAGGAGTATCGCTTCTTCCCACAATACCCGGACAGGGAACTGCACACGACGGCCGTCTTGTTTGGAGGTATCATTGAGCAGGGTCTAGTCACGTGAGTTCGTCTCTTCATTCTTGTCCTTATCTTATCATTGAGCAGTCATAAGTATTTTTTTATATACTTAAGTTCAGGGGCCTGGTGATACCATCAAAAGATGAAAAGTGGCCCAAAGCAAAGCTTAGCAACATTGCACTAAAAACGAGATAACACATGGATGGATCAATAAAAATATATACAACAAAACAAAGAAAAAATAATAAATAAATAAGTAAAGAGTGATTTATCTATCTATCTGGTGGTCATGGTAACAAGGAATAAACGCTACGCTCTACAAGATACATCACCTGATATGTCGTTATTCTTTGTGCTTAGCTATGATGGCACTACATACCATGTTATTTTATTTTGTGGTATATTTTGTAGTATCAAACAAAAATGGTTCATAACCACATTAACTGATTAACTGAGAACAATTTCATGAATTGAAGACATGTGATGCAATATACAAATATCACATTCGCTGTAGCAATATACAAATGTGAGGGGAGGCACCATGTTATGTAACTGACCATACACCATATATCTTCCTTGCTACCATTACTACTGTGTCATAAATATGTTGTTGTTTGCTGCAGGCCCTGTGTCATAAGTATGTTGTTGTTTGCTGCAGGCCCCATGTCGTAATTGTTGTTGTTTGCTGCAGGCCCCATGTCATAAGTATGTTGTTGTTTGCTGCAGGCCCCATGTTATAATTATGTTGTTGTTTGCTACAGGCCCCATGTCATAAGTATGTTGTTGTTTGCTGCAGGCCTCGTGTCATAATTATGTTGTTGTTTGCTGCAGGCCCTGTTTCATAAATGTGTTGTTGTTTGCTGCTGCAGGCCCTGTGTCTTAAGTATGTTGTTGGTTCTCGTTAGCAGTTATATGGACCTGGGCATTGCATTGCGCTATGTGCTGGAGGCTCTTAAGAAACCCTACAACAGCAAGATGTACTTCTTTGGCATCGCTGCACTTGACAAGTTCAAGAGCAGGCAAGTGATCCAGTGGCATCTCAGCTGCAGTTGGACATTTAATCAGACCTGAATATTGTGTATATGATATTATAATTGTCATTACAAGGATAAGTTCAGTGTAGTTTACCAATTTTAATAACTAATTTGCAGTGCACAGACATTGTTTATGTTAATGTTGATAATATATATACTACAGTTTTAATTGATTCCAGTAAACTATTATAAATAATACCATCGCATCACATGCTGTATGCAAGACTTTTCACGTTCAGTATTGCCGTACACATCCATCTATTCAGCTACATATCGAGGCAACAATATGTTTAGGATTCTATTGCAATAGTTTTCTTTGTCTAAACTTTGTTCTAGTAGAGTTTGTCTGACTGGTGAGGTGTCTGTTGAATGTGTTGTGGCATTGATTGCTGTAGACTGAAGGACTACCCCCAATACTGCCGTCACCTCGCATCCATACCTCACTTCAGTCAATTCCCGGCTCATCTCAAAGAGGTAAGTCTAGGCATGAAAGGTGGAGATGGTTGACATTACCCATGTTATGGTTTATGACAAACCATGTCAGCACAGTTAAGTTGCAACCAGTTCCTGAGCAGATCTAAGAAATCATTTTGTCAGCATCAGATGATGACAGCTTTTCAGTTAAAATAACAACTTTATTATTTCTCATCCAATTTTATAATGTGATATACCATTAGAAAGTGGATAAAACAAACTATCATGTTATATTCATAACTGAATGATTTTATTAAATTTAGTACCAACTACAACTGGGTGGTTTTCTGGATAAAAAGCATAGCTACGACAAGAGTCATATTTTAGGTAAAATGCGTGGAAGCAATGATGTTGCTAAATAATAATATCTTTCCAGGCACTTTCAGTTGTATTTCCATAAAAATGAACCAACCTGGCATAAGACTAACCATAGTGGGAGAATGCCAAAACTGATAAACTAGCTACCCTGCCGAGGTTACTTATATACTATAGTCATCACTACTGTTGGTTGCAGTATGTAGAATTTGGTGCAAGATCACAGGAACCTCCAAACAAGCCACAGGGGCCGATTGTGACCCGCAGTCTGTCCCCTGTCACCGTGACAACTACCGCTGTCCAGGCGATGCCTATGGTGGCGCCGCTGAGCACCACTACTACGGCAACGACCACAGTGACAGCTACGCCGACTCAAGCTGCTATTGCACGACCCACTACCACATCTGCAATACCATCAAAGGTACATGGCTCTTGATGTCTTTTGTATAGTTCATCTAATGACAGTTGATAACTTAGAACAACCCATGGTTGTTGTGTCATACGTATATATGGAAAACCACCAGCATAATTCAGAATTTTTTTACTTACAGAAACTCCCTAAATTCACGCACAACACGACCTGTTAGGATTTTTTAAATATACTATTTATTAAACAGCATATTAAATTTATGTTTAAACTTGTTTGCGTTTTAGAATAGAGCAGTGCATCTGAAATGTTCCAATATCTAAGATTACATCTACGTAGAATTCTTCATGTGTTCTATATCTGTTCAGATGTGTTAGGTTTGTAGATAATTCACTACTGCAATATATTAGCCTAACTTGATCTTTACATTTATCTTAGTTCAGTTTATTTTTCACTCGGCCTAACAGATTTTAATCTATGCCATTAAATATATATATTTATTTATTTTTGATTCAATCTAACAGATTTTAATCTGCTATTATATATATATATATATATACATATATACATATATATATATATACATATATACACATATATACATATATATATATATGTACATATATATATATACATATATGTACATGTATGTATATATATATACATATTTATGCAACCAACAACGCAAGCCAGGTGTAAGGATATGAAAAGGCCAAATAAATGACGTTTATTAAGAGTATGCCTAATGGCATATTATTCCGATTAAAAGCATGAAGTGTGGACCCTGTAACATGCGCCAAGCATGTGGCTGAGCCTCATACAAAGCCGCCTGGACACAATGCTCCCAGAGCCCACACTTCGACATAGCAATACAGTACATGTAGTAATATTCCTACAACACAAGACAATTCATGGCATCATCACCAGCACATTAAAACATTACCCAATACCGACAATACTCGACAAAAACCTATTTGCATATACTGCATTACTGGAATACACTACTTGCTAAAATTCCTACTCTATATATTTATGTAACCTAAAAGGTGGGGCCATAACGCCTGATTAGCAATAAACCATCCCAACATCGAGGATGGAGGGGAAGTCATCTTCCACTCCGCACCAAAACCCTATGTGAACGGGCAGATAGCCGAATGAAAAGCCCAAAGTCCACTGGGAAAGCGTAATAGGGAAGGTGGTGACTTCACTTCCACCGGTAATGTACAAAATGTTATCAAGCACGACACTAATAAACACATTAATATAACATTCAGCAGAAGAAATTGGGGAGGAGGGTGGGTCGAAAACTTGTAACACCGAGAAAGCAGGTCTGCTCCGCATGTATCAAACATTCGGAGTGAAGCTGCTTACTTTCAAACTGCGTCATTCGAATGACTGCCGCGCTCTGATTGGTTTAGCGGTGTCACGGGAGCGCTTATTCAGTCATCCTGGTATCTTTGCCTACGCTTAGATTAGCATAATAACCTATTGACCCTCACGTGCCCTGCCCGCGCCGCTGCCAGCATAAAATCATGTATGCAACCGTGGTCGCATACTCTCATATATACATATATATATACATATATATACATATATATATATACATATAATATATATATATAGAATATATATATATAATATTATATATATATTCTTATGGTCCATGGTTATACTTACATGTCCATCGTAATTATTTTAAAAGAAAATAATATATATAATTTTATTTATTATATTACAAGTATCGTTTTATCACAACGTATTATTTTTGTTATATTCTGTGTGAAGCACAGTGAACTGTATTGGATGTGACGCTATACAAAATTAATATTATTATTATATATATATTTGCAGCAATCGATAGCAAATGCAACAAACATTGACACCCTTCTGGCGGGTACGAAGGGGCATGAGGAGATAGCCGTGCCCCCTGAGAGTCTACAAGATAAGGCCTTCTTCATCTTCAACAACCTCTCGCTCTCCAACATGGATGTCAAGGTAGGAACTACAGTAGGAGAAGGTTGTTTTAATGTGTGATACATGACAGATCATGTGTTATTGTAAAGTGTGACTTGTTGGCAGATCAAAGGTTACTTTGATGTAACAAGGTGGCAGATCGTAGATTATTGTAAATAATACCATGGTAGCAGATCATAGGTTATTGTAATGTAACAATGTGGCAGATCATAGATTATTGTAAATAATACCATGGTAGCAGATCATAGGTTATTGTAATGTGACAAGGTGGCAGCTCATAGATTATTGTATAGTAAAATGGTAGCAGATCTTGTGTTATTGTAAAGTATGACAATGACAGATAATAAATTATATTAAATATTTGTTTGTATCCAATGATTTTTTTGTCATTTTAATATACCAGTGTTGTGAATAAATATTCCAGAAACATCTGACTAATGTTACCTGTTATGAATTTCCTGACAAAAGAATGATAAATCACTAAAGAAATACCAGTGTAGAATGTTAACAGTGTGTGGCATTTTTTAGGCGGCTGAGCTGTTGGATCAGATTCCTGACGACTACCTGATGTGGGTGTCGCAGTACCTTGTCATGAAACGCGCTAGCATTGAACATAACTTCCACACCCTGTACGCCACCTTCATAGACCATCTTAATAAGCCAGAGTTCTACAAGATGGTTGTCAGAGAGACCTACCGCAACATCAGGGTAGGTATAGCGTACAGTGTGTGAGAGAGGCATATCACATGTAACACCAGGGTAGGTAGCGTGTATGGTGTGTGAGAGAGACCTACCGCAACACCAGGGTAGGCAGCGTGTATGGTGTGAGAGAGGCCTACTGCAACATCAGGGTAGGCAGCGTGTATGGTGTGTGAGAGAGACCTACCGCAACACCAGGGTAGGCAGCGTGTATGGTGTGAGAGAGGCCTACTGCAACATCAGGGTAGGCAGCGTGTATGGTGTATGAGAGAGACCTGCAACATCAGGGTAGGCAGCATGTATGGTGTGAGAGAGAGACCTACTGCAACATCAGGGTAGGTAGCGTGTATGGTGTGTGGGAGAGACCTACTGCAACACCAGGGTAGGCAGCATGTATGGTGTGTGAGAGAGACCTGCAACATCAGGGTAGGTAGTGTGTATGGTGTGTGAGAGAGACCTGCAACATCAGGGTAGGCAGCGTGTATGGTGTGTGAGAGAGACCTACTGCAACACCAGGGTAGGCAGCGTGTATGGTGTGAGAGAGGCCTACTGCAACATCAGGGTAGGCAGCATGTATGGTGTGTGAGAGAGGCATATCACATGTAACATCAGGTGTATGGTGTGTGAGAAGCATATAACACGTAACACAAGGGTAAGTAGCATTTATAGGCATATGTATTTCTGACTGACAAACACATGAGATCAAAATTACCTAATAATTGCATATTGGCATGTTTTGGTAATCGCTATTTACAACAATATATAAGTACCATAGCTATATTTACTCTTGTCATAGCGGCTCCATAAGTGGTTCTAAAGCTTGGTTTGTAATGTAATGTATTAGTGCTATGCAACCGATCTTTTTTCATAATTAAAATTTTGGCAGCTATGAGATAAGTAAAGAATAAAACTAGATTGCTTCTTGGAGGATCGCAATATAATAAAGCCTTATGAGGTAATCAAGAAACCAAAATAATGTGTAGTTACCGGCATGAAATTCTGAATTTGACCCATTTTGAGATTCTCTCATTACAGACACCTCTAGTTGGATATATTGTCCATCATCAGTCCTTGGGAGTGTAGACGTCCAACAAAGTTGATTGCTTTGGCGAAAAATTATGCCTTTTTTTAGACATATTTTGGTGGTATTTCATAAGGACAATGAACACTAGATGGCAGTTCTATCACGACACATTGGTGATGTTGGTGGCTTTGATGTCAATATGTCATATTTCACTTTATAGGACAAAATGTACACAACTATTCATAATAATAATCACAGGAAAGTTAATGAACGGACCCTTTGACTTTGGGCCTTTAATGCATTGCGTCTTACTGCACAGTGACACTTTTTTGAACACACAGAGTATTTAGCTTGAATTTAAGAAGAAGCCTTGTCTCGTGGCACCTGTTGTCTGCATTTGATTGTCGTATTTGTTTCACTCAAAACAACTTTTCTAATAATTTGTTTGCATTCAATTTATGAAGTAACTATTAATGAATAGGTATATCAATCTATTGTGTGAAAACGGCATATCCTGTTAAGTAGCCCAAATTTGTTGCTGACCAATCAGTTAAAAAAGAGAAAATCCTACATTGGTTAAGTTATGGAATCAAATTGCTTGTTGACAAATCTTGACCCAACTAGAACTTTCAGCACTGACAGTGACCAGTCTTAAAATAGAGCTAACATTGTTGTGGTCCTGGAATTGTTGGCAACAGAAGGATGGGCTGTTGACTGGTGTTAACACCTTGGCACATCTGTAGTCCACACAAAGGCATGTAGGTTGTGCTCCTAGAGCCCATTGTTTACTGGCCTCCTCCTTGGCAGTGTCTGTCCTCCTCTACAAGTGGTTTGACCAGACAAGACCAGCTCACTGAGTAGGCGTTTCCTTATGTATGTGTACTTAGAACCAAACATCTCAGCATGGTTGTGCTTGTTGAGTGAGTTGCTTGGCGCACCTTTGCAGGAGATGAGAAAGTCTTTCTCACGTGTCAACCATCCGTGTGTTTTCGATGGCTGTGTATGAGATGCAGAGTGGGTCAGCCACACCTACAACCTCTGTGTATGGCATACAGCTGCCTCAAGGGTTCATATTGGTGTCACATACTCTTGTGTTCACCTGAACCAGACAGTATGTGTGAACATGTAAATACAGAGGTTTGTAGGTGACATCAATGTTTATCAGTGAGATCGTTTCACAACATACAGTTGAGCCATAGGAAGTTTAGTAATGGTTTTGGTTTTAGTCAACATTAGCTGCACAATTTGTATGTGTGTACAGCCAGTTGTTGCGTTAGCATGTAGGCTAGAGACATCAGAAGATGAGTAAATGCATTTCAGTGGAGTACGTTCATGCTTGTAGGTGCTACTTCGAAGCGACAAGGGTGTGGCTAACTTCTCTGACCGTTCGCTACTGAAGAACCTTGGACACTGGATGGGTATGCTGACCCTGGCGAAGAACAAACCCATACTTTATCTGGTATGTTTTTCTCTTCTATGTCTTTGTGTTTAGCAGGTTGTCAGCAGTGTGTTAAGCTCATGACACCCCACTTTGTCATAAGCATTGATTTGGGTTAGACAATGAAGTAACCTTGTATAGCCTTTAGTAAGATTTTTATATATTTTAAGATCTCTGATTGATCAGGTACATGCCTGTACACAGTTTTCTGATGTTTATACATTTGCATCATTTTGAGCGACATTTTCCCCTGCAGGACATTGACTTGAAGTCTCTGCTGTATGAAGCCTACCACAAGGGGGCGCAAGAGCTGCTCTACGTAGTTCCGTTCGTTGCCAAAGTGCTCGAGTCATGCGCTAAGAGCAAGGTATCAATTATTATTATTATCTGTTATGTATAATGTTTGCTGATACATTGCACATTTTATTAGGACATATTATGCATGTCTACTTATTTCCACAAAATAATATTACCTACAACCGACTACCTCCTTAATATTTGCCTCTAGAAATTCTATTGTGTGTTCTCAGTAACAGTAATGCTTCACATTGTTTGGACATTTGTACGTTTTATGTGTAGATTTTACCTACATGACACAGTGAGTTTAGGATGAATAAACTTACCTTGTGCCGTCAAACTAACATGCTGTGTGTTTTATGTGACAGGTGTTCAAGCCGCCGAACCCATGGACTATGGGGCTGATGAATGTACTGGCGGAACTGCACCAGGAACCAGACCTCAAACTTAACCTTAAGTTTGAGATTGAGGTGCTGTGTAAGAACCTCAACATTGACATCATTGTAAGTGTCTTTACAACCATTGTCCTCTGTGTAAGAACCTCAACATTGACATCATTGTAAGTGTCTTTACAACCGTTGTCCTCTCTGTGTAAGAACCTCAACATTGACATCATTGTATCTTACAACCATTGTCCTCTTTGTGTAATAACCTCAACATTGACATCATTGTAAGTGTCTTTACAACAGTTGTCTGCTCTGTGTAATAACCTCAACTTTTACATAATTGAAAGTGCCTTTACAACCATTGTCCTCTGTGTAATAACCTCAACTTTGACATCGTTGTGTCTTTACAACCGTTGTCCTCTCTGTATAAGAACCTAAACTCTAACATCATTGTGTTTACAACCATTGTCCTCTCTGTTTAATAACCTCAACATTGACATCATTGTATCTTTACAACCATTGTCCTCTGTGTAATAACCTCAACTTTGACATCATTTAAGTGTCTTTACAACCGTTGTCCTCTGTCTTGTCTCTCTCTCTCCTCTCCCATCGCTCTTTCTCCTACCGTTTTGTAAGTGTGGAACTGGTGGAAAAAAATTATTATTTTGATGTGGCGTAATTTTATCAATCTATTCTATTCTTGGCTTTGAAAATGGGACTAATTGTAACCATTAACATTTTACTGCATTTTGTTGTACATTTGAAATGTGTAGAAGTTCTAATTGGTGAAAGTCATTATTGACTTGCACAAGTATCATAAAATAGGAATTCCCCGCCCACGTCATCCATGATCAGGCGTAACTTGCTGGTGCTGCCCCTAGGAGTTGAACCCGGGCAACTATCTGAAGAGTCGAGAACGCCTCGCCTATCTGGAGCCACAGCTGTCGGCACCAAGTAAGGTGAAGGAGTCAGCGTCCACGCCCCAGCCGGAAGAACCCCTGCAGATCAACATGCCGACCCCGACCACGTCCGTCGTGATGAGCAATGCCTCTATGACGCCTGTGAGTACAGCTGGAGCCACGCCGGTCGTGGCGCCACTGCTGCCACAGTTCGGCTATCACGAGATCAACGTCATGTCACTGGCGGGTCTAGCACCACACATTGGCATCTGTGAACAGGTGAGACTCATGAGGGCGTGTGCATGCAAGGGCGTGTGCTTGTACGTGTACACATGTTGGTGGGCAGTAGGCGTATTGGTAGTTGCGAATTAAATACTACACAGTTATTTGGTTTTTGTATGTTATGAATATTATGAGTACCCACTAGTTGCCAGTAGCAGATTGTATGTGTCATGCAAACATTGGTTGGCAAATACATACATTAATGTTAAATATAGATATTACTATAAAAAACATCCTACTGGTACAGCTCCCTGGAAAAGTTTTTATTAATTTGTATTTTATGTGCATTGCTTTCATACAAGAAATATAACTTTTTTCTTCAAGAACTCGTATTAAATTGTTTCTTTTTCACTACAAGATATATTTAATGAATTCTTTATCTTTTCCTTGAGGTGATATGCTGTATGTTGCAGTTGGCTCTGTTTCAAGCTCACCCGCAGCTCAAGCAGTTTGTGCGGCCGTCTATTGAGCGGTCAGTGCAGGAACTGCTGCCACCAGTGGTTGAGCGGTCAATCAAGATCGCACTGACCACGAGTGAACAGATCGTCAAGAAGGTGTGTGGGTGTACTCCTCCCACCGTTCCAATGGTTGGATATAAAAAATGTATATAAGAATTTAAGAAAGGTATATTGTGAAAGGGGGAAATTGTGTACCTTGTGTGGTTGATAGATTTTCTTTGTTAATAATAATTGGAATGACCAGAAGAGTAAATATGTGACCTTTTCTCCATAGTCACCAAGTCCCAGTTTTACAGTGATTCATTTCTAGAAACAACTGTTTGAATGACCATATGGAACTCTTACAGATGTCAAGACATAGTGTCACAACTGAGATAGGTATTGTGAGTCACCAGTCATCATGACTGTGTTGTCATTGTTGTTGCAGGACTTTGCCCTAGACCCGGAGGAGTCGCGCATGAGAGTGGCCGCCCATCACATGGTGCGTTTCATGACGGCCGGCATGGCCCTCATCACCTGCCGCGAACCACTGCTCATCAGCATCAACACAAACCTGAAGACAGCGTTCCTCTCGGCACTCAGGGTCAGTGTAGTCACAGTGCCATGTACGGGGGTGTACTGTGCTGTTGTGTGGTTCCCTGTGTGGGGCCTTGCCAGTGTTTATTTGGCTAATGCTATGCCAGTGTTTATGTATCGCATGCTATGCCAGTGTCACAGTGTCCACCAGTTTTGTCGTGAAATATTGAGTAGTCACACACCAGTTGTATCTTTGACGATGGCACGAAACTAATGTGATTTACTGTGACAGTACATTAGGTCATGTTTCTAGTTAGCCAGGCATCGCTACCAGGCATTGCTGCCACCCCATACTACTTAGAGGCGACGGTCCAGGGCATGAAAACTAACGCGTCGATTTCGCCCTTCCAATGCAGATCTGTGTCGGAAGCAATAACTTAAGGTTTAAAACAAACCCGCACTAACCATTTCACATGTGTAATCCGTGACATACCACGTGCAAAGTGGCACAAGCACAAGAAATATACTCCAAATAATTGATTATAAACATGTTTATTGTGACTAGTGGGCGATATTTCCCCAAATGAACCTGTGCACGATGTCACATGATGTTGCGGTTTTCATCACAAAAACAAATAATTTATATTTAGACGAGTTAGTTTTTGGCCCAGCGGAACTACGCCCCTTCTGGGGCATTTGACTGTGCCTAATTTTTAGCGTACCCATGCAGGGAGCGACACCGCCCCAGAAGGAGATGATTGAGCAGGCTGCTCAGATCCTGGCCCAGGTCAATGTAGAGCTATGCTGTGCCTTCATACAGAAGAATGCCGTGGAGAAGGCGATACCCGAGATGGACAAACGCCTCGCAACGGTCAGTCTTACAACCAATGTACTGACCATTCCTTGTAGTTGTTATATAAATCAGTGTCGTGTCATATGGATAATTTATGTTTTATTTACTGTATATGATATGAATTAATTTGTGTAAGTGCAGCTATTATTGGGTATGTTCCTTTGTTAATATTGGTAAATTGTAAATTTTCATAACATCTCTTGTGATTGGTAAAGTGACACAAACAGTATGTGAATCATGAATATTGTATGTGCTAAAGCGTAAATGTAGATAATTCCGATGACGTTGAGCAAGAGGCCTCTGAACTGAAGTATCCCCATTTGTTTTTCATTGATGTGCCAGTTTCTATGGGCAATCATCGTTTGTGTTCACTGGTCTGTTGTCAGGAGTATGAGTTGCGTAAACATGCACGCAACGAGAATCGCCGCTACTGCGACCCAGTAGTGTTGACGTACCAGGCGGAGAGGATGCCAGAACAGATCCGACTCAAGGTAACATCTTCTCCTACACTCCTTTCTGAACAACTCCTCCATGTCAAATGTTCCTGCAGAATGAACTTACATAAAATATTAACTAACTTAGGTTTGTGTATATATATCTGTTTTTTTCTTAATATGTCTATTTTTTTAGAACTGTATTGGTTAGGAATGTACATTGGTGGCTGGTCTATCGGCACTGTACACAGAGACTATGGCAAGGCTTGACCCACTGGCAGAACATTTAGCTATGCCGGTGTGTAATCTGTGTTGACCTTGTAGGTTGGAGGAGTGACCCACCAGCAAATTGCTGTGTATGAGGAGTTTGCCCGTAACATCCCGGGTTTCCTTCCGACTGCCCATGATGCGAGTCAGACGACAGTGAACGTCATGAAACCACTCCAGGTGTTTACATTAACTTCAGCTTCAGTAATGACTTGTTTTTTTTTCTCTACAGGGAATACAAGTTAATTAGATACAAATTAAACTAGATAGATAGATTTGAATGACAGCGGATTTAAATCTGCCCCAACAATTAAGTTTTTCGCTTGACTCATTTTAGAATCATTTAACGAAAAATTAAACCTACCTAGTGTGAGAGAGGCATTCTGCAATAAAATTGCAAAGTGTTTCAGTTGTCTCTACTATAACAATGGGCTGTTCACACATTTACAAATTACCTGATCTAGCAATCAAAGTCGGTTCTTTCCATGATTTTAACAAAAGCATGCATTCTTTTAATAAACCAAATGCGAATATTACTTAAACTATTCACACACTACGTATTACTTAAACTATTCACACACTATATATTACTTAAACTATTCACACACTTCGTATTTGAACATCAATAAACCCAATTTGCAATGGACTTAATTAATCAATTGATGAGGAGTTTTAATGTGGCGTTTATCATCATCAACATTTCAGACAAGTGCAACAGATGAGATCACACAGATCTACGACAAGATGGCACGTGAGATCGAACAGAAGCTACGCTCGATCATCGTACCGATCATGAACCAACAGGTGGCAGCACTGCACAACCTCCTCGAGTCCGTGCTTGTAGCGCGCAACTCACGTGAGATTGTTGCGGCGCTGGTGCTGCTGCAGAAAGCTGTGGAAGGGCTGCTTGAGGGCTTCACGTCCGTCTCGGCGGCCGACCAACAGGCAGGACACACCAGCATCGAGAAATACCAGATGATGATCTTGTACCGAGACTGCCACCTGTCTGTGCTGAAGGGACTACAGGACCACCGCGCATATGGACTGCAGTGGACTAACAAGCAGGTCACACGGTCAGTAAACGATGTTGTTTTCTTGTGAAACACTTGGAATTGTAAAAAAGGAAAAGGGGATTTTTTTATTTGTATTTCTTGTATTTGTTTAACAGACATCACCCTCTGTTGCTCTGAAATATTTCAGAGCAACAGGGTGATGTCTATATGATATATATGACACGATGTATATATATATATATATATGTGGGTTTGATTGTATGATGCTACTGCCAAGACTGGGTTACATCATGGTTAAAATAATTTGTTTAGTTATATAATTGGATAAGAAATAATGTGATTGTTGAAAATGTGATGTATGGAACTAGAACTAATTAGTTTTAAACTTGTTCACTAGACACGCTTTGTAATTTCACCTATCCCATGGCTCGTCATCTCTGCATCTGATGGTGATCTGACAATCTGTCCTATGCTGCCACCTGCGTCTACTGGAAGTCCTGTCCTTTGGTGATGTTTGTCCAGCTGTGTAGAGTGCATCTAAATACAGGATCAGTTGAAACTTTGTATTGTTGCTGCCTGCAGAGTGCTCATTGAGTGTCGTGATGAACACAAGTACAACCTGGAGGCGGTGGACAGCCTCATCCGCAGCCACTTGGTCAACATGGTGCAGTATGACCTGCATTTAGCCCAGTCCATGGAGAATGGACTCAACTACATGGCCGTGGCGTTCACCATGCAGCTCGTCCAGAGGTTCTGCATGCCGGAGAAACAGACGTCTCAAGTGACTGAGGTGGGGGCAGAAAGTGGGGGAGTGTTAGTGGGTGCAGAAAGTGAGGGAGTGTGAGTGGAGACAGGAAGTGGGGAGTGTTAGTGGTGGCAGGTAGTGGGGGAGGAGCGTTAGTGGGGCAGTAAGTGGGGGAGTGTTAGTGGGTGCAGAAAGTGGGTGAGTGTTAGTGGAGACAGGAAGTGGGGAGTGTTAGTGGTGGCAGGTAGTGGGGAGTGTTAGTGGTGGCAGGTAGTGGGGAGTGTTAGTGGTGGCAGGTAGTGGGGGAGGAGCGTAAGTGGGGCAGTAAGTGGGGGAGTGTTAATGGGGGCAGAAAGTGGGGGAGTGTTAGTGGAGACAGGAAGTGGGGAGTGTTAGTGGTGGCAGGTAGTGGGGAGTGTTAGTGGAGACAGGAAGTGGGGAGTGTTAGTGGTGGCAGGTAGTGGGGAGTGTTAGTGGTGGCAGGTAGTGGGGAGTGTTAGTGGTGGCAGGTAGTGGGGGAGGAGTGTTAGTGGTGGCAGGTAGTGGGGAGTGTTAGTGGTGGCAGGTAGTGGGGGAGGAGTGTTAGTAGGGGAAGTAAGTGGGGGAGTGTTAGTGGGGGCAGAAAGTGGGGGAGTGTTAGTGGGGGCAGAAAGTGGGGAAGTGTTAGTGGAGACAGGAAGTGGGGAGTGTTAGTGGTGGCAGGAAGTAAGTGTGGGAGTGTTAGTGGGGCAGTAAGTGGGGGATTGTTAGTGTGGGAGTGCTAGTGGGGCAGTAAGTGGGGGAGTGTTAGTGGGGCAGTAAGTGTGGGAGTGTTAGTGGTTATGTCAAACATGCTTTATGTTACGTACATGTAGTACAAAAAATTTGAAATTTGTGCTGGCTAGTATTTCACTTAGTTACACTGTACTGACATTCTTATGGTCTGGTAAATCGGGTTTGTCTTATCAACAATGTTGTTTTCAGACTGATTTCTACAATACTATAGAGACTTTGGCCCGCATCGCTGCTCACTCAAGACAGGCGCCAGACGGGTGAGTCTATGGGCTGGGGGAAAACACATTTGGGGCACTAAAAAGGGTGAATTTTATATTTAATAGACATGGTTACATTGACATGGTTACATTGTGTCATTGTTTTGATATGGTTACACTGTGTCATTTGTGGAATTCCAAATTACATTCCAAAGTTATTGATAGTTGTGAGTTCGTTTCATTGTTGACTTGCATGATATGATAAGAAGTTGCATTATTGCTGGTTTCTGTCTGAGGTACAGTGCCCTGTGTACATAAGTTGTTACTGTGTCTACTTCAGACTGAACACTCTGATTGAGACGATCCGCCAGCAGAGCGACAGTGACATGCTGGATCGTGGCCCCGGTGGCCCCACCTCGATGATGCATTCTGGAATATCGCAGGCACGCGAGATTGACGATCCTCCTGGACTGCACGAGAAGACAGAGTACCTACTGAGGGAGTGGGTCAACATGTTCCACTCGCCTGCCGCTGGACGTGACAGCACCAAGGCCTTCTCTGCCTTCGTTGGACAGGTATATGTTGTTATTGGGTGTGTGTCTACAGCACAGAGGGATGTAAGACATGATAGTCTGTGTGAACTGGAACTAGGGTTTCTTGATGGCCACACCAGCTCTTTGCAATTCAATCCCTGTTTGTGTTAGATCAGTGGAAAACAAGATTTCACAATTATTTCACCCTCCCTAGCAGATCCATTCATAAGTGAACAACCTTACCCTCCCTAGCGGATCCATCTATCTGTGAACAACCTTACCCTCCCTAGCAGATCCATCCATCTGTGAACAACCTTACCCTCCCTAGCGGATCCATCCATCTGTGGACAACCTTACCCTCCCTAGCAGATCCATCCATCTGTGAACAACCTTACCCTCCCTAGCGGATCCATCCATCTGTGAACAACCTTACCCTCCCTAGCAGATCCATCCATCTGTGAACAACCTTACCCTCCCTAGCAGATCCATCCATCTGTGAACAACCTTACCCTCCCTAGCGGATCCAACCATCTGTGAACAACCTTACCCTCCCTAGCGGATCCATCCATCTGTGAACAACCTTACCCTCCCTAGCAGATCCATCCATCTGTGAACAACCTTACCCTCCCTAGTAGATCCAACCATCTGTGAACAACCTTACCCTCCCTAGCGGATCCATCCATCTGTGAACAACCTTACCCTCCCTAGCGGTTCCATCTGTCTGTGGACAATCTTAACATTATATAAACATTTTTAGATTGCTGAACCCTTTCATTTTTATGTACCAGGGCACCTCTGAGCCTGGGTTTCCAATGATTTTGTCATGATAGGAAGGAAGCTGCTGTTATCATGACACTTACTACACATTGTTGTCATGATAGGAAGGAAGCTGCTGTTATCATGACACTTACTACACATTGTTGTCATGATAGGAAGGAAGCTGCTGTTATCATGACACTACACATTGTTGTCATGATAGGAAGGAAGCTGCTGTTATCATGACACTTACTACACATTGTTGTCATGATAGGAAGGAAGCTGCTGTTATCATGACACTACACATTGTTGTCATGATAGGAAGGAAGCTGCTGTTATCATGACACTACACATTGTTGTCATGATAGGAAGGAAGCTGCTGTTATCATGACACTACACATTGTTGTCATGATAGGAAGGAAGCTGCTGTTATCATGACACTACACATTCATTTTTGTCTTTCAGATGCACCAGCAAGGCATCCTGAAGACAGACGACCTGATCACGCGTTTCTTCCGTCTCTGCACAGAGATGTGCGTTGACCTGTGCTACCGAGCACTTTCCGAGCAGACCCACAGTCCAACACTGGTGCGCACTAAGTGCTTCCACACACTTGATGCCTTCGTTCGGCTCATTGCACTACTCGTCAAACATTCGGGTGACACGAACAACATTGTCACAAAGATCAACCTTCTGAATAAGGTCAGTGCAGCATCCTTGTATTTCTACATTCTCCGTCCCCATCAACCAGTTGCCATCTCAGCCTCACACCTAGTATTATTCTTTTTGAGGCTTCAATTTGTGAATCTTCATTGTGAAATGTAAAATTTATGTTGTTAGGTTATTTTGGAATACATTTGCAATGTTGTGTTGTTCTAGCAACATTTTAATAGTGCTGCCAGAAGATGTAAAACTAGTTGTTTTTTCAATATTGTATTGTTCTTAATTGATTTTTCTTTGTATCAGCCATATCCCTTGGGCTGGGTCTGTTGTCAGACCCAGACATTTGTCGACCCAGCTGACTGGGTCCATACGGCGCCACACCTACATCTCAAAGGTGTCCAACTTTAATGTCCATTTTTTTACAGCCTAACTTTCTGAACTGTATAGGGCGATGCTCCAAACTACTGACTTGACTAATTGTGTCTTCACACAACCCGATCTCTGTTGACTTCCAGATGTCAATTAGTTGAAGTGTGACACATCTGGTGATCTGCATGTCATCCGTACAAATGATACTGTCCACTGTGTGTTGGCTGTGTGTACATCTCTGAGCACTGCTCTAGGTCCTCGGCATTGTGGCTGGCGTGCTACTGCAGGACCACGAAGTGAGGCACACCGAGTTCCAGCAGCTGCCGTACCATCGCATCTTCATCATGCTCTTCATTGAGCTGAATGCCCCAGAGCACGTCCTTGAGAGCATCAACTTCCAAGTACTCACGGCCTTCTGGTGAGTCACGTCTCGTCAGGCAGCTTTATTACACAGTCAAGATTTAATCAGTGCAGTGCAATTGAGCAGTATTAGTAGCGCCTTTGATTATAACATTTTACTTTGATTATTCTACAAAACATCACATTTATTATATATATATATATATATATATATATATATATATATATATATGCTTGCAAACCCAGTACAACATTCTAAAGCAATAAAATCCGTTATAGTTTGATAAAGTATTTATTAGAATGGGTTCATGACTAACATTTCAACATGTTTAGTACAATAAAACGGTAATTGACGCATTGTACAGCACACTCCATTTGAATTGTTCAACGCACGTGCGTCTATAACAATGTGATACCAGTATTGTTTGCTCTGGACGTCACACCATGCAGGAGGGCGTTTATCACTATAGACGTCACACCATGCAGGAGGGCGTTTATCACTATAGACGTCACACCATGCAGGAGGGCGTTTATCACTATAGACGGCATATTCTCAGTAGCAATTACTCGTCATAAATAAATATATATATATAATATTATAATGTACATCCTGTATATATATATTCAGTGATTGTAGTATTCTTTTAAGTGTATTCATTAATTGTATACAACAAGGAACTGATGTCAGTTTGCCCAGAACTCCACTCTGTACTATTCTTTCACTGTCAAATAACAATCATAACATTGACAGTATCCACAGCGTATTTCAAGCATATAGTAGACTTCATGTTTATCAACAATGATGGATTATGCAGCTGTTTATATGTGACCTTTTGGTTTTTCAGTAACACGTTCCACATCCTGCGCCCAGCGAAGGCTCCAGCGTTCTCGTATGCGTGGCTTGAGCTCATCTCGCACCGGGTCTTCATTGGACGCATGCTGGCCATCACCACGCAGCAGAGGGTACGAGACCAGTGCAGTGAAGCAGTTCAGTATACTGCATCTCAATTGACATCTTTCAATTTAATGCAGATGTTTAAAATAAAATGCAAATGATGCTGTATCTGTAAGCCAGTAAAATGAAATGCAGATATGATGTAGATAATTTAGGTGTAACATTGCTATCTTGTACCTATCAAGCACTTTTATCCAAGCAACCAGCCTATTTACATTCACTGCTCACTCCTGCAAGACAGTGTAGACAGCTTTAATCGTCTAATTCTAATCTACTTGTCTTTCCCAGTGTTAACCCTAGGAGTGACCAATGATAAATTTCCACGGTGTACACAAATTGGAGTTATTCATAAGGGCGCTTTATCGTAATCATAACAACGCAAATAATTATCGCACAAATGTGATTGAGGTATCGTTTTGTTGTTAAAAAGACTATTATAATAAAATGTGTCACTATGTCCAATTGGGAAAATGTAGCCATTCATGTTAGCTACAAAATAAAACAAAAATTAATCAAATATATTGAGAACTTTTATTTTTATGATTTTTTCCAACCCCGGACTATGCTAATTCAGACAGGCCCATCGGTCCCGCATCGTTTACCATGGCAGTGTGGGCTGTCGAACTAATATTTACCTCAAAAAAGCCAGCAACATCATTCTAACTGTCTGAACTAGTATAATAACATGATTCACAAATGCTGTCATTCAATTTGCTGAAATATTGATGTGGAAACTTGAAATAATTCGGCCTAAAGTGAACTGACACAGAACGAAGTGAGAAAACAAAATGGCGGATTAGTAAATAAAAAGCTCAGACGGCCCAGACAACACATTTGTAACGATGATGCTCATTTGCTGCATATAGCCTGCTCACTCATTCATGTGTATTCGAATAGGCCAATAGTAGAGCTTTCCAAAGTTGTAACTTGTTACGTATTTAGATTCTATGAATGGAAACATAAATTTATTCTGTGGAGCGTAGTAAAAGCAGCCAAATATGGGCACCAACTATGTGATGTGTTTTGTAAGCTAGATCGTCATTAGGTATCTTTGACTATGCTCATGAATAAATATGAATCAGAACGAAGAGTGATTCAGCTTTCCAATGATACCATTTGTTCCCGTGTGAGGTACTGGTGACGGAAATGAAAAATTTTTCTACAGAGATACCAAAATGTACCCAAAATCGTGCGGACTGAATTCGGCCAAGTGGTCACTCCCAGGGTTTAAAGACAAAAGTTGGAACTAGAGCTTTTTCAGTTGCTGCACCGACTCAATCCATGTTAGTGTTAATATAACAACATTTCGACGTAAACTGAGAACCCACCTGTTTAAACTTGCTTTTCCTCCATAGCTCCCCAACGTTTATAACTGGAACTGCTTGTTGATTATAAACTGCTAAACCCTGCATTAGAAGTGTTTTATATTGTAATTCATTGACGTAGAACCTGTCAACTGAGGCACTGATGCAGTGATGAGGACAATGCTTGTCTTCTCCACAACAAACTGACAGAAAAGTTGTAGTTGTTTGGCTTTTACCGCCAATTCTTATGCCCAGTTAAATAAAATAAGATATGTTATGTCGGTTAGTTTAGCCTTTATAAAATCACACCCATCCATGCAGGATATTGACAGATTCCACATCAGTTGTAAATAAACTGTTGTCTCGGTGTCAGACGACCTGTACCAGTGAAGTAATGAGAATGTTTTGTTCTGGCAGGGCTGGAGCATGTATGCTCAACTGTTGATGGACTTGTTCAAGTTCCTTACTCCGTTCCTCAGAAATGCTGAACTCACAAAGCCAGCCCAGTTGCTCTACAAGGTGAGTGGGAAGGCCTGGGCCTCTACAACTAATGAGGCTGCACTTGGCAGAACCGTATCCATTACCATGCAAGATTTTCTTTTAAAGTGTAGTTTAGATCATGTTTAATAGTTTTTAAATCTGTCTTAACATGTTGTATTTTTAATTCAAACAGTCTACAATTTGTTGTAGCCACTGCTATTTTGTACTGATAAAACTGTCATGGTGTAGTGGTGGTGGCAGATAAGGCAACTTCCAAATCAATTAAATTCCATGTTAGAATCATCTTCTCCCACCATTGTTGCTGAAAGCCGCGGTGTCGCAGCATACACTGACTAGTAACTACAACTGTTGTCTGACAGGGCACGCTGCGAGTACTGCTGGTGCTGCTGCACGACTTCCCAGAGTTCCTGTGTGACTACCACTACGCGTTCTGTGATGTCATACCCCCCAACTGTATCCAAATGCGTAACCTTGTGTTGAGTGCATTCCCACGCAACATGCGACTGCCAGACCCGTTCACACCCAACCTAAAGGTCGACATGCTGTCGGACATCGCGCACCCGCCACGCATCATGACTGACTTCGCCAACATGATACAGCCCGTCAGCTTCCAGAAGGTTGGTCTTTCATGTTATATCTAAACAGTTGGTGTAGCAGACAAAGGTTCTGACTGTTATTGCCCTGTTGTCTCGGGCATTGTCTGGGTCGAGGACAAGAATGAGAAATCATGCAGTGGGTTTCAATAACTATAGAATGTCTTGTTCTAAATCTTCCCTGGCTTATTTTATCATCATTTTGTATGATCTTCTGTTTCTCTTTCATCCTTCCTGTCGTGTTCCTTGTTTGATCATTTTCCTTGTTATCTTTCTTGTAAAAGTTTGTCTGTCTTACTCATAGCAGACATCAGTATACACCGGTGTGTGACAGTCACTGTGTAGAGAGGGAGGTGTCTGTCAAGGGATGGTCTTTGTATATGTTCGCTGAGGGTGTTTGTTGTATTCTTGTAGGATTTGGACTCCTACCTGAAGAATCGCTCTCCGGTGAAGTTTCTGTCTGAACTGAGAAGTAACCTACAGGTAAGACTGCGTGTAGGGACACAGATTTTTTGCGATCGCGAAAAACAGACAGAATTCACAGAATCGATGGTTTGAAACGTAATTCACAAATTCCGTGATAGCAGAAAGTGGGCAGAATCCATGGCATTGATGTTTTGTTTTGTGCGATTATTTTGTCATTTGTCGGCACACAGCAGTAAACGTGTGACAAAAGTGCCAAAAATAGCCACAAAACTGCCTACCGTTTATTGTCTGGTTGTTGGTTAGGTGCAACAAGTGGCGCACATTGCTATCTAGTTAAATTATTTCATGCTCTAATTGCCTTATTTGTATTAAGGTTAGACATCCCAACAAAATTAACACAAAGAGCAGTCATTATTAAATGTGCGTAACTAAATAAAATGTGTTTCCTTGTGTAAAGAAACTTACCTTTTTTAACGGATTTCAAACGAAATTTGTTTTTTTGAAACAGAATTAATATTTTTCTGAAAAAGAATTTTATTTTTAAATGGAATTTGGCTGCTTTGAAGTGGAAAATCAGTGGCCCTATATGTAGTTAGCCTACATGCAAGACAGTGTAGTGACCTTGACCTCTGCCCTTGGCTGCATCCAGGCCAGGAAGCTGAGCGTGTGCCCGTGTGAACCCTGTAACTGTATTTATCATGATGGACCCTTTGTATCCACAACAGTCTTATTTGGCGATATCAATTGTAAGACACGGCTGTGTGTGACACTTGGCCCTCATGTGTTTCCACATTGCAGGTGTCGAGTGAGCCAGGGATGCGTTACAACATCCCTCTCATCAATGCCCTAGTGCTGTACGTGGGCACTCAGGCGATCACATACATCAACACAAAGGGCCTCACTCCAAGCATGAGCACCATCGCACACTCCTCTCACATGGACATCTTCCAGAACCTTGCCGTCGACCTCGACACTGAAGGTGTGTGCAGGGCCTCAGGCCAATCACTCGGATTTATTTATTATTTTATTGTAAAGCGCATTGATCTGTATAGTACGGGAGTGTGTATTATTATCATTATTACTTGCTCGTTACAATCAGTCGGTTTTATGTCCCGACTTCTAGATTGGTGCACCTCTCGTGTGTTGTGTGTGTGTCGTGTGTGCGGTGTGTACGTGCGTGCTTGTGTGCATTCGTGCGTATGCTGAAGTCATACATAAATATCGCCTTCCATATTTTGCGACAGTGATAAGAAAGGTACACTAGAAATGTGATATATTATGTGACATTGCATTAATAGATACGTGTACATCATGTTATCTCCAAATACGTGTGCTATGCTAAAAAATCCAACTACGTGCATGTGCACTACTTTAAGTGGTGTCTGTGTTTCAGGTCGATATCTGTTCCTCAATGCCATTGCCAACCAGCTGCGCTACCCCAACAGTCACACGCACTACTTCAGCTGCACACTGCTGTACCTGTTCGCAGAGGCCAACACCGAGGCCATCCAGGAGCAGATCACCAGGTAAGTAGAACACTGGCAGAAAGTAGATCAGTCTGCATAGACTGGGATGGTCAAGAACTAGACATACAAAACCAAACAGGAAACATTTTGAAATCATTGCTAGCAAGATTATAAAGGATTAGTTGTAACGCCCGTAGACTGTCTGGCTGAGGGGTGCTTTCAACTTGATGTCTGCCGACATCCACATGGGACGGGTCATATCAATGGGCCTTGTCCAAAGCTCGGCATCCTCGCTAGCCAGGGGTCGTAGTAGTAGTACAGTACCCCTGGTAGACTCCCTCTCTAGCCAGGGGTGGTAGCAGTACTACAGTACCCCTGGCAGACTCTAACCCTAGCCAGGAGTCGTACTAGTACTACAGTACCCGTGGCGGACTCCCTCCCTAGCCAAGGGTCGTAATAGTACTACAGTACCCCTGGTAGACTCCCTCTCTAGCCAGGGGTGGTAGCAGTACTACAGTACCCCTGACAGACTCCCACCTTAGCCAGGAATCGTACTAGTACTACAGTACCCCTGGCAGACTCTAACCCTAGCCAGGAGTCGTAGTAGTACTACAGTACCCGTGGTGGACTCCCTAGCCAAGGGTCGTAATAGTACTACAGTACCCCTGGTAGACTCCCTCTCTAGCCAGGGGTGGTAGCAGTACTACAGTACCCCTGACAGACTCCCACCTTAGCCAGGAGTCGTACTAGTACTACAGTACCCCTGGCAGACTCTAACCCTAGCCAGGAGTCGTAGTAGTACTACAGTACCCGTGGCGGACTCCCTCCCTAACCAAGGGTCGTAATAGTACTACAGTACCCCTGGCAGACTCCCTCCCTAGCCAAGGGTCATAATAGTACTACAGTACCCCTGGCAGACTCCCTCCCTAGCCAGGGGTCGTAGCAGTACTACAGTACCCCTGACAGACTCCCACCTTAGCCAGGAGTCGTAGTAGTACTACAGTACCCCTGGCAGACTCCCTCCCTAGCCAGGGGTCGTAGCAGTACTACAGTACCCCTGACAGACTCCCACCTTAGCCAGGAGTCGTAGTAGTACTACAGTACCCCTGGCAGACTCCCTCTCTAGCCAAGGGTCATAATAGTACTACAGTACCCCTGGCAGATTGACCTGTTGAACTGTAGATTTGTTGATTTATCATTTGTACTATGTCCCACTTCCTGTCTTGGTCGACATGTTTCTAGAAACTAGACATGCATCAGCGTCCACTGCCAATTAAAGTTAAGTTCCCGTGTGCAAACCCGTTAAATCTGAGCTAGCAATATTATTAGTTAACTGAAACATCCACATTTCAGCAGGTTGATCTGCCAGGGATACTGGTGGTGACAGTGAAGCTCAGGGATACTGGTGGTGACAGTGAAGCTCAGGGATACTGGTGGTGACAGTGAAGCTCGGGGATACTAGTGGTGACAGTGAAGCTCGGGGATACTGGTGGTGGCAGTAAAGCTCGGGGATACTGGTGGTGACAGTGAAGCTCGGGGATACTAGTGGTGACAGTGAAGCTCAGGGATACTGGTGGTGGCAGTAAAGCTCGGGGATACTGGTGGTGACAGTGAAGCTCAGGGATACTGGTGGTGACAGTGAAGCTCGGGGATACTGGTGGTGGCAGTGAAGCTCAGGGATACTGGTGGTGACAGTGAAGCTCGGGGATACTGGTGGTGGCAGTGAAGCTCGGGGATACTGGTGGTGGCAGTGAAGCTCAGGGATACTGGTAGTGGCAGTGAAGCTCAGGGATACTGGTGGTGGCAGTGAAGCTCAGGGATACTGGTGGTGGCAGTGAAGCTCGGGGATACTGGTGGTGACAGTGAAGCTCGGGGATACTGGTGGTGACAGTGAAGCTCGGGGATACTGGTGGTGACAGTGAAGCTCGGGGATACTGATGGTGACAGTGAAGTTCAGGGATACTGGTGGTGACAGTGAAGCTCAGGGATACTGGTGGTGACAGTGAAGCTCAGGGATACTGGTGGTGGCAGTGAAGCTCAGGGATACTGGTGGTGGCAGTGAAGCTCGGGGATACTGGTGGTGACAGTGAAGCTCGGGGATACTGGTGGTGACAGTGAAGCTCGGGGATACTGATGGTGACAGTGAAGTTCAGGGATACTGGTGGTGACAGTGAAGCTCAGGGATACTGGTGGTGACAGTGAAGCTCAGGGATACTGGTGGTGACAGTGAAGCTCAGGGATACTGGTGGTGGCAGTGAAGCTCAGGGATACTGGTGGTGGCAGTGAAGCTCAGGGATGGTAGATCCCAATTGTGCTGCAGAAATTTGACATTGAATGTCTCTACATTGCAATTAGAGAGGTACTGGTCATACTAGAAGGAATTGTGCGTGCGTGCGTGCGTGCGTGCGTGCGTGCGTGCGTGCGTGCGTGCGTGCGTGCGTGCGTGCGTGCGTGCGTGCGTGCGTGCGTGCGTGCGTACAAGCAGAATGTAGTGACACGTCACTTGTGTTGACAGGGTGCTCCTGGAGCGACTGATTGTCAACCGCCCCCACCCCTGGGGTCTGCTCATCACTTTCATTGAACTCATCAAGAACCCACAGTTCAAGTTCTGGAACCATGAGTTTGTTCACTGTGCACCGGAGATTGAGAAGTGAGTAGCTTCAATACATCATACATAGATTGTCATTTAGGAGAATTAATTGTCCTTTTGACAACCAGGTTCATTACATTTTATCCTTAGTTTTGATTGCCTCACTCACTGGAAGTATAAATAAAAGTAAGTAATATTTAAATAAGATAATATTTAAATAAGATAATGTTCGTTATAAAAAATGCCTTCAGCATAACGGCTTAATGCTAAATTAAATATTAATTATAATAATGTACTATACCACTAGTCTCATATTTAGTGGAAATAATGCAAGAAGGTCGTTATTATTAATAACTCAAAAACGTTTGGCTTACAATAACACTATTATTGGGGCGCGATGGCATACCGGTTAGAAGGCCGGACTCTCAATTGAGAGAACCCGGTTTCAAATCCCACTGCGGTCGGTTCGAACCTTTGGCAAGTTTGATCACCCCACGTTGCCACAGTTCACTCAGCTGTATAAATGAGTACCTGGCAATAGAGACAGTGGTGGAAATGTGAACGAATAGTCTTTGTGCAATTGCAGCGTGGCTGAATGCTTCCCAGAGAAGTTGAGATGGCCTTGGAATGAACAGGTCTACCAGGGGGTGAAGTGTAAAGTGCTTTGAGCGGTCCTATGAACCGCGCTATACAAGAACGTACCTTTACCTTTTTTTATCCAGACAAATTGTCAGTATGCAAGCCAACTGCGGTTTTTTATCCAGACAAATTGTCAGTATGCAAGCCAACTGCGTCCCAGTTTTTTTTTCTTCTGTCAAGTCACTGTAGTCGCAACTTCCGGTTTATCTAGTTCTGGCTAACAGGTTTCTTGGCTCGCAGGCTTTTCACATGTTAAATTGGCAAATTTAGAACGACATATTTGATCTTTTAATGACGAGTGGTCTTTTTTCTGATGAGTGTCCCCTGCAATTTAGACCATTTGTATCAGAATACCCAGGCCTTCTGGACCCTGAAGGTATACCTTAAGATTATGTCAATACTAAGCCACCTTTTCCAGCCTCTTGTAGTGTCTGGGTTTTCCATGTACCGAACACTTGGGTTATATTTCAGACTGTTTGAATCGGTGGCGCGATCGTGTATGCAGCCGAAACAACAGACAACGACACAGCAGTTGATGCGAGAGCCTTCAGACGTTCACGAGATTCACTGATTCTCTTACAAGACTGTACATGTGCCGATGTGAGACTGAATGGCAGTCTGGCATGCGACGATTCATTACTATGCCACACTTTTAAGGATCTGTTATTTTGGCGACTACTTCAATTTTAAGGCAAGCCACCAGCCTTATTTGAAAGACAGAGCAGGACTTTTAACATTGGACCATTTGTGTTTATGGCGTGTAGTTTCTTCTAAGTAGTGTGTTAGATGCAGTTTGCATAAATAAAAATCTACAAGAATGATGGTGTTATATTTGACCTTAAATTGACTGGAGTGCAGTGGCTATCAGATGTCTTGTTTGATTGCAGATTTGTTATAACCTCAACATTACGGGGTCGGCAGTCCTGCATTTTGGCATAAAATCCAACAATTCACACTGGGCCCAATTATCCCCTACTTTTAGTTAAAACTACCTAAAAATTGCCTTGATATATATTGGTTTAAATCTTGCTGTTGGAAACCGCAGCGCCAGTTGTCATCAGTTTATTTCAAGTCCATTTTTGTGTATGATCCTCTGCAACTGTAATATTTTAATAGAAAGGGAGCATTCTTAAAACAGAAAGAGAAGAAACACAGATTCTAGCTTTGACATTTTATTAGAGAGCCGGGAAAGCCAACTGCGTCCATATAGTAGTATTGGAGTTGTATGAAAATCTAAGACATCCACAATACCAAAAATAAGGCAATAACATATTGGATTTCTGGTACTATACAGCAGATGTTATCATGGATTGATTACATCAAAACAAAAGATGATAATACACGTGTATATTTCCAAGAAAACGTGATAATTGTCTGAAGTCAATCCCAGCAGCAGAAGCATCTAGCTGATTAGAAACTAGCAATGATTCTGAATTACTTACCACTTTGAAAGACCATGTCTTTTTGGCAAGAGTGACCACAAAGTTCGACAGCTACCATCGAACGGTCAGTGCAAGTAACAAACACGCTCAGTTGGCCTTTGGAAGGTGACAAAAATATTGTTTCCATACACCTATGTGGTGTGACAGAAGAACAGTCGACAAGAAATCTGATTTGGTTTTAGTTGCCATTGGCTGGTTAATACCACATAGACTGGTTGGATGATTCACGCCGCATTTCTATAATATAACCTATAAACTTTCTCTAAGCTCATAACAACATATGATCCAACGGTCTTGGTTAACAGGTCTAAAATTATACATACCATCACTGTGATAGTGGTCCAAAAATATGATATTTACAGCACAAAGATATGACCCAAAACAAGGTAAACGTATCATCACAAGCACAACAAGGATCTCCGCAACTCATAATGACAACATGGTCACGATAACAACGTCAACAATGTTGGTAATGACCGGCAGATCAACAAAATGAACAAAAGTCAATAATCTATATGTTCTAGCACCTGATGTCAGCAGCCTACGTGTTAGTCAACTTCTACAATTCTACAGCATAGATACAATTATCTTACAGTTTGCATGTCGACGTCACGGTAATAAAAGCATTAACAAAAATAGTATTATAAACAGCAAGTTATCCTGTTAAAACAATCATAAAACATCACGCGCATTTTGGTGTCGCGTCAGTCTCTGTCAGTCAATGACACACACGTTTACTGTTGATACACATGGCAGTGGGGAGGTAGAGCATAGCAGATGACCGGTCCTACATACAAGGGACCAAGGAAGCCCCCACTGAGACGGACCCACCCACCCTCGCAAGAAGTGGGGTTCAGTTTGACCCCTGACCTGGGACGGCAGTGGGGTTGAAAGGGTTTATTTCGCGGGAATGGTGCCATTGAGAGATGAAGCTTAAGCACATTATGGTAAACTGACATTACAACAACTATCATACGATGAGGTCTAAAAGTAACAAAAGTCTGACGTACAAGCACCTACCGTCAAGTGAAAGTGGTCGACACTTGACCTGACCCTATTTGAGTGTTACAGCTACAACGAAGCACCCTGCCCTAGTCACCAGATGGACATGTGCGTCCTTGTATTGACCACAGTACAACCAATTCGTACACAGAACTACCAGTCGCTTGCATATTAAAGTCATGCATAATTCAAGAAATATGACCCTGTCATTCTCCAAGGAAACTAAGCAGGCATCAGCAAATGCCTTCGAAGCATGGACTTGAATTACCGATACTGCTAAGACGACGACTGATTCCACTTCTACCCATCATATGCGTGGTCCACGTGTGGGGGCAGCTATAGCAAGTTCCAAAGCACCATGTAAAACGGGTTCGTACACATGAAATATAAACATCGTTAGTGACAGTAACAAACAATTTTGGCTTGCATGTAACAAACAGCATGAACCAATCATTTTGTGCCATACAGATACTGTACAACAACAACGCAATGAGAAACATTGTGGTGTACATAGATTTCGCATCATTTCCTACTAAAATAATCCGTCTAAAAGGAAATAAAAACTCCATAGTTGAAAATATTGTCTGCATTGACTAATCATCTAAGATACGTTTGGTAAATATGCCCTTTACTAATTGGCTGTCTCGGGAAGCTAAATACAGCCGGTTACCATAGCAACGTCACTGGCATTGTCAATATAGCTACCTCCTATGATCAATCATTATTCTACATACACATTGTCGGCCTATCTACACCATTGACGGCCGTCACAACTCTACATGTCATAATTAGTTAAAATCTTTCCTTCATTCAATGTATGAACAATATCTACAAGTGTCTTTTACCCATCTAGCATAGTAAGTCATTCTGTTAGTCATGTCTCATACTACAACTACACCCTAAGATGACTAAATACTTGTTATTATGGCAATGACGGTTGTCATGACGACAGCACCAACAAACTGTCTGCATTAAAGTCATGTGATGCGCTAAAACCACCCAACTGTGAGAAGCAGCGAAATACGTAACAAGGTACGCGGGAAACACAAGCGCTGAACCACCAAACACCAACGACGACACAATCATCTCATAATGTACAGTATTGTTACCATTAGTCGTGGAATCCTGCAATGTTCTTTCATGTGTCGTTTCTGTATAATCATTAACAATAGTCTACACAAAGCTGCACTGCCAAGATTAAGTACTAAACATCAGACAATACAACTCAGCACAATACAATGGAGCTGACAGACAACATTCAGTTCTGTACACAGCACGATATCAACAATAAATTTATGTAAGTCTATTCATTCAAAGTACACATTACATTCACCGACCGAATCCGCAGTCTATCGCATTGACTACACATTCGATTCGGAACTCGATTTTTCACCGGGATTACTCTTTTGCGTTTCTAACATGTTTCTCGCGCCCTTGTCTGACTTTGTCGCGGTGGCACCAGTGGCACTCCCTGGTGGCTTGTAGTTGAGGCTTTTCGTCTTGTGCACATCGAGTTCACAGTGTGCCTTGTAGTCCATGATGGAGGAGAACTTGATGCTGCAAACGCAACACTCGTACTGGATCTGTTCCAACTTGAGAATCGACTTCGACGGGTCGGCATTCGGCTCGTTCTGATAACACAGCATGCGTTGATGGTTGACACACGCGTCTCTGGCTGGGTACACCATGTGACATTTCTTGCAGATGTAGCCGACATCAACCATCGCCTCGCGCGCACATGCCAGATCAGCCGTACTGACGCAACACTTGAGATCACACAACATCATACAGTCCTGTGTGTAGCGCGCGATAGTGCAACCAGCCTCCTGCAGCTTACACTCAATGTCACGGATCGCTTCCTGAGGAATTTGCATCAGTGTGAGGGGCGTGCCAAAGGTCATTGGGTCACACATGAACATCGACTCGGGACCTGCAATAACAAGTAGTGATTGATGCATTGTGATAACTAAACGGAGGCTTGTATGATCAGTGTTATACAGAATGTCACTATTTATTTCACTATTTGTAATAATTTCATGGGTGCTAATTTAATTAAAACAAATGGCCGTTTGTGTGCATTTAGCACACACTTCATGTGCCAGCATGTGGCCTTCAATGTTTGCAAGTAAAACACCTGACTCCAATATAAGAATGAGTCAAAAACAGCAGAACTTTCTTGAAGACTTACTGTCAACATCTACTTTCAGACTTACTGCTGAGAAGATGGATGTTTTGTTACAAAGCTAATAACAGATGGAACAGTCCACAAGTGAATAACCACATAAATATGACAACTTAGTAACACACCAAAAGGATGGACAACCAGCAACACTGCTGCCACCTTGCTGAGGGTAACAACCAACATTGCTGTCACCTTGCTGAGGGTAACCAACACTGCTGCCACCTTGCTGAGGGTAACAACCAACACTGCTGCCACGTTGCTGAGGGTAACAACCAACATTGCTGCCACCTTGCTGAGGGTAACAACCAACACTGCTGCCACCTTGCTGAGGGTAACAACCAACACTGCTGCCACCTTGCTGAGGATAACAACCAACAGTGCTGCCACCTTGTTGAGGGTAACAACCAACAGAACAGCCACCTTGTTGAGAGTAACAACCAACACTGCTGCCACGTTGCTGAGGGTAACAACCAACAGAACAGCCACCTTGTTGAGGGTAACAACCAACACTGCTGCCACGTTGCTGAGGGTAACAACCAACATTGATGCCACCTTGCTGAGGGTAACAACCAACACTGCTGCCAACTTGTTGAGGGTAACAACCAACACTGCTGCCAACTTATTGAGGGTAACAACCAACACTGCTGCCACCTTATGTTGATTGAATCATTCCAAAACATGCCAACATTTGCCAAACCTGCAAGAAAACACTGGTGCACGTGTACCTGGCATCATGGCTGCAGGCGGCATCATGGGCATTCCCATGCCAGGATACATCATGCCCATGCCGGGATACATGAAGAACATGCCCGCAGAGGCTGCGGCTGCCATCCCTAGGTCTAGGGGGTTCATCATGGGCATGGCACCGAACGGATTCATCATCTGGGCTGCCGACAGGGAGGCAGGGTTCAGGGACCCGATTCCGGGGATCACTGGCAGGCCTAGCAGGGAAAACAGGGATAATTAATACAGGGCACAGGGATGTATTTTATTTATTTATTTATTATAATCATTTATTATTATTTATTGACTATAATTATTTATTTATTGACTATAATTATTTATTGACTATAATATTAGTTATTATTTTTGTGATTACATAGGCTGGTCTCAAATATATGGCATTTTTTAAATGTTAGTAATAATATCTATGTAACACCTGATTCTACTCTGCTTTGTATGTCAACACAATGCAACTGACAATGAATGATATCAATATCAATGCAAACTGATCTAATATTGACCATAATTGAGCAGTCAAGAATACCAATGAATGACAACAAGACATATACTGGACAGCAAACTTATTGCAATCGTTACATTTACACAAATTACACAGAAGTTTTGTAATGAGACTTTTCTGATTCTCATGTTAGATAGAGAAGTACTTACTGCTTAGTGTCTTTGACAATTCTTTCTTGTCTTCTTCAGCCTTTGCCTTAGTTTGAGACTTGCTGGGCGTCTCACTTGACTTGGATGCTACAACACAATGTATTGATACCACTGTGGAGGTTGTTACAATGTATCTACATCATTAATGTGCACAGTACGTGTAGTATATGCCAAATGGCCAACCGAGTGGGAGCCCTGATCAATGACCACTCTGCTTTCTGACGGTTTTTACATTGATGGACAGGACTAAATATACTAAATATGTTCCGGTATGTGGTCAAAAAGGAGGGTGTCCACTCTATTTATGATGACAATAATAATTACACACTAAATATATTTTATGTGTCACTAATCCTGTAAAAATGCAAAAAATAGCAACAATTTAAAATCATATTTTGTTCTGCAGTTTACATCAAACCAGACCAAATGACCAAAGTCGTTTTGCTGCAGGACTTACATTTACCTGTCGGGGCCGTAGCTGACATGGCTTGTAGACCCATCGAGTGAAGCTGGCTCAGATGCGGGTGCGTTGCGGCGGTTGGTGGCTCCACCTGTGACCATTTCTTGGCAGGTGGCTCCGAGTCCTGCTTCATGGGTAGGCTCATGCTTGATGACGTGGTGAAGCTGGCTGACGTGGTTGTCTTGCTGTCGCTCTGTATAGACTTTGAGATGAGTGCAATGTGTTTCTTTGTGAAGATGTGGTCCTGCACCGTGTACTTGTGGGTGTACTGGAAGTGGCACAGTTTGCACTCGTCCGGGACGCGTTGCTCCGGGACAACCATCTCCTTGCCGAACGTCTTCAGGTACGCCAGCTTTGCCTTCTTCTCCTTGGCACGAGCATTCTGGAACCACACCTGCACGACGCGCTTGGGCAGCCCAATCTCCTTGCCCAAGATCTCACACTCGCCCATGGTCGGCGTCTTGTACTCGCCGAAGATGTTCTTCATTATCCCAATCTGTAGTTCCGTCATGTGCGTGCGGTAGCGCTTCAGCGAGTTCGGTGTCAAGGGCTGGTTCCCTTGCGACATCGACTGCTGCGAGGTAATGCTGCCCCCTGGTGAGGATGGGCTACTCTCTCCACCAGCGCCACTGTTCTCCATCGACTCGGAGTGGGTCTCCGAGAACGAATCATCGAGGTTGAGACGTGATGCAGACATGTTATGGTCCTCGGCGCTATCGCTGACATGGTCCCCCAGCTTGAGGGGTCGACTCAAGTCAAGGGGCGTCTCTTCCGTCAGACGGGGTGTCTTCTCTGATGATGTCCGAAGGCGGTCAGTCTCCTGCGATGACTGGGTCTGACCAGCTGTACTCAACTCATCCAAGTAGGTCTTCAAAGAGTCCTCGTACAACTTCT
Organism: Lamellibrachia columna; assembly: GCA_963662155.1. Lineage (NCBI taxonomy): Eukaryota > Metazoa > Annelida > Polychaeta > Sabellida > Siboglinidae > Lamellibrachia > Lamellibrachia columna. Next base: position 47,706,277 of record OY759267.1, read on the forward strand.
GCATGTTCGCCTCAAGTGGCTTGCTGCCACCAGGTGGCACTCCAAGCATCGCTGGCGATATGAGAGACATGAACGGACTTGGCATGTTGTAAGGATTGCTCAGCAACTTCGACATGTCAAGTCCTGACAGTGACGGCACAGTACTTGTGCTGTCACCTGTGGGGGTGGAGGAATTGGTGGTGGTGATGTCGAATGATGCGTCCGGTATGTCATCGACGTTCAACTCACCCTTTGCCATCTCCTCGGGGTGTTTAGTGGCAAGATGCGACTCCATGGCTGACTTGGCACGGAACAGCGCCCGGCAGAATGGACATCGCTTGTGAATGAGTTGCTGGTGGACGCGGTACTGTCCCTTGCGCTCGCGAGCCCGCGTGTTCTGGAACCACACCTGCACGACGCGCTTCTTCAGACCGACTTCGTGCGCAATCGACTCGAGTTGCTTACGACTGGGGTTACAGTCAAGCTGATACTTGAGGTAGAGGTAATCGAGCTGCTCGGGCAGGATGGTGGTGCGCAGGCGCTTGTCCTTCGGCTGGTCATCCTCCAGTTCGTCCGAGTCATCCTCCAACTTGTGCTTCGACGTGTATGACATGATCCCGGACTCTTCCTTTATCTCTAGCTCCTGTGCTGCCCTCTGTTGCTGTTGTTTGGCGACCGTCTGCAGCATGGCGAAGGCGCTGTCAGGTGGGAATGCATCAAACAGGTTCTGGTTGACGTTGTGGATATTCTGGTGTTTGCGCCACTTGTCGAAGTGGTCGAAGGCAAGTTCACACTGCTCGCACTTGTAGTTGAGGTTTGGCGAAGTTGTCGCTGTCAGCCGTTTGTCGGGGTTGCTTGGCGTGCTGTCCATGCTGCAGTCGCTCTTGAATGACATGGGCGACCTGTCTGTCTGGTTCATATCGTCATCTCTGTCTTCGTCCTTGAAGCAGTACATCTTCTGATGTTTGATGAGCTCATAGTAGCGCTGGAAGACCGTCTGGCACTTCTTGCACTGGTAGTTGAGGCCGGGCGTGCGACTGTAGCGTGTGTCGTCGTTGCTTGTGTCCTGCAGCGGCTGGTTCTCGTATGTCTTCCGCGCCTTCTGCCGCATGTTCTGGAACCACACAACAATGACCCGTGGTCCAAGACCGAGCAGTCGAGACAGGTGTTCTATGTCGTCATCCTTCGGGTAGGCGTTGTGGTCGAAGTAGTCCTGCAGCACCTTGACCTGGTAATCGGTGAATCGTGTCCGGTTGGCACGCTTCCCCAGCATCTGCTGGCTGCTCGTGCTCGAGTTGGAGCCCGGCGTGTGAGGCATGGCTGACGATGAGATAATCTGTGATGCACTGAGAGACGCTGATGGAACGACGCTGGTGAATGCTGACATGCCGTCACCTGCTGCTGACATGGGGGTGTACGGGGCAGGGGTAGAGGGTGCAGAGCTGACAACACTCTCCGCACCTGACATGGCCTCCTCCTCCTGGATGTCCACGGACCGCTCCTTCAACTCATGACTTGGCAAGGCCTCCTCGTGGGTGATGTGCTGCATATACTTGGCCTCATCTGTTGACATCTTGCATGTCTTCTCATACTCCTTGAGGTTCAGTGTCGTCGCTGGCGGCACGTTGAAGTTGTACGGCGAGTCCTTGTTCCTCTGGCGCTCCTTGAACAGCGTGTTGCGGAACCAGTGTTTGATGACCTTCGGGGGAAGTCCAGACTTCTCCGCCATATCCAGAATCTGCTCCTCACTGGGAGAGTTGTTGATGTCGAAGTGGGCTCGCAATATCTTCAGCTGTTCATCGTTGATGCGAGTGCGAGCTCTCTTGTTCTGTTGCACCATGGACAGCGCAGTAGCGGCGGCTGCCTGCTGTTGCTGCTGCTGCTGTGCGGCGAGGAACATCGGGTCAATCATATCCATTCCGGGCAGCCCAAACATCTCGGAGACGAGTGACATCCTGATCGGCATGAGGGGCGGTGCCATGTTCATGGACAGTGACATCGGCATCATGTTGAACATTGGCATGGGCATCATGGAAGATGTCTGGGCCATGCTGGCGAGACTTGCCGCCAGACAGGACGTCACTGCCTTCTGCGTCTTCTCGGCCGCTTGGGCAGCTGTTGCCTTGGTTGTGTCAATGGCCAACTCTGCTGCAGTCACCGCCTCCGTCGCCGCTGCTGCCTGCGCCACCTGCTGCTGCTTCTTGTCGTACTGCTCACGGAATGTGTCGCTGAACTGCTCGACATACTTGATGGGAACGATGTCCTGGTGCACTTCCTCCTGGTGGGCCTTCAACACCCAGATACTGGAGAACTCCTTGCCACACATCATGCAGGGACACTTGTTGAGCTCCGGCAGGAGGGCACTGTCCTTGTTCTCGACATTCTGGTCATTCTCCTTCTCACTGTCCTTGTCCTTGTACGTTGCCGTCTCTTCCTTCGCCTCCTGCGTCTTCTTGGGCCATTTCTTCTGGAAGTATTCATTGAACTGCATCACACACTCGAAGCCGATGTTCTGGAGGAGACTGCGCTGGACATGAGGCTTGAAGCGGGGCATGCTGCGCTGTGCGCCACTGCTGCTGGACGCCTGTGTCATGTAGCAGTACATCTTCTGGTGTTGCTGCAGTGTCTCCTGCGAGCCAAAGATAGAACTACACTTGGGGCACATGAACGCCGGCTGTTGCATGGAGGTTGGTGCCACCAGGGGCGAGAACGGCACACTCATGATAGGGCTCTGGAGTAGACTCTGAGAGATCACCGGTGCACTCAGACTGACAGACTTCGACGGCTGAGACGTCACATTTGATGCATGTTCACCTGAGGATGCTGTCACAGAACTCGAGGGGAGATTGAGCAGCGACGTCCATGCATGATGGGCAAGTTCAGCTCCAGCAGATGGCGCTGCTGCTGTGGCCATCGTGCTGGCGGGATGGCGCTGCTGCAACATCTCCTGTAAAACTTTCTTGTGCCTCTGTTCCTTGAGGTCACCGTCGGGCTGCTCTATGAGTGGCTGGGATAAGTCTAACTGACCAGTCATTGCAAGGTCCTGCAGCTTGGACGCTCGTGTCTGGTGCAGCACTGACCGCATGTGGATGTCCAGCGTTGAACTCTGACTGTAAGACACCTTACAGATGTTACACTTGTACGGCTTCACATTTGGACTATCGGATGTTGTCTGACTGACCACCGGTGATATCTGTGGAGGGCTGGTGGGCACGGACGGACTGGGCGGCCTTAAACTGACCGCTGCAGTCACTGAGAGTGCCTTGGGACTGACCGGGGGCTGGTCAGGCAGGGAGGGTGAGGTCGACTGCCCCTGTTGCTGCTTCAGCTTGTGCAGATGTGACACAGAGTTGTAGTGAACCAGGAGGATGTTCTTCTGTGTGAATGACTCCTTGCAGACGTCGCACTTGAATGGCCTGTTAGGGTCGAGGTACTTCTCCATGGGGTAGCTGAGCTTGTCGCCTCGCCGGTGCATCAGGGTCTTGTTGTGAGCTGACAGGTAACTTTGCTTGGTGAATGCCACCTTGCAACGATGACACTTGTACTTGCGCGTCGGGTCTGTGTAGCTGTTCTCTGCGATCGCCTGGCTATTGATGTAGTCCTCAAAGAAATGCTGCTCTTTGTACTCGCCTCCCGATGCTGACGCCTCTTCCTTTTTCACGCTAACATCTGGTAATGATACATCTGTCATCGCAACATCCCCAACTTCATCAATTTTCGATGATTCCTTTGACAATTCCACCGTTTCATCTTCCTTCTTCACCTCGGGTGCCATCGTTACATTTTCTGCAGTGCTCACCTCCAAGTGGCTCTGCTGTGCAACAGTTGTGGCGGTAACGCTGGCTCTGAACTGTTCCGCTTCTGCTGCACTCATGCTATCAAGATGTGTCATTTCAATGTGTTTCTGCATCGCGGCAACGGAACGGAAGCTTCGGCCACAGACGTTGCACTTTGTGGCAGCCCGGATGATGTGGTAGTACGAATGCAGCTGGAGTTTCTCAAGTGTCTTGAAGGCGAGGCTGCACTGGTTGCAACGGAACTTGTAGATGTGGCGCTCCGACACGGCCACCTGTTGGCGCTTGCCGTGGATCTCGCTGAAGTGAACCTGTAATAGATGCATACATATATTAGTGGTAATTTCTTGTGCAACTTTACACCAAATACATTTACTATGATTATTTTATACACTGAAGAGACAAAAAATACATGACATGTTTACATGTTGCTATCTACAGTATAAGTAACACAACATGGCATGTTTACGTGTTGCTATCAACTACGGTATAAGTAACACAACACGATATGTGTCCATGTTGCTATCTACAGTATAAGTAACACAATGATACCTCATGTTGACTTTGATATTCACATAAAATGTATTATTTATACTCCTGTTCAACACCTGTATTTACGGACATTTGAAGTTATGACAATTCTGGAAATAATCTTTTATTTGCAGGGCAGGAATTTAACAGACAACATAAATATTAGGAATAGATACTTTAGGACTATGTTATACTGGATATTTTGTTTGTTTTGGAAGAGCCTTTGTATATTTATGTAAATGAACATATCTTCTTACATAAACAATAACAAACAATAAGTACCAACAAACAAACTCATGCTGTGAAAACGGCATTAAAACTTGTGGTACCTTATCTACTGCATTTCTACATCTTTTAGACAACTTAGATTGCTCGTGATAATCTGTGATGTGCTCACCTGTAGCGTGTGTGCGCTCTTGAAGTACTGATTGCAGCCTTTCTTCCAGCAGAGGTAGCCAGGCCCCCTGGGTGTGTCTTTCAACTCCAGGTGGCCCTGTTCGTTCTGATGGGTGCACAGTGCGTCAATGTTCACGAATGACTTGTTGCACATCTGACAGCGGTACTGCTCGTCACCAGCAGGTGGCAGCCCGTCCTTGTCCGGCAGCATGACTCCGTCCTTCGATGCTGCATAAACAAACCACAACATTGGTCATTTAAATAACATTCTACAAGTTAAAAAAATTCATCGGCAAGGGTGGAGGTAGCCTGACTTCTTTCAAGTTTACACACTAGGTGTTTACGGAGAATACAGGGAATCTCCATTTGGCCATAACAATACAATAAGAAACATTTATTGTGCCAAAATCCTCAAGAACTGAGATCAGCAGTCCATCAAAGCCAAAGGGTTAGACTGTCTCAAATCAGTTTACAATATCAAGTTGAAACAGTCCACTGAGGAGCTGAGGAATAAAAGTAAGGATATCTAAACATTATATCCTTGAAGTATTCCTGTGTCCACCACCCAACTTTACAGAAAAACGCGGTATATCAAATAGAATAAGTATTACTATTGAATATATATATTATACACAAACGTATTGTAGACATATATTAGGAAACAGGTTTTGTTAATTATTAGTCAGAGGGAGTATTTTAGAGTAAGTTAGTTTCGGATTCTGTCGGGGAATTCAGCGAGCGATAATAGGGTTGTTTACTATTCGAAAATTGAGATAGCATAGTGAATAGTTCACATTGGCTAATATATATATAAGATAAAGTGATCTATTTACTTAAATTACATACATAAGGTAATATCTGACATAGTGGTAGTAAACGTTTTCGGTAAAAAGGAATTAACAGCAGGATTTTAGCGTAAATTAGTACACACTGAATTCGTTGTTTTGTTGCACAGTGTTCTCCGTATTCGCTAGGTGGCAGGTTTTTTTTTCTCATGCGAGGTTAATAGAAGACACAGTTAGCAAGTATATTAGACTAAAGTGTTCTTTTGATCACAAAAACAGCCTTATTCAAGGCTAACGTTGCAAATTAATTAAAACTAAATTGTATGATGGCGCCGTGCAAACGGCAGTTAAAGGCCACAAGGCACTTAATTTGTGGCAGTTGCAGTAACTGGGTGGACTTCGTCAAGTCTGGGTGCGAGAAGTCCTGGGCTGAGGTCCAGGCAGATAGTTTTAGTTTTGAGTGTAGGGGATGTACGAAGATGAAGGAACTAGAGGTGGAGTTGGAAGAGCTGAGGCTGCTCGTTGTGGCAATGGTGGGAAGGGAACAGGGGGGTTGTGCCAGTAGTTCCGGTGGGGGAACAGTAGATGATAAAGTGGGGAAAGACACAAGAGATGCTAGGGAGAGCTCACCGCAGCCTGAGAGGAAGCTGAGAGGAGGGAAGGTGACAGGTCGTAGGGAGACGGGAAGGAAAGGAACGGAAGACAACCGGAGCGAAGGAGAGGGGAGTAGGGGAGACAGGAGGGAAGGAGAAGGGAGTGGGGGAGACAGGAGGGAAGGAGAAGGGAGTGGGGGAGACGGGAGGGAAAACAACCGGAGTGAAGGAGAGGGAAGTGGGAGAGACAAGAGCAAAGGAGTGGGAAGTGGGGGAGACAGGAGCGAAGGAGACAGGAGGGAAGGGGTCAGGACAGAATGTGATGGAGGGGATCGAACGGAAGAGTTATTCTGCAGCAGTGATAGAGGGGGTGAGGAAGAGAGCGAGGGTGTTTGTGGGGGATTCGATAGTTAGGAAGACCGACAGAGTCTTAAACAAGGGAGATGATGTGGTGGTCTGCTTGCCTGGAGCCAAAATAGAGGCGATAACTGAGAGGGTAAAAAACATCGTAGGCTCGGGTAAGGGTGGATCTGTTTTAGTACACGTAGGGACAAATAACGTAGAGAGGGAGGGTACAACTGCCATAGTTAGGAAATATAGGCAGTTGGTCAGAACACTAAAACAGACGCGGGTTGAGCAGGTAATACTGTCAGGGATTTTACCTGTAATGGGCAGGAGGGGTCACAAATATCGAAATTGTCGGGGGATGGCAATTAACATGTTAGTCCAGAAGTTATGTAGGGAAGAGGAAATTGGATTTGTGGATTTATGGGGAAGTTTTGTTTGGAGGGCTGATATGTACATGAAGGATGGGCTTCATTTAAGTGGAAGGGGGCGGCAGTATTCGCGGACAAACTTTCAGCAGCAGTAGATAGTGACTTGGGTACAATGACAAATATTTTTGGAAGTAAACATTCTTTAAACTAGAAGTGCAGGGGGGTTACCTAGAGGTGTCTCAATCAGAACAAGAGGCCACTAGCACAGATAAACCAATATCAAATCATCCGAAAAACATCTCTGAAAAAGGTTATAGATGCGTATGTTTAAATGCAAGGAGCATAGTAAATAAGAAAAACGAATTAAACATTATGGTAGAAGATATTGACCCTCACATAATTGGTATAACTGAATCATGGGCCAACATAGATATAACAGATGCTGAATTAGGACTGACAGGATATGTAATGTTTAGGAAAGATCGAATAGGAAGAAGGGGCGGGGGAGTTATTTTATATGTTAAAGAATCTATTCAGGCTTATGAAATAAAACTAGAAAGGGAAGCAGATTGCGATGAAGCTGTTTGGTGCAAAATTGTTTCAGGAAATTCAAAATTAACTATTGGATTAGTTTACCGAAGTCCAAACATAAACAAAGAGGACAACACAAAAATAAAAAACGCTATAAAGGAAGTTAGTAAAGGGGAATGTATCATAATGGGAGATTTTAACCATGGACACATACAATGGAATTCTCTAGAGAGCACAGGGATTGCGGACCAACAATTTCTATTTTTAATCCAGGATAGCTTTCTTACTCAGCACGTACTAGAACCAACCAGAGGAGAAAATGTATTAGATATAGTTTTGTCATCACAAAAAGAATTAGTGGACAATGTAAAAATATTTGAACCATTGGGTAATAGTGACCGTAATCAAATACATTTTGACATCAATGTAAAATCAGAAAGTAAAAATAAGAAAACGTACAAGAGAAACTTCCACAAAGGTAACTACAAAGATATGAGAAAATACTTAGCAAAGCTAGATTGGAATAACATGCTGATGAATAAGACCGCAATTGAATGTTGGAATATTCTAAAATATGAAATTGAGAGTATCATCGATAAATTTGTTCCCTTCCAAAAACAAGGAAAACGGTGTAGAAAGAAACACTTGTCAAAAGAAGCTATTAGAAAAATAATGCTAAAACAAACTATGTGGAGGGTTTATAGGCGTACCAGAAAGGACGAAGACTATGCAAAATACAAAGAGGCACTTAATGCAGCTACAACTGAAATCAGACAATCTAAAAGAAGCTATGAGCAAAAACTAGCATGTAACATAAAAAATGACAGCAAGAGTTTTTATGCATATGTCAGGAGTAAACAAAACGTACAAGACAAGGTTGGACCTCTAGAAGACAGTGCTGGAAATATAATATCACAGGGGTTTTTAATGGCGGAAGACCTAAATGGTTACTTCAGTTCAGTGTTTACCAAAGAAGATATTAGTTCATTACCAGTTGCTGATGCTAAATTTCAGGGGGCTAAATCTGACTATTTAGGTCCGTTAGTTGTAACTCCAGAATTGGTAGCTAAGAAAATAAAGGCAATGAAGGATAACAAATCACCGGGAGTGGATGGGATTCCTCCAAAATTACAAATGGAAACAGTAGAACAAATCAGTATACCACTTGCAAGAGTATTCATCTTGTCATTAAAAGAGGGAGTTGTTCCGTTTGAATGGAAAGAAGCAAACATCATACCATTATTTAAAAAGGGTTCGAGAAAGAAGTCAGAGAATTATAGACCAGTGAGTTTAACGTCAGTGATTTGTAAATTATTAGAAAGGTTAATTAAAGACCATATGGTGGAATTCCTCGTTAAGCATAAATTATTAAATTCATCTCAACATGGATTCCTTAAAGCGAGGTCATGCTTAACAAATATGTTATGTTTTTTGGAAGAAATCACTAAGTGGATAGACGTGGGATCGCCAGTAGATATTATCTACTTAGATTTTCAGAAAGCTTTTGACAAAGTGCCACATCAAAGATTACTACTTAAATTAAAAGCCCATGGTATCGGGGATAGCATAACTGAATAGATAGAACAATGGCTGACTGACAGAAGACAACGAGTTGTAGTAGATGGAGAAGTTTCAAATTGGAAATCGGTTTTGAGTGGGGTACCTCAAGGATCAGTATTAGGACCTATATTATTCTTAATTTATATCAATGACTTGGACGACAGTATAACAAGTAACGTACTGAAATTTGCGGATGACACAAAACTGTTTAGAAAGGTTAATACTGATGGTGATAAACAACATTTACAAAACGATCTAGACAGATTAGTGAAATGGTCTGAGAAATGGCAGATGTTGTTCAATTTTGGGAAATGTAAATGCCTACATACAGGACATAGGAACTTGAATGTAAACTATAAAATGGGAGATACTGTTCTGGGTACTACTGTAAAAGAAAAGGACTTAGGAGTTACAATAAGCGCTGATATGAAAGTTTCAGAGCAGTGTGGTATTGCAGCTTCAAAGGGTAATCAAATTCTTGGATTGATTAGAAGAAACATAACATACAAGGGAAAAAAGTTAATTATACCTCTTTATAAAGCAATAGTTAGACCTCATTTAGAATACTGTATACAAGCATGGAGACCATATCGTAAGAAGGATATAGATACGCTTGAACGCATACAAAGGAGAGCAACTAAAATTATTCCAGAACTGAGAGACCTTAGTTATGAAGAACGCCTGAAAGAATGTGGTTTAACAACTCTAGAGACAAGGAGGTTAAGAGGAGATCAGATTGAAGTTTTTAAGATATTGAATGGGTATGAAAATATTGATAGAAATATGTTTTTCTCACTCATGAAGGATAGCAGAACTAGAGGACATGAGGTAAAATTAGTAAAGGATCAATGTAGATTGGACATCAGGAAGCACTCGTTCTCACAGAGGACAATAAATGAATGGAACAAATTGTCTACAGATTGTGTAACTGCTAGCAGCGTGAATATGTTTAAAAACAAGGTTGACACATATCTCAGGAGGGCGGGCTATAAGTAGATGAACATTGTTGGACTCTCGATAAGCCAATGGCTTCCTTGTCCACTTGCCATCTGGGCCTTTGGCTTGGATGGCAAATCTTGTTAAATCTTGTTAAATCAACTGGAATGACTTTCTTACCTTCCTCGGCCAATTTGAGGACTTCATTCTCCACAGATTCCTGTTTTTCCGCATCACTCATATTCCCTGTTGCCGATGATGATGACAATGCTGTCGTCTTGGCAACAGTTGCCGGGGAAGCTGGAGTCTGGTCGACTATGAGCATGAGGCGCTGCATGCCTTCCTGAGTGACGTTGTGCTTCTGCACAAGGTGGCTCTCCAGTGTCGGTCGCTGGTGGAACTTCTCCTGGCACAGTGGGCAGACAGCAGTGCTCTCATCCTCTTTCACATGTTGTGTGTTCACGTGTGCCTCGACGCATGCTGCACTCGGGTCTGTAAAGTTGCAGTACGGGCACATGGCATCGGACGATGTGCTAGTCGCAGCTGGCTCTGTTGGAAGAACAAGTTCATAGTTGAATACCTCCCGCAGACAATCTCGCACATTCTCTGCCCTTCCTTTACACAGCATTCTAAACAAATCTGATCGTATAAATCAGTATAGCAGATGTTTTCACATTATAAATAAAACATACATATATAGTTAAAATAGTCTACTATTTCTACCATGTTGAATGTTTCATGCACCGTGCAACACAGTGGTAAAGGGAATGTATTTTGCTGATAATATCACAGGGGAAACTTTGTCAACAGATCGAGAAAACTGATGCAGATTTATAAGCAACAATAGTTAAGTTGTTCAGAACATGGGTCAATAGTCAGACTGTGATTGATGATTGAACACAGAACCAGTGTATGTAGCAGAGAAACAGATACAGACTAAAGTTGTTCAGAACATGGGTCAATAGTCAGACTGTGATTGATGACTGAACACAGAACCAGTGTATGTGGCAGAGAAACAGATACAGACTAAAGTTGTTCAGAACATGGGTCAATAGTCAGACTGTGATTGATGATTGAACACAGAACCAGTGTATGTGGCAGAGAAACAGATACAGATTAAGCAATATGTTACCCACATGTCACAAACTGCATGTGCGTAAACATGCGTGAACCAGAATTAAGTGACGCCACATCGAAGTAGAGCTGAGAGTTGCATTGCCCACAATGCTCCGGCATCCAATTAGTGCTTCAGTTTATGAACAACAATAACTATTTTCAGGGAAAGTGACCTTTTGTCACCTTAGTAACATCACAGAACATTGGCAACTGTGAAATTGGAAACTGTACCAGCAGTTAAGTTGAATACTTCTGAATGCCTTCCACACATTGTCTACACAGAATACTGCCAGGGTGAAAGTTAGCATTTTGTTACTTCACCAAATTGTATACACTTAGCACGACAAAGTGACAGAGAGAGAGATATTTGAACCTGCAAGCTGCACCTTTCTACCCCCAGCACCTGCTTCATGTCTTCCACCCTGATAGTCTGGATAAATGGTTCAGGTTACCTTCATAATCAACATGTGGAATGTCCAATTACATAATCTAGTGGTAAATATATCACATTCATATCAGCAAAATATTTCATAAATTAGCAAGTCGCACAGACTATGGTATCAGCTACTTTCCCATTTTTAATTTCCACATCTGCAGCTAAGGCAGGATCAACCAAGCCAATATGCAGTCTCCCACCTGATAGGAATTACCCTGGCTGTGGCGATGTATAAAAACCGAGAGCGCTGGCATAGATGAGTGAGCCATAGAGAGGGACAGGAGCAGTTGGGAGCTCTCTCTCTCTGGTGCCACCATCGCCGCCTCGACTTAATTGCATTAGATGCAAACACCCAAATGCAGACTGCATTACATTAATCTGCCAATGCGGATGGGAATGTGTTTAATAAATCATACAGCTGCCAAGGTTATGCTGACATTATCAGACCAGCAAAACAGTCTCCCAGACGGGGCTGCCTGGCCATGCCTGCACCCGTCAGCCAGACATGGTGAGACAGTCTGGCTATGCCTGCATCCATCTCCCCAACATGGTGAGACTGTGTCTGGTCATGCCTGCACCCAACTGCCAGACATGGTGAGACTCTGTCTGGCCATGCCTGCACCCATCTGCCAGACATGTTGAGACAGTCTGGCCATGCCTGCACCCATCTCCCAGACGTGGTGAGACTGTGAGTGAAGATGTTCATCAGACTGGATGGTTCAAATGAGTAATATTTTTACTTATTTCACAGTCAGTTTACCTTTTTTCTTCCCATGACATTTCGACTGCAATCGGCAATCTTCTTCAGACGACTACCGCTAGATGGTGACACGGTAGTCATTCTACATAGATGTATCACTCTGGTGTGTGCCCCCCGTGGGCACACACCAGAGTGATACATCTGCGTAGAATGACTACCATGTCGCCATCTAGTGGTAGCCATCTGACGAAGATTGCTAATAGCAGTCAAAATGTCACGGGAAGAAAAAAGATAAACTTACTGTGAAATAAGTAAAAATATTACTCATGGTGAGACTGTCTGGCCATGCCTGCACCCATCTGCCAGACATGGAGACTCTGTGTGGTCATGCCTACACCCATCTGCCAGACTTGGAGACTCTGTGTGGTCATGCCTACACCCATCTGCCAGACTTGGAGACTCTGTGTGGTCATGCCTACACCCATCTGCCAGACTTGGAGACTCTGTGTGGTCATGCCTGCACCCATCTGCCAGACATGGTGAGACTGAGTGTGACCATGCCTGCACCCATCTGGTGGCGCTGCGCGTGTGTACTGTTTCATTAGCTTCTTCTTCAAATCTTCCTATTACTCTATGCATATAATAACAAAATTAACATAATCCAAATTTTCTTAAAATTGGATATATCTGGATTTTAACGTTATCATCAAACACAACGATGAAGTGAAAGAATCTCTCGGAAGTGTTTCTGAAGTTTGTGATTCTGTTACAGCCATGGGGTTACTGCAGACGGCCAAAGTCCTTGACAATATTTAATACGAACTAACATAGTGAAACCTTGATGATGTTAAGTAGACACACTTGTGAGTGCTTTTATTCCCACATTTAATAAGTTCCTAAAAACAGGACCATTGTAGTCATCAGATATCGACTGACCTACATTCTGCGGCTCATTATGCATGCCATGGCACCTGGCCTTTCCACAGTCATTAACTAATGCGACAGTCTGCCTCTAATTAGCAGCTGAAAAGGGAAACGGTGCTGTTTCCATGGCATGGCAGCTCTTTAGTGGTCATCTCATCTCCAACCAGCATTAGTTATTCAGTGTTTTGCATATGACTAACATGCATAAACAATTACCTACAGCAAAAACGATATCGTCAATATCACCCACAGCACCCAATACGACTGAGAAGGACGAATGTGGTAACTAGTACCTTTATTAATTTCCCTCGGCAGTTTGTTATGAAAACATTTAATTTGGCTGCAGATGGCACCACTTGTGCATTGTAATCTTGTTGTTAGTCACTAGGTGGTGCTACTGTTCTACAGTGGTCACTGGTGAGGCTTCACAAAGGTCCACTGTGAGCTGTCAGTGCACAGGACAACAGCCAAACAAGCTAATGCAGCAATTACAAGCACCATAATTAATGCCCCGTGACAGCAGAATTACTGAAATTTAGCTCCAACAATCGAATGTTGAGTAGCTTGGAGCCAATACTGGCCATAATTTGCTTTTATTGCAGTCATAATGGCATCTGTCCCCTGCGCTGGCACAAGGCTGTTCGGACGCATGCATCAAACACGTGCACTTAGACGTCATTACTTTAATCATCAGGAGTAATCCGACGTCCCACACTGACCACTTAGTGGGCACAAGAACAATGCTGTTAAACTTGCTCATCTTAATTTGGTTTCAGTGCACATAACACAGCGATTAACTGCGTATTTTGTACTGTATAATGATAGTATCATCACATCGCCGACAGATACATGATTGCAGGTGACATAAAATAGGAATGATTCGAGAAGATAGACTAACCTTTCTTAATTGTCATTCCTGAGTCGTCCAATCTCAGTATACCCGAAGTGACATCTGGTGTCAAGGATTTGCAACTGACATCTCTATCATTGACATCTCTATCTGAAAGACAGGAAATCATACCATGAGCACGTTATGTTTTGATGTATTCACTTGGATTGACTATCGCAATCATGGTGATTTCACCAAAACTGCTGCAAAGTGAAACTAAAAATTTATTAAATAGTCTAACTATGATGTTGGACACGTAATGGAAACCAACCAGTCACATACCACATTCAAGTTATCAGTTGAAATCTAAGACACAACTCTTTGAGGGCACCTGAAGAAAACATGTAACATGGCAAACATGCTTAATGACAGACACCGTGTTAGATTAAAACCACCCAGATTAGATCTTATGTTAATAACGATGCTGTGAACTCAAACAATAAACCGGCTGTTACTGCAACTCCTAATCACATGTATACGTGCTTCGAATCAGTAATAATCTTATATCAAAAGAACATGCCACTCAATTAATACAGGCCAATTCATTCCCCCCCCCTACAGATATCATTAAGAAAACTATTCAAACGCGGACGCTATGATTAAACACATTCATAAGGCAGTGCTTAGTGCCATCCTTCTTTTTGTACGCATTATGCGCAATGGTAGTTTGAAGTTGCAAGTCTCATTTGAGGAGATAATTAAAGGTCAGACAATGGCTGAGTGCTTCTTGACATGTCTGCAACGAGCTCAAATCACCATTATGAAGAATGGTAATACTCGCTCTTCTGAATGTGTTTTAGGAAACACAGAAATGTTGAACACTGTTCTAGAATAGTTGTTAATGATACTAAACTATACATTTTACATTCACCAAATGTTGTGAAACATTCCACTTAATTCCCCCAGACCTGATCAAAGTTCCGGAACCAGTTAGTGATTCAACCAATTGAACAAACAGAATTCTGAATATCCCAGACATGATTGTGACGGCGAGTGTGGTTAATTAACTGGGAACAAACCACACATGTGCAGACACTGCCAGCCCAGACAGGTGCTCCCTCTGGTGACAGAACTCGTCCAAGATGCTAATTCACAGCAACGTAGTTACCTATAACCATCTCATCAATCAAATAACGTATGACAGTACTGTGTAATACCTGTTATTTACCGCGCAATTATGGCCAGAGTGAAATCAAAATTTGACTGGAAGTCTCCGGCGGAGTTTTAATTTTGGCATCGCCACAACCAGTAGCGGCATGTAGCATTTACTAGATGACCGTGGTCATTCGACCGACAGGAAGGGGAATTTTTACACCATAAATTGCATCCATTTGGAAGCCAGCTACTCTGAAGAGATAATGCCCAGTTATTAATCAGTGGCACGTCAGGTAAAAGTGGTCAGATCCACTTAAAAGATGATTCAGCCGACTGCCTAAGTCGGCTGGTCTCTTTGTCTACCAGGTCGCCACACAACATATGTACACAGGCCTTTGAAAAGCACAGACCAGCAATTATGCACAGAGTGCCAATGATGAATACCGCCAACTATTTACGGCAGAAACATATCTCCGCGTGACAAAGGTTGCTCAAAATTGGCTAGTATTAGATTTGTTAAGGTTCAACAAGCCGGTGCTGTGCAATTTTTTACATATGCCTGAATAGATAATTTCACATTTGCATTTCACTAATGGCATGGGATGGTAGTTTTCCATTTGTCAACTGGTTGCCTGATGACTCCTGAGCTAGTACAACTGCTGTCTTTGGCAGTGCTCAGTCAGAGAGAGACAGCTGCCTAGACAATTGCCTAAAGATTCAACCAACTGGTACAAGTCAGGTTTCGCATTATGCACATGTACAAATGCACACTTTATACAACAGAAAATGGTATCATATTTCACAATTTGCTTAATTACCTTATTTGCATCATACAATTTTCATGGATGTTTTCATGCGTTTACTGAATCATCAGATCAGGACTATATATCAGTGCAGGTATATATGGGGCTATTCAAGACGTAATACCACACCCACCAGTAATGTGACACCACCTTCAAACATTCTCAATGTTTTCAGTCACGCCCCTCTGCGACGAGTTGTCATATTTAGGTTAAAATTTACTGATTAAGTTCACCTACATAGTCGATCAAGTGTGATATATTCAGTACAAATCAAGAGTGACATTTGACCTGTGACGTGCATGAGATTTAAACTGTGTTATTATTATAAAGTGAGACAAAACGAGTCAATATAACATCCTGTAATGCATGATGGCTATGTATGTAATTATCTATCATCAGACTATGCATGTATCAATGAATGTGTGTGTGCATACATGCGTGCATACACACATCTTATTACATGTAAATTAAATTCACATTACATGGATCACAATAATACATATACAATAAAAAGACAGGGAACAGATAGCACTGGTAAATGACTTGGTGAAAACATAAGACGCATTTACTTTGCACAATCATTCAGTTTTTGCGCCAACAAATGCAGTGGCACCTTTTCGCCGGAAGCGACCTAGCAACGACGAGGACACGAGCCCTGCTGCACAGACTGACATCGATCAATAACATGTTGTGCTTTATGGCAACGCGTGGGACTGCTGTAGAGGGAGACAGACCACAGTGTCTGTATCGGTGCTTACTGAGGTATCCCTGCTCACTTCATGGTGTCCTGGCCTGGTCCATCTAAAACACCAGGTCTACACCCCTTCAACATGTCAGTTACCTGAGGCTGGAGGGTCTGCATGGGTATCACTAGAACTATGTATTGAACTGCTCCACAAACAGTGCCCGGTGACCACTGTCAACACATGCAGAATGTGTATCTATGGACTAAGTGTATTAACACACAACAGATGTGACAGTGCACTGCTATGCAAATACACACGGATAGTCACAAAACGAAACAAACATAGCAGATAAACAGACTGCATAATTGTGACGGACTACTGGTTAGTACATGATCATGATGTCTGAACAAACTATTTATAGAGTAACTAAACTGGGTATGAACGCTGACACTTGTCATCAAACTAGTGTAGTACATGTCTTGGCGACTTTGTAAGACCAGAATGACAGACCTAACATCCTACCTGCAACATTCCCTGTCACTGTCCACTCCAGATGACCCGGTCAACTAGTGTTGACTACATAATTAGCGACATCGCCTCTCAGCCATGATCAGTGTAAAACACTCCCTGCTCAGAGATGTTAACATGGCCGCATGGCTTTAAAAGAGCCCCTCCTACTCTGACCCTCTCGCTGAAAACCAGTGCCCCTTTTTGAAACAATTCATAGTGCTGACAAGACCAATCAATCAACTGCTGCTTGCTCATGACACTGCTATTCAGTGCAGCTCTGCAGCATTTATTACAGTCCATTCTTTCAATATTTTAAGGTCACCGCCAGCTATCTGTGGCTGGATGTGAGGGAGCCTTTGTCAATCGGTGTCAAGTGTTACGCTTAGTTAACTCTCCCCACTAGACTCACTTCCATGAAAAACACAGGTGAGACGGAGACAAGACCAACTTGTCCCACCGTCAGCATCGAGGACCCAACAACTCAACTCGTGTGAAGCACACAACGCTCACCTGCTAATTATCTCAATCGCTGATGCTGGTCAAATCATCACTTAATTCACAGCAAGAACATGGCATCCGGTTAGTTCCAGTCGACAGTCAACATGGGATTGTGGGCAAAAGAATCATGTGGCGTAATGAACGTTTCCAAAGCAGCATGACTGCAACGTGTAAATCCGTTGATTATAAACCGTGAATCACACACATAATTTAATTACTATTTTAATATTTAACTTATTAAATTAAATTAGCACCCGACACTGCGAGGAAACAAACTGCTAACTCTCATGTTTATTATATAAGCCCAGCAAATGAGTAAATGAAGCAGCAATCTCATAATGAGTTCTACACCCTTCGAGTGACGCAGCAGATGACTTAGCATGCTAGAGAGGGTATATGAGTTTGTGTGGGTGCAACACAGGATATTCTGTGAGGGCAGGCACAGCTAGAAGTGTCTTACATTAATTTCACTGCTGCCACATGCTCTTTGCATCTCCTTAGTTCAGTCTTTCTGTCTTGTCTCTGAAGTTCATTACTGGCATTCCTGCAGGGATTGGGCACTGGAGCATCTCTCAGACTCTTCACACTAGGCAGTAATCACATGCAAAACTCAGCCAGCACACATCACTGGCAGTGACATTTCCTGATCATATCAGTCGCCCCAGTCTGCCCAGAATGTAATTAGAAATTGAACAGCCATCATCTAACTTAACATAATCCAATTCTTTTGAACATTCCATAACAACATTTCTACCATAATTAATAACAATGGTCTCATAAGGCAACATTTTGTATCTGTCATTTCTGCCAGACAAGGGCCTTATATAAACAACTACTTTCATCTCTGCTTGTAATAATTTGTCACTCCATAAATGGCACATTAATCTATTTCTATTTCAGAAATTTAGAACTGCAGTACCTCCACAAAACTACACCAGACAAACATTCAATCACCATTAAGAACTAATCTTAGTAGTTTTAATTCACAGCAGCAATAAATACCATCTACACAGGAAGTAGGACTAAGCTTAATACCAGCAGTGAGTGAAACAATGTAATCTGATTAGTACTCAACCATGAGCTGTGTCCAGTTCTTGACCATGCCTAGTGACCACACACAGACTGGTCAATTACAGTGGCCAAACTCCCCTTCCATGGCTAGCCAGGTTAGGGACCAGATCAAAGGTTAAGAGATAACTACCCAAATGACCTACACTTATGGCAAGGATGTTTTTTAACTAAGTATAAAAAATATATCTTTATTATAAGGTAAATATCCATGGAAAAACTCTACTGTGACCACGTCGCCACTTTCCACAGTGGCCACTCTGTACAATGACCATGTAGACTGATATGTACTAATATAATATTGTACAATGATAACTCAATTGTAATACTTAACACCATTTGCCTACTAAACCCGTCTACAAAATTGCATTCCCACAATTGAAGTACTTTATTAACTTGAGTTTGCTGCTCAAGACCTTGGGTAACAACACAAACCCCCTCAGACCAAGAGGAAGCTGCAGAAGAAGACATTCCAATGGGAACTATTACTGAGCTGTTGTATTTAGTTGGGAGGTCACTAGAATTGTGCCTCAATGATTACTCAGCCAGGGCAGGGGTGGGGGTGTGGGGTAGGAACATGCTGGCTGCCTGAGCTATATGAGAACTCAACAGCAGGCATCATCAATCACAAAGATAGCATCCGCACCCTTTAGTATTTTTTCCTCTCCAACACGTGAACTGTCCCTAATTAATTACATTCAGTTTGCAATGGATGTTGTGTTCTGGCTGCAACAGATCGGGTTACCAACACTTAAAGCTGAAGGCCACTGCAGCTGTTGGCAAGCTTGCTGGTTAGAACATTTATGTCCACTTCTTATCAGACCCGCCCGCCCCTTGGGGAACATCCTCAACACTTTAAATATTATTCTCATCTGACAAAAATTTTAATCAACACTGCTGCTGACACTTAAATAGCAGTGCTGAACTTAGCCACGAATCAGGCAGCCTGAATCTGTGTGTTCAACCAGACCGAAAGTTTTCAGAAGAAAAAGCAATAAAACTAACATCAGATGAAACTGCATACAAATTAGTTTTTTGTCTGACTGGACAATGTCTGAACTGAATTCATGATGATACTATTGACTGCCAAGGCAGGGGAGGTTCATCGTGGGGGGGGCATGTAATTTCAGCCCTCTGTGGTGCAAATCATCATCAGTGAGCTGTTCGCTTCAGTGGCCAGACGTTGCAGACAGTGTAAGTAGTTTCAACTAACCACTCCTGAAGTCAACACATACAATTACTGGGCTATTTCCTCTGTGCATTCATTGCCAATGTTACCCTGGTCTTCCCGCCTTAGGGGTGTCAAGCTTCACTTGCAACCAAGACTTCACCAACACTGTGAACCACTCTTCCATTTAGTTCCTGGTACTTAAGTCACAACATATTAAATACTACATAGCAAAGGCAATTTTACATTAACTGATTTTTACACTAACTTTATCCGAAATTACTGCAAGTTAACAACATTAAAATTTATTGTTGTACATACAATTTTTATATGCAAATTGTTATTACTTAGTAACTTTCTTCAAAGGCATTCACTTGATGCGTATGTCATATGGAGATTTACTGTGAGAACTTCTGTTTCACCCAGTTGTTCTTGCGTTGCCACTGTGTATGAAGTGACCTAAGTATGGACCTTCTATCTTCTATGCAATGTCAGCACAGTGCACAAACATCACACAAGGACTAATGACAGCATATGTTATGCAAATCACACACCTTTCGTCATTAATTAATCATTAACGAAAAAGCGTTACGTCATAATTTGCCTTTTAGAATTCATCACTGGAGGAAAAGCATTATCTCTGCTGCTTGTTAACTAGAAATGTGATAATGCCACCTTACTGGAAACCATTACGACAAATGTGCCGGTTTTATCTAGACAATTCTGAACAGGAATTAAATATTTTATGGGCAAAATGTATAGACCATACGGACAATTTCTGCATAACGAAGTTCAGAGTTGAACTAGCAAATTACCCTTCATTACAATAAAACATATGTGAACAGTGTGTCTGCAAATTGACAAGGTTCATGCGTGTTCCGTGGATTGATTTTAGAGGACAACAGAATGTGATATATGACTAGGACCGTTTGTTACAACTTACAAGGCATCTCCCTTACAAAACATCTCACTGAAATATAAGTCATTTGTGATTTGTTCATCACAAGAGGAATCTGTAGACCCCAGACTTGCACAACCACAGGACAGTAGCTAACGACAGGGACTGTTGTGGCACTGTCAATCAACCCAGCACCGTCAGTGCCGGGCAGTAATCACCACCAGTATTCTAACCGTTGTCGGCTTTGAACAAACCAACTAAATCTAGTTACCCCGACGGTTGCCCATGCCATAATGCAGCCCTAATTCTCGTCTATTTGGCAGCGAATCTAATTGCGAAACGAGGCCTCCGTCGAGAGATACACTGGTGCAATGATGGAAACTGTTCGATTTCCTTGTCGCTGTGCTAATTCTACAAATTGTTTCTATCGTTACAGTTTTGCGCACATCCACCTGGGGGATTTCACAAAGATGAGGATGTACTATGCATATATTACATAACAAATATTGGTCATATACCAGTACATGAACTGTATATGACTAGTGGTGTGTGCTTAAATGAATTATGATAATTTATATAAGATTTTGAACAAGTCATTACAATATTTTAATTGTGGTTCTTGACATTACAGATTTTGCTGAAAGTTAAACTTAAAATGAAACTATCATGAAAGTTGAAACAGCGTTTCTGCACTGCCACCTCCCCATGATGAACAATGAAGCTGCTGTTCCAACGAGTCAGAGGATGCTAAGCTTACATAAAAGTGATGGCAACGTCTACCAGACTATCCACTCCATGTGCAGTTTCTACACACCTTTGTATGTTTAAATTCAAAAGCGTTACCTCATAATAGAGGCTGACAGCTTGAAAAGCCCCAGATAGAAACCATCCCTGGCACACTAATTAATGTTTCCTCTATTAACAAGCAGTAGGAGCAACAGGGTAGCAACTAGCCACTGAATTGTGCAGTGTTTTTGTCACCCTGCCCCGTCTCTAGATGCACCAGCATTGGAACCTCAGGCCTCTAATCAGAGGCAGTATGAGCGATCGGCCCATGTCGGAAATGCTCAATCATCCGACCGAAACCAAGAGCGGCAGCAAAATGATACGCATAAATATGTGTGCGTTGGAAAGCGACGAGGCATTGACGGGAACAACACCGGTGGCGCTGGCGATGTTACACTTTAACCAACACTGTGACTGTCGAGACTGCAAAAACCAATCGCTTGTGACAGGCGCCCGCTTATGCTGCCACATAACATCCCAACCAACAGGTTTTAACCATAACTAGTTCAATCCATATGAATATCAGGCTATATAAACAGGGTATAATTAATATATTGACACACGCGCACGCACGCACGCACGCACGCACGCACGCACGCACGCACGCACGCACGCACGCACGCACGCACGCACGCACGCACGCACGCACGCACGCACAAGTGAGTTAGTATCACAAGTAAAGGTGTTTTACTAACATATTGCAACTCCCACTTTGTTAAAAACTGGCACTATTTCACTTTCTGTTTCTTTTACTTATTCAAGTCCAGTGGTTTAGACTGAACTTGGATTGGAACACTTATTTCAATGGAGAAACAGGTATTTAGTCTGAAATACATTAGGGCATAGTATAAAATTTTTTGTTTTAATTAACAATAAAATTTCGCCAGCAAATTCAGTCTGTTTAACATTTTAAAAGGTACAAATTGTTTATTATTTATGTTAGTCCATAATGCACATAGTTTAAGTTTTAATATAATATATGAAAGTTACTGAAATGAAAGAAAATTTAAGAAACAGTTGATGAGTTATTTCCAAATTTAATTAGAAATGGATGAAGTGGGGGCAAAAGGTCACGACTAAATGACACGGACCTGTTTGTCTCAAGACTTAGCAAGTGGACTAGGTATTTAATTTGTCACTCAGGTGGAACAGAAATTACCCAACCGCATTGTCTCTGCACCATCCGCCGCCTCGCTGGCATTGTATGGGCCCTGTAGCCTGCAGAAATTAATGGCAAGTGAAGAAATGAAAACAATTCAGCATGGGAAAGTAGCAAGAGAAGATGTCATTAACGAGGGTAACCACTGGGGTTAATTGCACCCTTTATAGCACACCAGCCACCCACTATTGTTCTTGGGGTTCAGTCACCTGAAATTACTCAAATTACCCAACAGACTGGCTTTGTTCCCTCCCAGTTGATCTGAAATGACATGCTTGTTTAATTGTGGGCAGTGCAGGAATGGCCTTGCAAATGGAAACCCTTCACACCAAGCTTGCTCACAATGGGACCTGTTTCAACCCACTGGACACAACATGCCCTTTTGTTTCCCTCTCCTGGGGCTTCACCCCTGGGCTGTGATTACCTGGTGTGATACAACCTTATGGGAGCACTGCCCACTAATGTCAACTCCCACATTCTGTGCTGGAGCGAGTTAAGTTATACAGTGTAATTCAATGTTCTAATGGGAACATCAATGAATAGGTGGACAGATTGAAATTAAACATGCAAAGTTGCATTGGTTATCTGGGTACAAAATCGGGGTAAATAAGTATGAATGTCAGATTAGTGGAGGTCTGATATAGATTATTTTCCATGTGTTCTTAAACTTGCTGAGTGCATGGAACACGTTGTACATTTTTTATGTACATGGTCTTGCTCAAACATATGAAATAATTTTATTCCACCCTTTCAGTCCTCATGTTCTACACATCCAGTGAAACAGGAGACAAGATATATGTTGTAATTTTACTAATCTGCAGATATCTATATCAGACAACATAGTTGACCCCTATCTAACCCCACATTACATGAGCCAGGTGGCACCACAATACATTTAATTTTCATGTTAATTTTCTCGGATTAGTTGCAATTATTGTTGCTGGCACCACTGACACCATCGAAGGTAGGTGGCGTGGCCATTAATTGCAACAAATTCAGATTGCAGCTTCTGTGGCTTGATTAGATACAACCTTACGTAAGCAGAAATGTAATTGTTCTGCTGTCCTGTTAAGCTGATCAGTGGTCAAGGCTTTGGACAGCTAATCAGACAGAGACTGAAGGACTGACCACACCAGGGTGACACCATTAGCAGGGTAGCTCCATGGGCGTTCCTGTCAAGTCATTGTCTTCTCAGGAGACAGACAGAACACTGGGAGGCCTGTCACTCCCCCTGATACAGGTGCATGTCACTAATCATGTCTTCCCGCCACTTCTACTTAACACAAATTCATTTGCACTAGCAGAAAGGGCAAAAGCATGTGAGTGTAAAATTGTGTTTTTGAACAAAAGTTTGTGTGTGATTTCATGGAGGAAGTGTGTGATTTCATGGAAGAAGTTTTGATAATGTATCCCTCAACATAAATATTCGAAAAGGTGCAAATGGAGACTATTACTTAGAAAAGAATAAACCTTTTACCGTAGACATAAATTTATTTAACAGATTTTAAAACATTAAGAGAAGTCAGGAAGGAAGAACCATACATCATGCTTCTTAAAAAACTGTTGACATGGCGCACCGGAAACGGAATCACATTTCTTTCTCATCGCCTTTAAATCAGCTAACTAGCTTAAATTAAAAGTAGCATCCGACATAAACTATATGAACAGCTGACTAGTTGACTCATGCCTGGGTCAGTCACTTGATCAATGGAACAACTGTTCTCACTACTTTCAGTTCACTAGAAAGACAACTCACTGCTCACACTACCAAGTACATACAGGTCAGGGAGGGGCAATTAACACCCTTGGGGTGTCATTCAAGCCCCACCTAAGTAGCCATTCTCTGTGTTTATGAGGCTGGTCAATCAGACTGCCCACTTGACCACCACAGGTGTTAGTCCTTGTGGTCAGTGGCCATCATGACAGGTTGTATGGTTTGAATCTAGTAAGGCAATCCTCACTACAATGTGTGGCCAATTAAGACAAGTATGAAACATTGATAAATTCTTTGCATTTGTGTCTATTCATTATAAATAGATTTAATTATATATATATATATATATATATATATATATATATATATATATATATATATATATATATATCATTATCATCACAAACTTAATTTTAAGACAATCATTTCTTTGTACAATTAAAAACATATCTTGAACATTATTATTATTTTTAATAATTGACTTGCTAAGAGTGATGATCACTTTTCTGATTAATGCATTCTGTAATTATCCCCAAAATGGTGATTTTAAATGTTTTCTTCCAGAGTTACTCTAACATTCTGCATGAATTACCACAACCCGAAAATGGTGATTTTAAATGTTTTCTTCCAGAGTTACTCTAACATTCTGCATGAATTACCACAAGATACACTAACAGCGAAGACCATGATTTAAGCTGAGCCTCATCATTTCCCAGTCATGGCTAAAACTGGTGGAGCCACTTCAACCAGGGGCAATAAAGCGTTGAAGCATAGCGCCCATAAACAAGGTCTGGGTCAACTTTAACATCAACAGACAACACTCAATTTAGCAGCCAGCCATGCTCATTTAGGCATTTAATTGGTGGCCAGATTTTAGAGAAAGGTTCTTGCTTCTCGATGGAGCTGTAACATGTTAAACCACTGGCTTCATTCAAATCTTCTCGATGGAGCTGTAACATGTTAAACCACTGGCTTCATTCAAATCTTCTCGATGGAGCTGTAACATGTTAAACCACTGGCTTCATTCAAATCTTCTCGATGGAGCTGTAACATGTTAAACCACTGGCTTCGTTCAAATCTTCTCGATGGAGCTGTAACATGTTAAACCACTGGATTCATTCAAATCTTCTCGATGGAGCTGTAACATGTTAAACCACTGGCTTCATTCAAATCTTCTCGATGGAGCTGTAACATGTTAAACCACTGGCTTCATTCAAATCTTCTCGATGGAGCTGTAACATGTTAAACCACTGGCTTCATTCAAATCTTCTCGATGGAGCTGTAACATGTTAAACCACTGGCTTCATTCAAATCTAATTGTATTCTTTACATTTTCCATCCACATCATAATTATGTTGTGGATGTAACCTGAGATAGGCATATATGAACCTGTCATTCATTTAGTCTAAGGTAGGGGAAAAGCACAACCCTTGATTTACAAATCAGAGTTTTGTTTGTAATTAATGCACACTAGCCAATACAACAATGAACTGCTTCTTCTGCTGTAGAAACTACCAAACTCTCAGCAACCCCTGAAAGTGACACTGTATTACTTTCAAGCCCAGTGATGCATCCATTCTGCTGAACTGAGGAACATATCACCGGCATCTGCTGCAAGCCGTTACAGCAACGACATATTGTCATCATTAAAACATATCAAAGCGTCATTAAGTAGCATCTGTACTTTTCTCCTAACGATGACACCAGTGTCTGATGTTACGGTTCTCTATGATGCACCATAAGTCATGTCGACATCCATAATGGTGCCAAGACTACACTCCAGCAGTTGTACAGTTAACAATACCACACCTATTCCCATGCCTTGCACCATTTATACCTGTCACGCCACCTAGCAGAAACACGCATCAACCCAGAAGCATGTGATATTCAGTTGTTCTGAGAGTCGTTAACATGGCTGCAGCGTCCGTCCTGAAACCCCCTCCCAATAATTACATGTGTTTTCCATTCGGCCGAGCACCGAGCCAGCCGCAATTAATTTCTTCAAACCACCCAGAGGAATAACAATAACCCAACGTTCAGGGAGAGACGGAACAAATTAATGCCAGAAAGTATTAAAAAGCAGAACGTAATGATTTGAGAAGGGCGTTATGTAAAACGTCAGATAAAATCAACATGTTGTTTCCTGTACGCCACTTGGTGGAATAAATTCATAAATTAGTTCCGTTACTTGTCATACACGCATCAGCTGAGGGTTTTTATGAAAAGGCACACCACTACATCACATGTTTTTACACAATAACGTTCTAAAGTTATGCATAGTTTGACTAGTTATGTAATTTTCACAAGTCTATGCATAGGAACCTTCATAATTTAAAACTTGAAAATAGAAATAAGATAAACCTACAATTACAAATCTTGTGCTGTACAAAACTGCAAGCCATGTACATCAATACAAATACCTATGTGTACAAGTATCTTGATTTATTCTAAGTTCCGCAATGGTTAAATATTTGTTTATTTCTAAATTACACATGTATATCCGGTCAGAAATATTACCAGCTGTGAAGCCATTTATAACACTGGGATGCACAATTATGTAATGCTATGTAATATAAAATACGAGTCACTTTCTTTTTTAAATTGTCAGTACTTCGAATGGTTTATAAAGCAGCTCAAATCTGCATGGTTGGTTTCTCTATCATTACAGAATACCTTTGCTTTCCCACAATATATGTGTATTCTAACTGTACACATAGAAACACAATAAAAACAAGAATGAAACCATATATTAGTGACTACCAACTTCCTGCAACAGCAACAAGGAATAAACTGCTTCTAAGTTACTACTTCTCTGAGATGACATGCAGAGTGTAAAAATAGAGATATTTCAGAATTATGAAGAAAAGGGAATTGCATGGTCTATTTATACAATTATCACAGCTGCCAAGTAACCTCCTGTGGTGTCAGAATAAGAGCTGGGAAGAGACACTTCACACAAATTATTTAAGGAATTCTATTACTTAAACGTAACATTTCCTGACTTACCATCATCAAACTTGATGTCTTCGACATTAGCACACTTGTTGACGACAAAGATGTCGTTGGCGAGGGAGAGACCATCAGCCTTGGTCAGCTTGCTATCCTCCCGTAACTCTTGTATTCTCTCGTTTTCTGCACACACGTGCTCTGCACTGCGTGTGTGTCGGATCAGGGTCAACTTTGTTCGGGCCATGTAGTCACAGAGAGTGCACCTGTAGTACCTGTCTTTGCCACCGTACAGTTTTGCCTCGCTTGCCAGCAGGTGGCCAAATAGCTTGGCGGCGGCCTCATGCTGAGACGTCGCAGCGTGTAGCTGCAGCTTGTGCGTGTCATTTGTGAGGTAGTCGCAGGCGTGGCATCGTACTTGGATCGGCAGACTGGCATGTGTGGCGATCTCCTTCAGTCGCCACTGGTTCGCCGGGCCGCCCTCGCGGATGTGGTTGACGAGCTGAAGGCGCTGCAAGTGTTTGTCAGTCTTGCAGTGCAGCTGGAAGTTCGCCTTGAGGTTTGTCTTGTAGTGGCACAGGTTGCACATGTAAGTGCCGGCGATGACCGTCACGCCGTCACCCCCTGCTGGCTCCTTACTGCGGTCAGCCTGGATGTGTTGGTGAAGCGCCTCCACCGAGTTGCTCGAGAACGCGCTACACACGTCACACTGGAACAGCTGGGTTGGCTCGTTATTGTTCTTCAGGTCCATCGGATGGAGCAGTGCTTCATGCTTCCTGGCGATCACCCCATTCTCCTGCTTCGTCAAGTCCACCGGAGACTCCAACAGCGAACCACCACCACTGGAGGTCCCACCGAGTGACGACATAATCATCGCCTGATCAAGTGTGAGGAACGGTGGCATTGAGAGGGCACCACCAGGCAGTGACATCATCATGCTAGGGTCGTGACCCATGTATGCCATCTGCGTCAGTTGGAACTGCATGTCTCTCTGCATGTGGTTCATGCTCTGTTGAAGCGCCACCATGTTATGCGTGTGCTTCTCACTTGTCATGTGAATGCGCAGATTGCGTGCAACGTTCGTCTCATAGTTGCACACGTCGCAGCGCCACACCGGTTTCGACTTGTTCTTCTTTGCACCGTTCAGGTCGGGTGCGGCCGGCGGCGTCACGGCGCCACTCGACGGTGGCATCTCTGCAATGCACGGTGCTGGCAATGGCGGCGGTGGAGGTGCAATGGCCACATCATTGGGCTGTTGCTGCGACTGTTGCAGCTCCTGCATGTTGTTGATGTGTTTGTCTGACTGCATGTGGATGCTCAAGTTGCCTTTGGTTGTCGTCGAGTAGTTGCACACGTCGCAGCGGTACGGCTTGTAGCCGCAGTTGTAGACTTCGCCACGTGCGAGGCGTGGGTGGGCCTGGTTGGTGACACAGTAGATGCACTGTGTGTCACTCTCCAGATGCTTCTCCTTCATATGTATCTCCAGCGTCTCCTGGTACTTGTAGTGCCAGTTGCACTTCGGACACTTCAACGTCTTGCACGAGTTGCGCGAGTGCATCAGTGCCACGGGGGAGCCACCGTTGCCAAGGAAGCCACGGGTTGACCCGCTGACAACCATGTCACA
This sequence comes from Lamellibrachia columna, assembly GCA_963662155.1. NCBI lineage: Eukaryota > Metazoa > Annelida > Polychaeta > Sabellida > Siboglinidae > Lamellibrachia > Lamellibrachia columna. Next base: position 47,735,118 of record OY759267.1, read on the forward strand.
CTTGGTGCACCCGATGCCTGTGATATTGCCCTGGGGGTGGTCCTCGCACCCCGCCCGTATGACGATACCCCGTACAGGCATGGAGTTGGCAGTGCTCGATGAAAACAACAGTGGCATTGACGATACTGCGCCACCACTGCTACTGCTCTGTGTTGGATGCACCACCTGGTGGAAGTTGGGTACATCAGCACCGGACGATGGCATAGTCCATGCTGCGCTGACCGATTCCACACCATTACTGTTTGATGTCGGTCGATCACTAGGTGGCGATGAGGTGCTGTCATCTTTCTTCAAACCATCATCATCTGAGTCCACGGGCTCGCGCTTTTGACAGGGACTGTTTTTATTGTTGGATGAACATTTCATCATCTCCGTACTGTCGCACGACGAGCGCGAATCATCTGACTGTTCAAATATGGCAGGTTTGGTGGCTGATGTTGTGGTGATGGTGCTCGTGGCAGGAGAGATGGACAATGGTGAGGGCGATGACAACGGACAACTCATGACAACGTCATTGACACTGTGGCTATCGTGACTGCTGACAGTGGTCCGTGCTTGATTCACAGCCTCTGAAGTCTCAGTGTTCTCCCCTTGTGAACCTGGTAGTGAGGTCATTGTTGGCTCCAGAAACGACATCAGTGGCACCTTGTCCTTGCCTCCACCTTGGATTATGGCCGACGCGTTCTTCTTGGCAATGATCTTCTTTTCAGCACTGTTCAACTCCATGGCATGTTCACTGATCGCATGCGCCACAAACGACTTGGCAAAGCCAAAAGACAGTTTACATATAAAACACATAAGTATCGGTTTTGTTGGTACAGTTATAGCTGCCTTGTCATCATTGTCGTGAGACAACTCCGACATTGCTGGTTTGTCGTCACCGTCACAGCCTTCGCTGTCACTGTTGTTGCCATTAACACACGTGTTTTCGTCCCTTGACTTTGTCCGAACATCATACACACGATAACTGTGCATGATAGGGGCCACATGCTGCGGTACTTTCTCAGACAACATGTAGAGCGAGTTATAAAACATTGCCGGATTGCGGTGGATATACACCGCATTGGCGATCTGTGGAATTGACGCTAACTGCGATGTCGGAATCTTCCCTCGCTCATCAACAATGCTGCCCTCTAGCTGTGAAACATCAAATAGTGATTCACTGTCACTTGAATCTGATTGTCCCTCAATAATGTATGCTGAGCCATCACGGTTATAAATTATCTTTCCGTCAAAACTTTCTCCATCACTTAGAAGATCGTCGTTCTCGTCGGGTAAATTTTGAGAACAGACATGGTCCATATAGCTACGAATATCCGTAAACTGCTTCAGACACTCGCCACAGTTGATTGGCTCCGCTTTCGCGGCTGTCGTAGGTGCTGGTGACACCTCCGAGTGACTGGTATGAGAACTACAAGCACGTGGGACATTCTCACCAGTTTCATCAAGTCCATTTCTTGGTGTTTTGCGATCCTGTCTCGTGGTGCCTGTCTCTGCATCATTGAAACTTGTATCCATTGCCTCATCGGTGGCAAGACTATCTGGTGGCGACGGGGTTGTCGTGACACCAGGTGGCGACACTGCACAGGGCAGTGATGGGTCCATGTGCTCCAGCAGCCCATTGAGCATGTCAGCTGGCTTGACCAATGGCTCAAGACTGACCGCCTTGCCGAGGCTGGGCAGTGGTTCGGTCATTCTGTGTAGAGAGAAGGCGTTGGATCTCACCTGGCCATCTGAAGACAGCATCGCCACGGCACTGTTAGCCTTTTACATAGCTCGCTACTGCTGGTCATCTGCAAAAAAAAACTCACTGGTCAGTGCTGCCGTATAGTGGACATAAATAATAAATAATTTACACTTGGACAATGCATCGCCTAGTAAAAGTTTACAATTTGTTAAAGTTACACTGACAGCAAAGTTGACCTAAGGTAAAGTATTTAAAGCATTCTGAGAAATACTATTGAAAAACCCAACAATACTGAACTTACACTTTTTGTCCTTATGACATAAATTACAATGAAACATGATAATTAAACACTGCAAACATAATTTGTTACCATATGACTGTAGGAAATGCCAACCGACACATGCCTGAATATAAACAAACCATAAATATAAAGAAATGTTTTATAACAATTCCCTTTCTTCAAAAATGTGCTTTTAAAACGGAGTATCATATAAACCTATCTAATTAATTTTTTATTTCACTCAGTTGAGGTTTGCATGCCTAATTTGTGCTGAAAAACGTTCTTAATATTTGTTATATATATAGACAAGTATTCTGGTGTTACCATTGGCACATGAATACATAAAATTATACACAAATGATGAATGAAAACTGCTGCTAAAATAAAAAAGATTCGTCTAACTCTAAAGATATTCCATCAGATAACATGAATGCATATTATATAAAAATAGATATGTCATGATGATCCGTTGAAGAATCATTCTTACAAGCCATTCGTTATACAGAACAAATGTTGTGATTAGGATCACACACACATATGCACACATGCATGCACTCGTGCATGTATCTGCGTACATATACAAATATACAAAGTTGACTCATCAGCCAGAGTTGGACCCTAAAAACAGTAGTCGCAAACCAAGAACCACAGCAATGATCCACCCATCATCTGAAGACATCACATCCATAACAGGACACAACCATCACAGCTACAACTCAATCACCTTTCTGCTTATTCTTCCATGTCATCAATTGTAACACTGCTCAGTGGAAACTTGTTAAGACTGCCAGAAAGCCAAAGTGGCTGTTCACCACTTGTGCAAATTATGCTGTGTTGACCAGCGCGGCTAAACAATTGACCATGTTTGCTAAAAGGTGCTGGTGGGACAAAGGTGGCAAGATTCTGTTTATTGACACGCCAAAGTAACTGGAGGCACAATTAAGACAAGAACAACCATGCACTGAGAGGGAACTGGGACACAGAACACAAGAATCATTCAGTCACTTTCAAACACCACCAGTCATTAAAGATACCATTATCAATGCAAAAATCAAAATGAGCCACCTGATGCGACCCTAAAACTGAATGGATCAATGTGTCTCCGTGCGGTTTAAATTACCAGTGTGCTCTGAAGAGAATGATCTTGTAATCAAGACCCACTGGCACAAAATATCTTGGTGGCATAACATGGACAATCTTAATCAGACAGCGACCAACCTTTGATAATAACTCTGCCACGCAAACATTGAATGCTGCTATACAATATAAGCACATGCGTGTTATCAGATTTCCATTCAAGAAAAAGAAACTATAAATAGTATCCCCCACTCACGCCACCGACCAACGCTACTCTAAATAGAAATTTATTAAACATGCTAAACTGTAACTAAACAGAGCAAACCTGACATTTGGCAAAACACTAGTAACAAGTAAATATGTAGCCAAAATCAGAAAAAGTGCAAGAACTCTGAGATAAACATCTGACCACCGATACTGCAATAAAAGATACCATCAACACAGCTGAAGAAACAAACAACTCTGAGACATGGGCCAGACCAAACTGACATTTCACAATTAACACAAATGTTGCCAGTAAAGTCAGCATACTTCCATGACTGACCTAACAAACATATTCAGTTCCCAGAAGTGCAGCTTCCTGGCCTTAGAGCCAGCTGAACGATGGCCCTAGCAGGTTACCTGTGCAGTGATCTGGTCGGGCCGTTCGGTGGTCGCGCTGCGCAGTTCCTCTGTGCGTGCATTCACCATCGGCAAATTGGCATGATAATGTAATGACAACTGCGACAATGACAGCCCTGACAAGGACCACAGTGTCATTTGCCTTTCCACCACACCTCATTTGCATATGAATGTGGCGCCTCTGGTAATGGCACCAGCAACGGGTTTTAATTCTGCCCATTGCTGACAGTGATGTCTTAGAGTCCACTTGTGAGCTGACCCCTAATTGCAGACACTGGGGATGAGGCGTTTCACCACTGGCTCATTATTAGCAATCCTCCAGTGCATGTGTGTCCAGCACCTTCAAGTCACAGTAGAGTAGTCACGCCTTCATTAAACTACCCTCAGTCACCAATTTGACAGGTTGATAAATAAGCAATGGGTGTCAACTGCATCTTTTTAATTAATTGACCTCTGAGGTCACTGGAATGAAGGGCAGTGGCTGCTAGAGCAACATTCCTGCAGTGGTCAGTGGATGTCAGTGTCCAGGGGACGCTGGGGGTTATGGCCAGTTAGCGAGGACAGTTGGCACTAACAGGTGACAGTAGTCAGTCTATTACAAGTGTAGCCCCTCACACTGCAATTGCTGCTCATTAAAAATGGGTGACAATCAACTGACCTAGTTGCTATATTGTTTGAGGGTAAGAAGGCAGTCTTACAACCCAACACAGACACTGCCTGTCGACACACCCTCATCAAATGAGAATATCCGCACACACGGGGTCCGCAGAATGACACTGTTCTCTCACCCTCTTCCTAAAACCTCCTCACTAACACCTTCACCTTAATTACAATTTCACCTGAGGGGTAACACCTGTAGCACCAAATAACAAAGCACTGCTTGCCAACAAAGCTTACACAGCAGACTAAATTCCCAGAGGAGTTACCACAGACTAACCCCCTGCAATTAACTCCTGGCCACATAATCACCTACTGCACACCTTTGTCAATGTGAGTCGCCTGTGTACTCGATGGCGTAACTGTCCCTCTTCAACTCAACAAGTTGAGAAGTGTAAAGTCGAGGTAACTCGCAAACACTGCGTTGGTACACCAAGGCAGTGCTAATTAAACTCACCAGAGACACGAATCCACAGTGTTCAGCATTGCAGAAAAATGGCAATCACATGGTGAGGAACCTCATAACTCACCGCAACAACGCAGCGAGGTGGACAACTCATTTTCGAAACATCTTTGCCAGTCACTCGGACACAATCAGCTGTGATACAACACGACAACAGGCCAGGTCGTCTCTTAGAAACAGATCCCGCGCCACCCCATTCAGCGGCAGGTCACTGTGCGCCGGGTTGGTCGGGTTGGTCGATCCACCCCTAGCTGTCACATTACAGTCAATTGCTACCTGCGCCCACTGTCTACGCCAGAAACAATTCTTATTCAAATGGCTGCAGTGGCCGCTTCAAAGGTGTCAATGAGTGGCTGACACGAACCAGTTGCCAAGGACAATATCAGACAGCTACCACCACCACCGCCGCCACACCGCGCATAAAACATTAAATTATGCAAGTAGATCCTCTTCCCTCTAAAGACATTCACACGCGCTGAACTAAGACGACTGATCGGCCAGTGTCAGACGCTGTTCACTCAATGCGCAGCTTATTAATGAATAGGACACGAGGACAACGACGTGTTATTGACATCGATGACAACAACGCCGTCGTTTTGTGTCCACATATTATGTGCGTATTGAGCATCAGTGGGGCAGATCGGCTTAAGTACACACAGTTAACGACTGGTGGGCCCCCGTCACGCTTTTTTCTTCAATTAGTCGCCGCCGAAACCGCGCCAATTTAAATGGCAACCGACGAGCCTGTCTACTTTCTTTTCAGTGTCAAAATTAACGTCGACGAGCTGAGTGAAAGAGCTCTCACCTGCACACGCATGAACATACGCACACACACAGGTAACCTGATGCGTCGTGCCTCAAAGCTACTCGAGTGAATAAGGAAAAGGTAAATAAGAAAACAAAGCAGCGTTTCACGGTGGTACTTGTGCTTGTCAGTTGAAGCGAACAGATAACGTCCGCCAAATAAATCCGGCAATTTGAAGAACGCTTTATTTCGGTCACACCATATTTGCACTGCTTAGTGGGGTGATATTAAATGGACTTTAGCATTGATTTACAACACTGACGTCGCAGTCAATTCTACGAAATCAATAGCTACCCGGGAGAGAAATTACCCTCTAATTGTTCATAACTCCATTTTGTGGCAACAAACAGCCAGCAAGCTGAAAGGCAATAAAGGCCAAAAACTAATTAATATCTCCACATAGCAGTGACAGCAATTGGTCGAAGGCTATGGCAACGACAAAAATAGCCCGGCGGATGTGAGAGAAACAAATTCAATATGAGAAATGCTTATTAGACCATTATGGCACGCATAATTGCCCGCGAGGCTTAATTACGAGTTTGCCACCTTGCGCCAACTCGCAACTCATCAGAGTCATAGTGCAGTGACTCATCAGGTCAAATGCACAACGACGCTGATAACGCAATGTGACTACCACGCAAGTGAATGACCCGCTGGTCATTGCTGTGGCCACTTGGCTCAGCACGTCTGACAGTCAGTTATTGAATCCGTACAGGCTGCCCGACTAGATTGGGCACTGCCTGATTAGATTGAGGTATATACTATCTGAACACAGCCCATTCATTGTGTCGTAATGACGATTCAGGACAATTTCAAATGTGCTTCTCTGGATTAAATGCGGCTGGGTCACTTGAATGAAAGGAAAGGTTTGTTTGTCTTGCCAGAGCAGAGCAAGGATGCCTGTGTAAACACAGAGCAGATGGAAAGATAACACGCCAGACCCCAGCTGCTGCCCATTGTTCTTTATTTACACATCTTATGGCCTATTATGAAGGCATTCATGCAAATAGTTCAGATGGCTTAAGTGTTTCTACAGAAACTACAAGGAACTCCCAGTTCCTACGTTGTATGTCTCAAATTCACAGGTACTGTGATATTGTGTTCTTGTAACCACTGCTCCTGTGAATTTGAGAAATAAGAATTATGTAGTAACGCAGACCTAGCTGTCTGACATATTGAACCTTGCTACCACGGACACCAATGAAAACTCATTTTGCTGTTTAGAGTCAGCAGCCACGCCAATATATCAGACAGCTGCAATACATTAATCAGAAGTATTATTCCCAAAAACTACCTCATCAAGTAATAACTATTCAAGAACTTGGTAAGATAACAACCAATCACCATTCAGCAGAACCTCCCTTTCCAAAGGACACGGAGTTAGTGAACCCCAGGCATCATCTCCCCCACCCTTCTTCACCGTCAATAAAAAAACACCTATCATTCGACTGGACTCTTTTTACCTGCTACAGACTTGTGAAGTTGTGAAGATACAGCTGATAGCGTAGGCGACACTTTCCATTTGCAATGACGAACACGCTGATAACACCCAGGTTAATCTGCCACTTTCCTGTCTCAGTGCCACCGCCACCGCCGTCTAAATGACTAATTTCTCACTGAAAACTGTTTTGTATTCATAACTGTGCCACGTCAAACCTAGGTAGAAACCTGGCCACAATACTCGGCTGACAATTACACAAATTTACATAGAGTCAATGAGGAATTCTTGCGTATAAAGTTGCATTGCCTAATTACCTGCAAGTCAATCGCTGACTGAAATCACATTCATCAACCTGCGCTTTTTCTAGCTGATTTTCAGGGACAATACAAATGACAAAACACACTGTCACAAAACACTGTTATCTAACAGCACTTGGGGTCGGTGTCATACATCACGATCAGAATGTCTCCTTCAGCCGGCAGACATTCAGATTGTAATTATCATACTGTCCCTCTGGTATGTGTATATTCAATGCAAGTGCGCGGCAATGTGCAGTGAAAGGTGGGTACTTTCTCTGAGTTACCTCTTGCCTCATTCTTACCAGTCGGGAATGTTTCGTCTTAGTTTATTCAACTGACATCTTTCCTCATGAGTTTGCTGTTTATTACAAAATAAAGAATAAAAAGTTTATGCCATGTAACATGTTCTAATAAACATGTTTTAAACTTCCACGTGTGTTTTGAAATGTGTCCCGTTGCAAGCACACAGGGATAAATATTAGCAAAAAAATTTTTTTTTATACTTTTGGTAGATGTTCAAATACTCTAGAGTAAACGTTAAACAAAAATTTACCAACTGCCACAAACATCTGAAATTTACCTAAACAAAAGAGTAATAAATAAAGAATTTAAGAATTCACAACACTGAACAGCAACAATGACTAGAAACAGTTTTCAATTACACCGACTTTTCATTTTGCAGCAAATTGCAGTAATTTTCATTACCCATGACACAAATTACCACATACAGCACAGTACTGAGAATCAGTTTTCCACAGACTGGACAGTCACATCTCTGCTTACTCTCTGCATCAGTCAAATGGCAAACCTATTAAGTTCTCTAATTACCTGGCATTCCTCCAAGCATCAGTTGCTGTGCCGCTGACCCGTACATACATCGCTGACCCGTACATACATCGTGCTACATACATACATCCTCCTACAGGGCCGCAGCTGAGGTGGTAGAAAGCTGGAGGCAACCCCATTAAAGGATAGGTCACTCTGACGAAGAAATTTAATTACTTGCACACTTGGTGGTGCCAATAGCGGTCCCTGGCAGCGTCCGTTGCTAAAATAACATCTAATATTGATGGCAGCAGCATTTTGAGACGTGGCGCAGAAATTAGCGGAGAACAATGAACTTGGCGAGGTGGCATGGATAATTAGTACAGCATGCCGCCTAATGGCCTCAGCTTCCACGCCAGTTCGCACACAAAGGTCAGACGACTGGAGGTCACTCGAGACCAACGCAACAACGACCAACTGACTAATGCAAAAATCTATTAATGCCAGTCCACTCGACAGCAAACTGGCTCGATTTCCTATGCATCGATATTTTATTTCTTTCGTGTGTTTAGCAATGGCACGGATGACCTCTACTGGCGACTGTCGTCATGACATATGTAGGCCATAGATACTGACGTTTTACAGAAAAATAATTCTAAGTCAGAAAAAATAAATTTTACTCAAAAAAAAAAAAAATTATTTATTCAACACTTGATATGCTATTATCTTTTACTGATTGCCACAAAACACTCACTCACCACCAACACATTCTGAAGCCGGGACATTTATGTTACTTCCCTAAGATTAAAATTAGCAGAAATGTCATATTATGAAATATTGGATGGTTCATGATATTACTGAGGTAAAACCACAATCACTCTACCTCTGAAACCCTCCTATGAGGTTCAAATTATAACAATTAATTAAGAATTTAAATGTTTATTGAAGCATTTCATGCACTTACATCACGTTACCTGACTTACCTCGACTTGTGTAGCATTATTACATATGTGAATGCAAAGTGAGACATTCGTAACAACAGGACAATGCAATCACACATTTTACAACACAGAAAGTGTCATTTCACCATGTAGTATATGACACGCCTTGAAGTTTCTGGAGCACTTGGTCTGCTACAAATCAGTGTTAAAAAGTGGAGAAAAGAAACAAACCTTTGTGATAGTTAACTCCCAAAACAAGCCCATGCGAAGCATTAATGATTTGTAATATACGCTCTAGGGACTTCAATATCAATCCCATAATTGTTCACGTCCACGACTACTTAAATTGGAAAAAATCCAATAATGCATAATTTAAATATATGTGTAAACACTATGTTATGATTTGTTATGTTTATGCGAATGCCCAGTTAATCACACAGGAGGAATGGGTGCATTGTAAAACAATGAAACACAACAGAACAGTTCATAAATAAATAAATAAAAAACACTGTCAGTTGTTACATTGGGCTTGAACACAGAACACATAGCAGCTCAATAACCTGGTGTCAAGATTACACAATATGGACAGAGATTTGCAGCTTGTTACTAGCCTATGTGCCCATGTCATTCGAGTGGGTGCTCATGAGACATTTCCTCATAATCATGGCAAAGCCAACTAATAACCATAAGTCATGAATGTAATTTTTTTCTGTCACCTACAATTTGGCTGTGAGCAAAATGAGCGTGAGCAAAATGAGCGGCAGTAGCAATATTACAGGTTGACCTGGACGAGGTCAGTGGGAGGGACAGTCTCGCAGTCATTGTGGCCATGGCAACTACAATCCATAGAATTAGCCGGACTAAGAGCATAGGACATTAACCCTAACATGGCGGGAGGATCCTGCAGGAATATGGCCAATATGACCCTGATATGAATCATAAGATTAAGAATATATAAGATACCAATTAACTAGGGAAAACTAGTCTTCAGCAATAATAAAATGCCAAGTTTGAAAGACTGAACTGTGAAGACTAGACTTGTAAATATACGAATGTATGGCACAGTTTAACATGCTGCAGAGGCAGATATGTTTGGCCTTATGTGCACTTCCGCATTAAGAGGATTAAGTAAGAGGCAGATGTGTATGAAAAATTACAAAAAGTGAAAAGATTTTGAAACTTGGTGCAGACCAGTGGAGAAAGCTGTCGTACGGAATAGACAAGGAGAAAACATGAAGAAATAAAAAGAAAAGCAGAAAATTTAAGGATGAAATAAAAATGAAGATGAGCCAAGATGAAACAAATCTATGAAGATAATGATGCTGGGACCAGACCCCAGGAAGATAAGAAATCTGACTTTCCATGAGACATGTTGAGGAACAACATCGACAACATCACTGCACTGGTGATAAAAAAGCTAAGCTGTTTACTCTTGCCAAGGAGATGTCACAGAGTCGAGATCCACATTCATCCGCATCCATCACTGCCAGATATCTGCATTATTCTTACCGGCAAACATGTGTGGGAGAGATAGACCCAGCCACAGACAGTGACACTGAACGACAAGACTGCACTGACAACACACCAGCTGATAGTGCATACACCAAGAAATACACAACACCACACTACAAGTACTGCAGAATAAAGACACATCACAAGAACTCGTCAATGTGTCATCGTCACTTTCACTCTTCCTTGGTATGAACAATAAACTGTAAACTGCTGTAAACTGCATCTACCACAAGAGATTACAACCCCCACCGTTTCATGAACACAGCCTGCCTGGTACTGACCTGGTGAGGACATGTCCTGCCTTGTCCTGAGCAGTGCCTTCAGTGGAGACTGGAGCACTTAGGTAATAGGATGCTGCCAGCTCATCAGACACATCACCTTAGAAGATGCTCATGCTCACAGCCACTATATATAGGTCTGTCGGTGTCTGGCTAATTACCTCCCTCAGCTGTCCCAACCTGTTACTACTGGGCTGTAGGCGGGCATCTAACTTGCTGCAACCAGCCTAATGCGATGCACGCACGTCACATGCACACATGCATGCACCACCTACACTATGTCCCCCAAAAAACGTATTTTAAATTTTTTATTCTAGAAAAGTGTCCAATTTCTAAATAAAGTCTGACCATATGAAGGCTATGGTCAAGATAGTAAGATGCCGACAGGGAGGTGAAAACATAGGAGATAACTGAAGAAAGAGGGAAATAACTCACTTTCATAATGCAACCAATGACAGTGGATGTCATGAGTGACCCATTCCTAAAACCTTGAGGTAACCAACATTACAATAAGGTTGTGTTTACTGTTTGAAACATCAACATAGAAGTTGTGAATTAAAATCGCAACAAAATAATGAAATATCAGGACACACCCAGGGATAGACGGGTTTCATTATGCAGAAATTTGTAAGATTATAAGCGCCGTTATGATTTCTTCATAGCGACTACCGACAGGGCAGGGATCGATAGAGGCATAAGAAACGAACACACAAAAAGCCTCGAGACAAAAAGCCCCGAGAGTGCTCGCATGCACACACGTGCCTACACACAATTAATTATTACATGCACATGCAAAATCCCGGACCATATCTCTCATTAATAATGGGCAGGTGTTGACCAGCCAGCTAATGCACTAAATGTAAGATTAATGATGCGGAATCATAGGAACATGCACATGCCATTATGATTACGTCAAACATAAGATTACACAAATCTTAAAATAACACACAGACCACCACTGTTAGGCAGTGAATCCCCTCGAGTGAGATGAGAACACGTTATGGCCCTTAAATCCTTTGTACATGCAAGTTCTCATCAACACAATAGCTTTTGACAAGTGTAGACCTCGAACTGTCAAAATGGCTCCATTTTCACAAGTGGGGTTGATTAAGGCGCGCGCAGACACGGCTAAGCAGCAAATTAAAACTTGCACCATGTCGGATAATGAGTGTGTGTCAGGTGACACAGCGAGCGCGTGAAAAGAAGGAATCAGTGGAGCACGACATGTCACCGAATTGTTCCCTGTCCATTAATCATAATGCATGTTCATATAATGGCGTGGCTGGTGAATGGTAGTCACCCTGTCCTACTTAAACATTCAGGCCAACGTGTTTTATCCATTTGCTTATAGTATGGCATTCATAAAAACGGCTGTGTCAACTATGCAAGTGTTTGGTCGCACACCGTGTGATCGCCCGCAGTAAAGAACTCTTCCAAACAACCAAATCTGTTCAATTAATCCTCTACCTTTCAACAATATTAATGTTGCTTTCATCAGAACCATGTCATTCAATTTGTTATTTGCCACTAGGTGGCAGTGGAGTGAATATCAGATTTTGTCATTCGGTTCCAAAAAAGACCGCAGGTAGGCAGTCAAACACATATGGCTGCTTTTGAAGAATAACTCAGCTGTATGCTAGTAAATAATCTGTCAGATGGTGCAACAGTTTTTTTATAAGTGAGTGTTTTGTACTTAAAATTTGTCTGCATTAAAAATAACCTTGTAGTAAAGACAAACAGACTATACGCAATGTTTTGCAAAAATAAATTGTGCAAGCTATATTAAAAACCTTGACTATTGCTGACTGATGGTGAAGGTTGGCTTACTCTGGCTATCCAGTCGCAGTCGTGCATAAACGTAAAGAAAATCAGTTACGTAGTACTTCATTATTATTATCAACATTGTCTCCAAAACATATACAGCATGAATGATATAAATAGATCTTTGAAAACTTTTAAAAAGCAAATTATAAAAACTAACAAAACTAGCAATTAAAAATTAGAGTTATATGTTCCCATTACAAAAATAGAAAGATTGGGGAAGATAATCAATGTTCTGTAAAAAAAATGTGCACAGTGACCCCCATTTTTTCATTTTCTAAGACCCCCATATTTCTGAATACTCTGAATGAAGAAATCATCAATTACATTTGATTTAGTAGGCCACCTAACCTGATGAACTTATTAAAAGATAGTTGCCTGTCTGTCTAGATGTTTGCGACTTGATCTCTATGAAATATGCATAAACAAACAAAATATATCAGGTATCATCCCTGCAATATTACTACTGTTTTTTCCAAAAGTTCCATATAAATTCCATAACAAGACTTATTTTGTAATGAGACGGCTGTGGGAGATGCCTGTCTGGCCTCACACCAGACACACCAGCAGGTGGTGACACCTGGCAGCAACAACTGACACTACTTCTCCACGCCTTGTACAATAACATGGCCAGAACTGAATCAACTGTGTGGGTTATAATGGGGAACTATTCCCCAAACTCTACCCTTGATGGCAGGTCTTATATTACATTCATCAGACTGTGTGTGTTTAAGGACAACAACGGTTAAATCTTGTGGTTTTACATCTTGAATGCATTTTAAGAAGTGTAATTGCACATGTTTATAAATTTACCAACTCAAAATATCAACACTGACACGCACTTGCTGCAAGGTTCTTGATTTTGTTATGATGAGGCATAACTTGCTTAAGATAAATAAATAAATTTATAAATACTTTTTGATATCTAGTCTACACTGTTCCTTCATTAATGTTATTTCTCGTCTTGTCTCTGGTGTTGTCAAACCACATTCTTTTATAACTACGTTGGCAAAACTCTCGGCAACACTACGTGTTTATCACTGTCGAATATTACATACAATCTAGGTTTATAGCAATGGCTTGTCCAACTGTTTGTTTGGTGTTTTCGCTCTAACGATAATATGTGTGGAGTTCACAGGCACTGTCACAGCTTCAAATCACAAACCATGTAATTTCCTCAAAGCTGGAGCATTATTCTTGGCTTTTTCCCACAACAGAGAATCTTATTAAACCTGGTCCACAGGCAAGATTTAATCTGAAGTCACAGATACAAAAATGTTACATTGGATTCCATCATACTCATTACAATACAGAGTTGGATAGCATAATGAGGTCTCCAGGCCCAGCCTCCTGGGACATCACCAATACAGTTATCAATCAGCCAAAGACAAAAGGCTAACTTGCACTCATTATGTGAGTCTAATAGCAGTTGGAAGGAGAGACAATGTCATTGGACCAGTCCAGGGAGACTGGGCCCATGATTTATAGGCCAATTAATAGCCACAAAGGTGTCATTTCTTGCCTGATACTAGCTGGGCTTAATCACTGAACTTTGCACACAGCACTAGCACAAACAGATATTTAGTGGATGGCTCCCCGGAAATGTGCAGTTCTGACCCAGGGAACAACTAATGGCATAAGACGTTTGTTAGGCAGTGTCAGGGGGCATGATCTAGCAGACAGGGGACAGGATCTAGCAGACAGGGGGCAGGATCTAGCAGACAGGGGGCAGGATCTGGCAGTCATATGGGGACTGGTTCTGCTGGGCAGGGACAGGATCTGCCAGATAGAGGGACAGGATCTGGCAGTCAGGCCACAAGATCTCAAAGTCAGGGGGACAGCATCTGGCAGTCAGTGAGACAGGATCTGTCTTCGGTTGTCAGGATCTATGAAGCACACTATTTGACTCCCTATTATAAAATGATGTCATGGTTTTCAACTTGACTGGTGTCCTATGCAGAATATTCGCAAGTCAAACTAGCAGTGCAATCAAAATATGTGTCAGAAGTTTCACCCATAGGTAAACCTCAGGGGGGATTAACTCAGAGATTATAATCCACAGCTTGTCCACATTGCTCATTATATCATCCATATGGATCACACAAGACTGTCGGACAAAAACTCTTATCATCCATGTTCCAGTATTGATAGTGCATTAAGTAACTGGGTCAGAATGGGACAATGCGAGAATGTTTCTTTTACAGTTTGACATGAGCATAACATCATCAATGGATGTTACACTTTCATGAGATAAATTGTTCTAAGACAAAGAACCCTCTTTATAGTATTATTATTATTATTATGAATGTTATAAATGTACATTGAGTATGTTTTAGAAGCACAATAAATACATCACATGTGTAGTGGACATTGTCCATTTGATATCATGAGATTATTTGACATGGGGTGGCGGCATCAAGCCACTGGATATTTGACATGGGGTGGCGGCATCAAGCCACTGGATATTTGACATGGGGTGGCGGCATCAAGCCACTGGATATTTGACATGGGGTGGCGGCATCAAGCCACTGGATATTTGACATGGGGTGGCGGCATCAAGCCACTGGATATAAAAAAGCAATTTGACATGTCCTCACTATATTTCAAATTATAAGACAATTTGACATGAGGTGGCCTCAGTCCATTTTGTGTTACAAAATACTGTGATATGAGGATGACCCCAGTACATTTTGCAATACAAGACAATTTTGCATGGGGTAGCCTCAGTCCAGTTTGTGCTACAAGACAATTTAGTATGGGGTGGCCTCAGTCCATTTTTACATTGGGTGGCCTCAGTCCATTTTGACACAGGGTTGCCTCAGTCTATTTTGTGCTAAAAGACAATTTAGCATGGGGTGGCCTCAGTCCATTTTGACATAGGGTTGCCTCAGTCCATTTTGTGCTACAAGACAATTTAGCATTGGGTGGCCTCAGTCCATTTTGACACAGGGTAGCCTCAGTCCATTTTGTGCTACAAGACAATTTAGCATGGGGTGGCCTCAGTCCATTTTGACACAGGGTGGCCTCAGTCCATTTTGCGCTACAAGACAATTTAGCATGGGGTGGCCTCAGTCCATTTTGTGCTACAAGTCAATCTGACATTGGGTGGCCTCAGTCAATTTTGACATGGGGTGGCCTCAGTCCATTTTGTGTTACAAGACAATTGACATGGGGTGGCCTAATTGATGGCATCAAGACTGTCTGGACATGTTTTTTGAGAGGAAGAGACAGCCCAGGAAACAGTGTTATCAGTTGTGCGCCTTCTAATGAAGTATTTTATCAAGATGCCCCACTGCAACAACTTCCTTTGCAGGCGCCACAAAAAAGACAATGCTGATTGACATAATGCACAGAAATCAAGCTTTTGATCAACATGGCCTGGTGTGACTCAATTAACATGCCTCTGGAATCCTTTTAGCTTCACCAACAATCAATAGTTATCAGTAAAACTGTCAAACTGGGGTTCGTTCCACAAAGACACTGGCTAACATCTGACAAAGGACATTTAACTGCTTCAGTTGTTGTCTTGTATATCCGTAATATTACATAAAACACCATAACTGTTCAGTTGTATATCCTACTGTATCTAACAGATGCAAAAATTCACATTAATCTTGTGAGTCATAAAACATTTTACTTTAAACAGTCTCTATGGTTTCCAAGCTTGGATTGCACACTAGATGCAACAGGAGCAAGAAATGCTCCCAACAGTCTCCTAAATACTGGTGTCCCTTCCGAGCTAACCTGGAAGTGGTAGATGAGCTGAAATTTGAAACCCTCAAGTCATTACCTTGATGCGTTTTCATTATGTGCTGTTTGAAAGTACATCTAAATTGGTGAAAAACGATCAGACCACAGTAATTATTACAAAAGCATAAATGTCAATGTTATAAATAAAGGAGACTCGGTTTGTTTGCACATAAGACTCTTTCAGTTGCCCCACTGCCAAATGGCAAAGCATCAGCTTAATTAACCATGAATACATTATCTGATTGAACTTTGATGCAATAGCAACAAATTTGTGTAGGTACATTTCTAAACATAGCACTAACATAACAAGTTCTTTGAAAGTCACATTATTTTTTGGTTTTTAACAATATTACAAAACTGTTCAAATCTGGTTACATATTAATAATTATGAAGTTTCAATGTTTTTTTTATACTGATATCATTGTTTAACATATTGGTGGTGTGGGTGGTGGTGAGTGAGGAGTGACCTTACTCATCCAGTAGTTAGATGATATATATAACATCCAGCAACAATAATGGAGATAACAGTCACCTACATATACAGTGACTTCTTGGCAGTCTGAAAAAGCTAGTTCCATCACACACAAGATGACTTCCACTATATAAAATTAGTAGGGACAGACAACTATTTATTTTTCCATTGACAACATTTCAAATTATGTAATGATTTCATGGTTATGTGCTAAATTCTTCAGTGACTGTTCTGTGTACTTAGCTAAATGTCCTGCAGTGAATTTGCTAGGATTTTTTTTGAAGTGTAGCATTTCGTAAGAATCTTGTTAACAATCACTGGAAACAGCCTGGTTTTGAGTTGGATCCTTTGGCATGTGTTCATATGCTGCTAATTAGTCATAACAACAGAACTCAATTAAAACTCCATCTTCAACTAATTTAGTCTATCGTAAATCCAGTTTCTTGGTGTCCAAATATGAAGTGTATGAATAGTTTATGTAACATCCACAGTCGATTTCATTAAAAAATGCCTATTTTTTTCAAACCATTGAAGGAATTTACTTCTGTTATTAGATCTGGTAAGGATCAAAATAGTGGATGTCCAAAATGCAAGCATTAAGTAATTTAACACTTTGTTTGTTTTGTTTTGTTTGATTTCACAAAAACTACAAACGAGCTAGCATGTCGTAGTGGATACTAGGTAGGTTTGGTTTTACGCCAAAATTTATTTTAAATGAGACTAGCAAAAAAACTGAAATGAGGACCTTTAAATTTTAGGAAAACATAAAATGTGAATTACACAGAATCCTGAACTTGCTGTGAGAGCCCAACTTGTAGACCCTAAACCAGTGTTTACTGATATCTAGCCAAATGTACCATGAAGTGCAGAAAGGTCATGGCTAGGATGGATATGCTGATTGCTGGGAGAGAGAGGCTGAATGTGGTGTATTTACTGGGACAAGAGGAGTGTCCCCATGAGACACCTGTGTTCATTACAGTTCCTGTTGGTGTTCCTTAAACTCACATTCTTGGGTTTTCAATGCCTTTATTCCCACTTGAAAGGATGTTTCACTGGGGAAGATGTGGAACAAAAACTTAAGCACCCCTACGGTTGCCTTATCTGCACCAGTATTTGGGTTACAACTGGAGTGGAAACCCACAACTGTGGTCCCAACCTTAGTTAGTATTATTTACCAAATGTTGAATTACATAATAATATACCATTTGCATCCGGAGAACCCATCCCATCCCCAAGTACACAGTTTGCCTATATACAGGCTGTATGTGCTGGGTAAGTTCTAGGGAGAAGACCTAGACATAATCCTGTGTCTGCATCAAGTCAGTTAGTCACGGGTCACTGGTTGCTATCTCAGCTGAATGCTCACACCTCCAGGCCCCTAAACAAGGTCTCTGACCCAGCACAATCTATCTTGATCTATTTACAGCTGGCCAGCCATAAATCTGAGATCCACAGCAGGCCTCCAGACCTATTTACTTACCCATGGGTTGTCTCAAAACTATGCAGACTTTCTATAATATTCCCGCTGGTAACATACACAACAATCCAAACTGCACTGACGCTGAGTACAAACAAACGCATTCTGTGGTACTAGTGACACGTTGCTGGACAATGACACAGATGCCTTGTCTCTTGTTGACAGTCCCACACCAAGTGACTCTGCTCTGTGTGTGTGTGTGTGTGTGTGTGTGTGTGTGCCTAATTAGCTCCAACAGAGCAGGCCAAGATCTGATTCTCAATTTAATTTGCTCTTCTGATTGGCAGGCAGTGCCAGAATTGCTGCTGTAGTGGTCTTATCATGGAGCAGGGTCAGACAAAAGAATAAATCACCACTAATTACTGGGACACCTGAATGGCATGGCTGTGTCATCAGGCTGTGCTGTGACCAGTAGAACAATGGCCCAGCAGGCAGGGAAGCTGGTGATTACAGGCACAGTAGGACTCATCACTGGCTCATGGCACAGACAAGTGCAGGCAGTGGCCTGGAGTAGTGATCACCAACTGTTCACAGACTCACAGCAAGTGTTCACAGGCTCAAGGCAACTGTTCATAGATTCATGGCAAGTGTTCACAGATTCACTGCAAGAGTTCACACTCAAGGCAAGCGTTCAGATTCACATCTAGTGTTCACAGACTCAAGGCAAGTGTTCACAGACTCAATGCAGGGGATTTACAGAATCATAGCAAGTGCGCAAAGACTCAGTGACTTTTTAGAACGTATACATAGATCATGTTTAAAATATAAACTAATCACTGTTCAAGATAAACCACAGTTCACACATTCAAGTATTAAACCAATTGATTGGCCAAAAGTTGCCTCCTCAGGGTCAGAGGACAATCTATGGTACTTCAGTCATATTCTCCACAATTCTATGGCATCTCATCACAAATGTCATCCATCACTTTATTGATCTACAACCATTATTAATAACGTGAATCACACATCACACCAGCACCACATCATGCAGCACCACTGCCACTACAACATGCACCACCACAGCACCGCTACCATGAATGCCACATGGTACATCAGCACCACCAATAGCACCACACGAGACAGAGACACCACAAACAACAGTAATTATAATAACATTGGCAATCCGTTGCAAAAAGACAAAAATGCATGAATTGATTTTTGAACATGTCGTGATGAGAGTGATGACCTAGACTGTCAGGCAACATTGCGTTACATCGCAAATGATACACATTTCATGAGCTGCATAATACAGTTATGCAAATTACCACTCGGATAAGATTTTTTTCTTGTGCCGAGTTCGGTAGGCAGCTATTCATGTTGGTGTGTGTAATTCAGATTGCAAATTAATTTATGCAAATAAGTGGGAGATGTAAAAAGTGGCACAACGGCACGGTCGGCAATGAGAAATGTTACCGGAAGAAGCAGCCGATCATTTTATACAATCTGTTTGTAGCATTGATTTTACGACCATCTCTGTAATGATTTTATTCTCATTTCTATGTACCAAATGGCCTGATGCATAAAACATATCACTTCTTTGCTTCGTTAGGCGCACGTGTGAGCAAAAGCTACTGATATGACAGACAGGGGCTCGGTGACTTCCCCAAAACTATCTACATTGTAATAACCCAGTCTATTTTTCATCCTGCTGGTTTCCTGTTTTTCATAAAATGACTACTAAAAATAACTACTGCACTCTACCAATCTAACAATTAGGGCCATTTCGGGTGCTTCAGGTTTTGCATTTTTGAGCTTTTCGCTGATTGCCTCATCAATCTTTGATATTGCCTGACATTATTGTACTCTGTAAGATTTAATCTTTCTGAATGCTTTTAATAAACCAATACAAATTTACTCTTTTTCTGAGGAGGCCAATTGGAAAAAGCTGTCATATTAAAGGTTGCTACGAAGACTGACTTCATAATCATCAGTGAATCCATCTTCTTCTCTAGCGGTTTCCACAACACAGCAGTGCAACTATGTCAAAAGCCACCTAGAGTAAATATTGTGCACCAATTGCTCAACCGGACACCGGAACATCCCTCTCTAGTGTTCTTCCATGGATTAATACAGAACGAAATGAGTATCCCAATCTCAGGTGAACTGTCAAAGCACCATATCTAAGACCACTTGGCTTGCTGGGGAAACAACCCACATAATTGGAAACTGGATATGCATACACAGGACTTGACAAATAAGTCATTACCCAACCAGGTGGGTGAGCGACAGAAGAAAATGAACTAGGTGTCTTACCTGTGACTATGTATCGCCTGTGGACAGCTGCATGCCATGGAGGTGTCGAAGGAAGCATCTACATGCATCAAAGAGCCCTACAAACAAAACACACAGCCCTTCAGTGGTGGTGTCTTCATCAGCAGACGGTCAACTGCAGTTGGAGCCGATTAATGACAGTCGGCAAAGAACAGTGACCTGCAGCCGATCAATGCAGCGTCCACGTCACAATCATTTCAGTCTACTTGTACGCTGGTGGTGTCATCGTGTGACAGCCAACTTATATTAGCTATGACCAACACTGCAGTTGTTCCAATTACACGTTGCATCAATGCCATCTTGGTCACTGCTCCCAGCCAGCTGCATAGGCATAGACATAGCCATGGTGTAGCAGTGATCTCACATCCAACAACACACAGCAAGCATTCTAAGAACATCCTGTAGTTGTTACAACATGACTACTTTCACGAGTGTATTTTATCCTCCTCAAAAACATGGTCGAAAAAACCTGACATCCTACTTCGTCAACAAAGTGATCTGCTAATCCAGATGGTTCTAATCCAGATATTCACCAATTGTGTGAAGATCAAACAAGTATCTTGACTTCTTCACCTACACACACACACGGACGCATGCTATGGCACATAAGCTACGGCACATAAGCTATGGCACATAAGCATGCACACAGTGCAGCAAGATGATAGCAATGCTGGTGGCTATGACAGCTAGCTACCCAGTCAGTGAATGCAGTCAATGATCTCCAGTTATTTCTGGACAGATTCGCATTAATTAGCACGTCTTCTGAGAACCCAGCCACCCAGTCCTCCCTGGTCATGATAGCTGACCAATTACCAGTGGCACTGACCAGTAGTGGCCTCAGTCACTGCCAGCCCTGCAGCCTCCTCACGTGTCCTTCCCTGACCTCTCCCTAACTCTCTACACTGTGGGAGAGCCGGTCACCATTAGGGAGATGTGAAAGATGAGAACCTGGTGCTTGTAATTAACCACTCCTCTAAGGACCTGTTTTCATTGGGCAACTGTCTTGGCATAGCTAAATCACATGCTTGGCAGCCTCACCAGCCTCCGTAGCAAGCCCCGGAGATGGGAAAGTAATATCTAGTGCTGAGTCTCCAGTGCTGTGATGCTCTGCAGCAGGACTCCTGTGACCAGCCTCCAGGCACAAAGAGATTATCCAGACACCAGGATCACATTCTGAATTAAGCTCAATCGCCACATAAAAATGTACACACTAATGATGCCATAGTCTCACTTGACAGGGTTTTCTTTTCACTACTGCCCCAAACAATATAATCCTGTGCACATCACAACTTTGTGTATTTTCATTAAAACTGTTAAATTTACATTATGTCATTATATGATATCTCGAAGCCCTAGATTGCAGAAAAAGCTCTCATCATTGTGGACATTGGGAAACACTGAACATGAAATGACTCCTAGAAAAAGGTAAAAAATATCCTGCAAAATAGTATGAATGTGGGATAATTAAAAGATGATAAACACAGTAAGAGATGCACCAGCTAAGAACCACCCACTATAGCTCCAGTGATGCAGCCAGACTCTAGATGCTTACACTGTATACAGCTTTCAAGAACACAACTCAGAATTAGTTTGGGAGAAGCATTGAGATTGGAATGAGATAAGTAGACAAAGGCCAAAGAAATGGAAGAGCAAGTCGGTTCCACATTCTCCTCGCCCCTGGTTCTCCATTCAACTCTGCCCTGGTTCCCCATTCTTCTCTCCCCTGGCGCCCCATTCTCCTCTCCTCTGGTTCCCCATTCCCCTCTCCCCTGATGTCCCATTCTCCTCTTCCCTGATTTCCCATTCTCCTCTCCCCTGGTTTCCCATTCTCCTCTCCCCTGGTTTCCCATTCTCCTCTCCCCTGGTTTCCCATTCTCCTCTCCCCTGATTTCCCATTCTCCTCTCCCCCATACAGGAATGGCTGGCATTTGATCAACAGTTTCTCTTCACAAAACATGCGCTATGTTTAGAAAAACCAACATGACAATAAGGCCGTCACTGCAGGAAAAACCAACATGACAATAAGGCCGTCACTGCAGGAAAAACCAACATGACAATAAGGCCGTCACTGCAGGAAAAACCAACATGACAATAAGGCCATCACTGCAGGAAAAACCAACATGACAATAAGGCCGTCACTGCAGGAAAAACCAACATGACAATAAGGCCGTCACTGCAGGAAAAACCAACATGACAATAAGGCCGTCACTGCAGGAAAAACCAACATGACAATAAGGCCGTCACTGCAGGAAAAACCAACATGACAATCAGGCCGTCACTGCAGGAAAAACCAACATGACAATAAGGCCGTCACTGCAGGAAAAACCAACATGACAATAAGGCCGTCACTGCAGGAAAAACCAACATGACAATAAGGCCGTCACTGCAGGAAAAACCAACTTGACAATAAGGCCACCACTGCAGGAAAAACCAACATGACAATAAGGCCATCACTGCAGGTGAAAATAATCAATTTAAAGGGAAATTGGAAGAAATTATAGTACACCCTGTAGTACAAAATAGTCTTGGAAGAAACGATGGTACGAGGAAGTACTGTTTTAAAGGAAGAAATTACAAGAGGAAATACCAACAAAAGAAATGACAGTATGATGAAATACTACTGGAGAATTTCTACTAACAAACAGTAAAAAGAAACAATAAATATGATTAGATATTCCAGAAAAACTAGGTGGGAATAGAGCTTACTTGTTCACATATATACACAATGAAAATGTGTTAACTCCGGTGTAAGTGTATTAACTGATGTATATATATATGTAAGTATATCTTCTCATTAAAAGTGGTCATAAAAACATTGACCAAAATTAGTATACAAATTAAATATATATTCTATACCTTTCTCGTTACCTTTTCCTTGTCTTGTCTTGTCTTGTATTGTTACTGGCCAACACTCCTATGGAGTCAAACGGTCAGGGTTGGGTCTGAATGCTATTTAGTCATGTTTGTTTGGGGCTAGGTGTGTGAGTGCTTGCCATCATTGAATGGTCTTGTTCTCTGTTACTTTACACTGTAAATGTAATTTTCTTTCTAAGTAATGTATTGTTACATGAAGCATAATTTGTATTTCAATTTCAAATATATTTCCATAGTCCATACTTAAATTGATATTACCTTTGAACACATTCTGTAGCAATGACGAGTCTTCGTCTGACAGCCACGTGGTGATGCTAATGTTGCCAACCAAGTAAAAACTTTGTGATGTGAAATCTTACTACCATATGACTTGCTATACTTCCTACATACATCAAACACATTTGTCACAAAAGCTAGGAGTCATTAGGGAAAGTGTTTTGTATACCTGTATGTCCCACACAGATTGAGACCCTTCGGGCACTCCTCTTCAATTTCCTGCCAACAAATAAAATAAATGTTTCGTCTTGACTAAGTAAACTTCAAGAATGGTCATAACTGGATCTCCACTGCTTGATTAATGATTAAAGATGTTGTCAGCGGCACCAGGCTAATATAATTAGCAACGGCATAAATTTACCTTGCGAACATGGAAATACTGTTTACACAGACTGTGCATACACTTCACACGTTTGCGAAACAAAGACAATTTCGCACCGAATGTGGGTCAAGTAGAATGGGTGTAGCTTAGAAGATGCTGATTACATAGTCGGTATGTTTGCGGTGCCTGCCCGCCAATATCATCATCACTTGAACTACTTTGCTTGTACACAGCTGGACAGAGCCGAAAGTCACACAGAACGCTGAAAAATTAAACCATGTAAATACTGCTCAAGTGTAGTGTAGTCCAGGCTCATCTGTGCGTTTGTGTAATTTGTCCCGGGCAGAAATTAAGCTTCAGCAGAAATCATGCATCCTGAGCCAACGTGCATACATTAATTAACCTCACAATAAACTACCATACTCGCCTCAATAGAAGTTCACAAATGTTAGGACCCAAAGTCCAAATGGGCAGACTGCAGTGACACTTCTTATCAGTAATAAAACACAGCAGTCATTAAAGTGCAGATAATGTGCACAGCATCTAGCAAATTAAGTTATGGGATCTGCAATGATAAGAATAGATCTAGTATCCAACATCAGACTGAAGTTGCTGCCCTTAAATAGCTCCACTGTTCAGGTGATTGTGACACAGTACAAGTGTTCACGTATAGTGATACTATCTTATTTTGACCAGTGTACAATTGTATATTCACATCAAACATTTGTTGGGTAGCAGAGTTGAAAGTTATACTTACAAAATTGTAAATACAATAACACTTGCATTAAAACATTGGTCAAATTTACGAGTTGCATGTTGTTTTTTAAATGCTGTTTTTGAAATAATAATCTGGAGACAATACCTATAGATTATTCACCTTGGAAACTAACATAATTCTACATATTAACACGTACTTTAAAAGGAAAGTTAAAGTTGAAATCTCCAATTCAAAACTTTTTCCTTAATAACAAAACCAATAACAATACTGCAATATGAAAAAGACCTAGTCTAGTCAGACTATGGAATTTTTAGTTAATTAAGTAAAAAAATTGCTTGGGATGTGCGCCTGAATGCATCCAACAGAAAACAGCCAGGTAATACTACAAGTTCCAACACGACTTCATTAGCCATCTATTATCAGCCGTGCAAACAAATGTGGAGACAAGCCGGAGGAAAACAAATATCTTCAATATCAGCCCCCTATATACAGAAATCTTCACGCGCCTCAGCATCGGATGTCAAGTGTGGTGGGTGGACTGTTGATGATGTTACTATTGGTAAATGTTATTAGCGCACACAAACGGCAGTAGGCACAGACTGAGTGCAGTGCAGCGTGCGATCCCACTATCTCTGCATTAGCCGTTATGCCACAAATTATCTGCTTGCTCCTGCCTTGGCAGCTAAAACGCAATCAAAATTCCGGCCTTATGACAAACAAGTCGTTTATCATAAATGCATGCACTCATGCAAATGGAACTGTCTGGCGCTCTCCAGCGCTGATCAGAGCACTTCAGTGATGACCCAAATTAGCTGAAACTCATTAGGAGCACGGCTCTCCTTACAAAGCATAAGCAGGCAGAGGCATGGCAGTGGAATCATGCAGGTTTTTTGCATCGGAATTCAGAAAAAATAATGAGTCATTTCTTGAAGATTGGCCATGGAAGCTTTGCAGCAACTGGAATTAACAGACAGTGATTGTGTGATCGGGTCCCGGTGTGCATCCACCACTAACTGTGACACCTTGCACTGTCTCATCAACTGTCTTCCAGAAATAAGCAGTTCCATCACTTCCATGCAAGGTTAAACAGTAGTTTTATCTGCTGGCGTTCAAGGGAGATATTATGACAACTTACAAAAATGTATGATTAGTTTTGAGATGTTCTACCGAATGAAGAAAAGAACATCTCCCAATTTATTCCGGCATGACTGCAGAATGGAGGTTTAATGTTCTTTTTATTGACTAGAATAGAATGTATGGACTGATAGCCATCTGTGAGTTGCTCAACAAATAACTGCATGAGCTGTTAAAAAAGAATTCACATTTGACTAGGAGTTTTGGTATTCTCAACAACTGATGTGTTTTTGTGTGCTCTACAAACGAGCTATGGTGAATGATCTCAAACTACTTGATAACTGGTGAGTCCACTGGGAGACTGACCACAGAGATTGACAGCCTGCCTAATGATTCCCATAGAGCACCCATAAATAAGAACATCCCAGGGGATGGCTCCTCTGTAGTCTAGTGGTGGGAATTGGTTTTATTTGGAAGCTTGATGACTGGTTAGGCATAACCAACTGATGATTGATTTTCAGTTGTGGTTTGGCCATCAGCATTTGGGCCAATGGGAAATATATTTAGTCAGTGATTCCTGACTTTGTTCCATGGAGAAACATTAGGCATGCTCATTCTTGCAGTGACACTTTATCATTAATTTACACACCCAATTCTTGTGTTAACTAAATATACATTTACTAGCTGTTGTTATACCCGAATTTTTGTTTGCTGTGTTCAATTTTATTCATAGCATATAATTAATTAATTAGCAAATCCCAGTTTATAATTTACAAATACCACTTGAAAGACTGTTTGTTTGTGGTGGTGTCCAAATCAATCAGTTTGTCCCAGCCCTGTCCCAGCCTGAGGCAGGGCACAGTCCTAGTACCCCAAGCACACAGGTGTCCCTGCCCGGCCAGAAGCTGTCCCAGATTCTGGGTGATGACAGAGAAGCTGCAAGTAGTTAGGCTGCTTAATTAGTGTAGGTACAGGGAGCCAGGCATAAACAACAGCAGCTCAAAGGCCACTGGCACACATTGATGGGGCAGAGGGAGGTGGTGGTGGAGGGAGAGGGGAGCCAAGGAAAGAGGCTGTCTTCCTACACCCACGGCCTAGACAGCCCAGACAGTGAGGCAATGATAAGACCAGGTGGTTAATGTGGTTTATGTCTATCACTTGTTGATAAAACACATACTGCACAACACATAAATGTCTCGCTCCAGCGCTTTATGACCTTCCACTTTCAAATGTTACATCGCCTTCGTCACACCAGGTGTGTCTGTGCTTTACAATTCTTCACAACGTTACCACAAAATGATATTAAATGTAATCTTTAACTTTTATATCACATTCGTACTTCAGCATAAATTTTCAAAACAGCTTTGCTTAGCCACCAATGAGGTGTCATTCAAACGATTCATTCAAAGTCATATAAGTGGCTTATAAGGCTATAGTGTACAACAGAAGACAGTGCTGGAAATATAATATCACAGGGGTTTTTAATGGCGGAAGCCCTAAATGGTTACTTCAGTTCAGTGTTTACCAAAGAAGATATTAGTTCATTACCAGTTGCTGATGCTAAATTTCAGGGGGCTAAATCTGACTATTTAGGTCCGTTAGTTGTAACTCCAGAATTGGTAGCTAAGAAAATAAAGGCAATGAAGGATAACAAATCACCGGGAGTGGATGGGATTCCTCCAAAATTACTAATGGAAACAGTAGAACAAATCAGTATACCACTTGCAAGAGTATTCAACTTGTCATTAAAAGAGGGAGTTGTTCCGTTTGAATGGAAAGAAGCAAACATCATACCATTATTTAAAAAGGGTTCGAGAAATAAGTCAGAGAATTACAGACCAGTGAGTTTAACGTCAGTGATTTGTAAATTATTAGAAAGGTTAATTAAAGACCATATGGTGGACTTCCTCGTTAAGCATAAATTATTAAATTCATCTCAACATGGATTCCTTAAAGCGAGGTCATGCTTAACAAATATGTTATGTTTTTTGGAAGAAATCACTAAGTGGATAGACGTGGGATCGCCAGTAGATATTATCTACTTAGATTTTCAGAAAGCTTTTGACAAAGTGCCACATCAAAGATTACTACTTAAATTAAAAGCCCATGGTATCGGGGATAGCATAACTGACTGGATAGAACAATGGCTGACTGACAGAAGACAACGAGTTGTAGTAGATGGAGAAGTTTCAAATTGGAAATCGGTTTTGAGTGGGGTACCTCAAGGATCAGTATTAGGACCTATATTATTCTTAATTTATATCAATGACTTGGACGACAGTATAACAAGTAACGTACTGAAATTTGCGGATGACACAAAACTGTTTAGAAAGGTTAATACTGATGGTGATAAACAACATTTACAAAACAATCTAGACAGATTAGTGAAATGGTCTGAGAAATGGCAGATGTTGTTCAATTTTGGGAAATGTAAATGCCTACATACAGGACATGGGAACTTGAATGTAAACTATAAAATGGGAGATACTGTTCTGGGTACTACTGTAAAAGAAAAGGACTTAGGAGTTACAATAAGCGCTGATATGAAAGTTTCAGAGCAGTGTGGTATTGCAGCTTCAAAGGGTAATCAAATTCTTGGATTGATTAGAAGAAACATAACATACAAGGGAAAAAAGTTAATTATACCTCTTTATAAAGCAATAGTTAGACCTCATTTGGAATACTGTATACAAGCATGGAGACCATATCGTAAGAAGGATATAGATACGCTTGAACGCATACAAAGGAGAGCAACTAAAATTATTCCAGAACTGAGAGACCTTAGTTATGAAGAACGCCTGAAAGAATGTGGTTTAACAACTCTAGAGACAAGGAGGTTAAGAGGATATCAGATTGAAGTTTTTAAGATATTGAATGGGTATGAAAATATTGATAGAAATATGTTTTTCTCACTCAAGAAGGATAGCAGAACTAGAGGACATGAGGTAAAATTAGTAAAGGATCAATGTAGATTGGACATCAGGAAGCACTCGTTCTCACAGAGGACAATAAATGAATGGAACAAATTGTCTACAGATTGTGTAACTGCTAGCAGCGTGAATATGTTTAAAAACAAGGTTGACACATATCTCAGGAGGGCGGGCTATAAGTAGATGAACATTGTTGGACTCTCGATAAGCCAATGGCTTCCTTGTCCACTTGCCATCTGGGCCTTTGGCTTGGATGGCAAATCTTGTTAAATCTTGTTAAACAGAACAACATGCGACATGAACATAAATAACAAAATGACACTTCTACTAATAAACACACCTAGTGCCTGATTAATTAAATATTAATTGATCAACCTACATGTCTTTTACTACTACTGCACCGACATGCATCCACATGTACATTTGCCACTCATTATAAGTAATCGGAAAATGCAGTGTGCATTCACACATGAATGAACATGGACACAAAACAAATATCCAACTAATATCCATCAGATATGTGTCCCAACAGGTCATGACATTTGTAAAAAATTATGGCATATGTCACGTAGTGCAGTATAACAAAGGGAATGAATATTGGTACACAATTTTGAAAATTGCGAAGTATTGCACTACTTTTTTTATTTGTAATACGGTAATGCAGGTATTGGAAATAATTTCAGAAGTATTCTAGCAATACTAGCAATACTGTATAATACGATACTTTTTTATTTTTATAAATTATTCCAGTGTCATGTCAGGATAAATATCTGATGCTGATATCATGTGTCATTAGTTCTCAACAAGACAAATATCAGTGATGGTATACGTCAGCAGTGCCCACGTCAAGACTGATATCCAGTAGAGGGTAGATGTCATTAGAGCCCATATATTATCAAGACAGTAACTGTCACAACTACCCATGATATCAAGACAGACATATGATAATAAAAGGTGTCACTAGTGCCCTTCGTATGAAGAAAGATATCTAAAAATCATGATGCTGAAACTGAAAAAAGCGCCATGACGCTGGTCCATGTTGATTCAATGCACATCTATAATATACTCATTTACACATAAAGAAACCAACTTTATTATCACCATGGTGTTAAAACTGCATCCACAGCTGATTTAGCCTATTGCAAATCCATTCATTGGTGTCCAAATATGTAGAGAATGAATAGTTTATGTAACATCCGCATTTGATTTAATTTTAAAATGCCTATTTTTTTTAAATCATCGAAAGAATTGACTTCGGTCCTTAGATCTGGTAAGGATCAAGATAGTGGATATCCAAATTGGTAAACACTGTGTGGGTTAATGCTGATCATGGGCGTGAATTCAATCCTCACACCGATCACATGACAATGTTACAAAATTGCACCAAGAGTGAAAATCATTAGTACCCTTCATGTCAAGACAGATCTCCCATAAGGGCAGATGTCACTATTACCCATGGTATCCCAACAAATATCCAACATTGTACATTTTATCAAATTCATCTCGGTTAATTTTTTTCAGATAGTGACATGAGAACTTATCCCAAACATGATATTTGCTGAAGAATGTACATTCAATTAGCATGCAAAATTCCAAAGTTGAAAATTAATCTCAAATGCAATCTTTGTTGCACCTCCTGTCAAAGCATGAAATATCTCCCCTTTCAAGTGAAGCCTGCCTTTCACACCTGTAATTCCACAGCTAATGTGGCATGTCAGCAGGAGACAGAGAACAAACCCTTGCGCATTATTTCTGGCCCTAGAACCCAGCAATGACACCAGGCAATGACATGAACCTCAAGCCAGTGTCACACCTTCCTTTTATTACTGGGCCTGGCCACCCATTACTCCACTACCCACTGTCTAGCTCATGCTCAGGCAGCCCAGCAATCACACCCCAATATACACCCAGAAACAATGGAACAATGAGTAATTACCCATCCAGTTTGTCACTTCCCTTAGAATCTTCCACCTTTCAGCCAGTTCATTCTGCTGGATTTCCATATGTAAGTGTGAAGTGGTCAAACCAGAATAACTGACATCACAGGTAATGTAGGCCTGGGGCTGCCAAAGATAATTTCTGAGTCCCATTTGTGCATATCGCCTTTGTTTTTGGCCTTGAATCTGTCAAAGGAAAGTGTTTATTCCCTGTGCTGGGATGCACAGCAACTGATCTCAAAGGTTTGTAATTATGGTCATTTGAATGGTGCAAAGGCATGCAATTATGGCTTGTCATGGGGGGGGGAGACATTTGACAGCAGTTCAGCACCTGGATTGTTTCTCAGGCTCTGGATATTTACCAAATTAGGACAGGAACAACAGGCCAGGTATTTACCAACTTAGGACAGGAACAACAGGCCGTCTGCATAGACGACATTTTGGGAAATGTTAAACTGAAAAAAGCGCCATGAAGCTGGTCCATGTTGATTCAATGCACATCTATAATATACTCATTTACGCATAAAGAAACCAACTTTATTATCACCATGGTGTTAAAACTGCATCCACAGCTGATTTAGCCTATCGCAAATCCATTCATTGGTGTCCAAATATGTAGAGAATGAATAGTTTATGTAACATCTGCAGTTGATTTAATTTTAAAATGCCTATTTTTTTTTCAAATCATTGAAAGAATTGACTTCAGTCGTTAGATCTGGTAAGGATCAAAATAGTGGATATCCAAATTGGTAAACACTGTGTGGGTCAATGCTGATCATGGGCGTGAATTCAATCCTCTCACCGATCACTTGACAACGTCACGAAATTGCATTAAGAGTGAAAATCATGATTTTTCATTTGATTTGGATTTTCACTTCACTAATGCTTGAACAAGCAAGTAATTTAATAGTTAGTCTGATGATTTCACAAAAACTACCTACAAAAGTTGCACAAAAGAGCCAGCATGTTGCAGTGGATACTAGGTTAGGGGGTAATTTGAAATGATGCAAGTAAAAAAATCTAATTGAGGCGGGACCTTTAAGTCATATGAACACAATGTATACAAGAAGTGCATCGATAATATTTCAACATATAACATTCAGCAAATTGATGTGCGCAGCTAGAATGTGTGTGGGGGGAGTTATCATGTCTGCCTGCAGGGAAAACAAACATATACAACTGGTCAGTGGCAAGATGAAGATGTATCTTCAAGATGATGGGGAGTCTGGGGATGCTGATTCACACAGTAGCGTGTGTATTGCTGGGAAATAGGACTGGAGAACCTAAGATTCTGTTCTGCCAACACAGTGAATCAGTATTCCCACCACACTTCCCAGTGAGAATAAATAAACAAAATTCAAGAATGCAAAATAAGAGTCCAACTTATCTGGGCTAGATGAACAATATACATGCCCTAGTGATGGAGACAATGTCTACTGAGGCAATGCCCTACTGAGTAAGACAGTGTCCAGTAAGACAATACCTTAAGGAAACAACACCCTAGTGAGTGACAGTCTCCAGAAAAACAATGCCCAAATTAAACAATGCCCTAGTGAGTAAGACGCCTTCTGAGACAATGTCTTAGTAAGATAATGTCCTAGTGAGACAATGTCCTAGTAAGATAATGTCCTAGTGAGACAATGTCCTAATGAGACAATTACATTGTAAGACAATGCCTTAGTAAGACAATGTCCCAGTGAGACAATGCCTTAGTAAGACAATGTCCTGTGAGACAGTGCCCTAGTAAGACAATGTCCTAGTGAGACAATGCCTTAGTAAGACAATGTCCTGTGAGACAGTGCCCTAGTAAGACAATGTCCCAGTGAGACAATGCCTTAGTAAGACAATGTCCTGTGAGACAGTGCCCTAGTAAGACAATGTCCTAGTGAGACAATGCCTTAGTAAGACAATGTCATGTGAGACAATTCCTTAGTAAGACAATGCCTTAGTAAGACAGTGTCCTAGTGAGACAATGCTGTAGTAAGACAATGCCATGGTGAGACAATGCTGTAGTAAGACAATGCCATGGTGAGACAATGCTGTAGTAAGACAATGCCATGGGGAGACACAATCTCAGATGTTCTCGTCCAATGACACTGCACCTACCCCAGCAACCACACATACCTGCTACTTGCTGATGTTATGGAACTGATGTTATGAGCCATCATTTTGCCACGAGCAATGATGAATGACTCATAATGTCTATACAATGATGAATGACTCATAATGTCTATACAAATACCTGCGTGCAGTTTTCTAAAAACCCACAAACTGAAGTACACAGCACCTGTTTTTTTAAAGATATTCTAGCATTTTACTTCCCTTAAAATAAATTAGGATGAAACCGCATATATCACCATTCGAAAAGCCCCAGTGTGAGAACTCCAACCTAAATGTGACACTGCACAAACATGCCCGTTTCCACACAAAACATCCAGGTTTTATTGTAAGAACTCCACCAGAACAGAAACAGCTCTTACCAGATTCATTTGTGCATCAAAACCTTGCTGCTAATTTACACTGACATAAATTGTACAACCATCTGGTGTATAACATAAGACGCGTGAAATCACATCTAAACTAGACAGGACCAAGCAAACACACAAACATCGTCGCTACACCAGATGCATAAACACATGTACACAATCTATCTCACTAGCTGCTACTAATTAAAATATATATTTTATATTGGAGGATGTTCAGGGTTTTATCCAGGGTGTACCTACAAGCTAGCCTTACACAACTAAAATACACCCCTGAAAAGTTGCATATTTTTAGGTTTTTGCAAGTAAACAAGCACCATATGAGAAACACAACCTTTAAAGGTTTCTTATTTAAAAAATTTATTTAGGGACCATAGCAACACTGATATTTTATTTATTTTACCAGTGGAGTTTTGAAAAACTGAATTTCGCATACCCAAACAAAACAATTACATGATATCCCCTGGATACTTATATAATGTTCAGATGAGTTAAAAAAAAAAAGAACGAACGTGTTCAAAGACATTCACATGGTCAGATGGAAGGGTATTGACAAGTGCACCTGAGAAACAGAGACAGATGGATGAACCAATGAACGAATGAATGGCCAAGCATTTATCAGGGCAAAGATTAAGAATGAAGGCGATTCATACTAGATATTCATGTCATTAAGATGCAGAAAGATAAGAATGCATACATAACAAGATAGACAACACGCAAGCGCTTGTACATTAAGAAGACTATATATAGTAAATAGGCCAACTTGTTGTCCCTCCATACAAACGGGTAAGTGGCTATATAATTACATGCACACAGGAACAGTAACTCTTCATCAAGATGTCCTACTGCCAAGGTGTTCCTTTATGAGTGTTTGCACACCTGTAATTATTTGGTCATGCCACAAAACCACCTGTTGTTTCAGTTCGTGCCCCGATAGGCATTTAGGTGGTTCAGTCAACAGCTGCAGCATTCAGCCACAACTTGATAAACTAGTCCCAATTAAAGAATGATAAATACACCTAAAAAATAATCCTTTGTAGCACTTGTATAGAGCACCTTGTACAGGTGCCATCAACAATCCTCTGTAGCACTTGTATAGAGCACCTTGTACAGGTGCCATTAACTTTCTATCTTGTCTGAGCAGTGTTACCTGTTTGTTCACCTGTCTAGCACTAGGCAGTGGAGAAGGAAACTAGATATATGTAAGGGTGGAGGTCCCTATATAATGGAGAGGAAAAGGTTCTATGGACAAATGCATACTTCCGTTGTGTCTGTCATGTACCAACACAAACCATAGAATACTAATAATATTTTTATACTGCTATATTCACAATTCGGGATTAAAAACATGACAACATAAATTTTGCATCATCCTGAAAATGAGAGGATGATAATGGCTCGACAATATCTTCAGCATTACCAATGACTTACCAGCAGAAACAGCATAAGGGAAGAGGAAAAGGGGTAGACAAAAAACAACAGAGACAAACCATGGAAGAAGAACTGAAGACTGCTGGACTGACCTAGGACACAGCGGCCAGGAACTGGCAAGATCTTGTGCAAATCTCATATCATCATATGTCACCCCTGGGTACAAAGAGATTTAGAACATAAGAACACATTCTGACTAATGCCACAACTGTCTTGAGTAGAATTAGCATAAGCATTTTCACTTCATAACTGCTCATTTTCACATCACAATGTATATACTTTTGAATGACTGATAAGTGAGCTACATGTTAGATGCAATCCCTGGTCAATCTACCACTTCCGTGGAAGCCAGAACAATGGCTACTGTGTTTGGCTTCTGGTTGTCCATCTCCTATTAACTGATGACTAACAAGAACAACCAATCAAGCAGTTAAAGCTCTCTCAGTTGTCACCAAGTAAGCTTGTCTTAATGGCCCAGACCTTGGCCGGGGCGGCAGTACAGAAAATACAGCCAAACCTGCTCAAGCGACCACCTTCATTAAAGGGAATAACAAGAAGGCACTAGCTAAAATGCTTTTTTCAGTGTGTACACAAAGCTTAATATTGTATATACTATATACCAACATAAACATTTATTTATAGGTAAAATTAGATGTTTATTATGTCTAACTTCTCATCATATATATAAAATACATGTACACACGTCACGTGGTGAACAATTACTCTTACTTCCACATAATGATCAAAGTTTAAAAAAATTAAAATAAACAAAAACTCACATACGCCTAGATCAATATGGAGTTATTGTTTTTGTAAACTTGTATCGTTATATGGAAGTAAGAGTATAATTTTACAACGTGACATGTATAACATGTATAGTAGATACATGAGGAGAATTTTGGCAGCTCTATGTGGTCGTTTTCATAGTTATGTCAGAAAGTTAAAGATCAGTTCATTTGCGAGGCCCGCTTGTCTTTGATCCGAGCGACGTGGTCGTCGCTGCACACGTCACTGACTGCGTTCAGGTTCTATGGATTGAAGGCGTCAACATAGTTTCCACTACTGGGAGTACTGTTGGCATATCATCCTGTTGCAAAGATATTTTAGCACCAGGATAACCCAGGGCTGCCACCTTCTCCTAGTCGCTGTCAAAACAAGTTTGTGCTTCATCGACTTAAAGTTTGAAGGTTTAATTTTTGCAAGTGATTTCTTTAGCAAAGTTGGCTGCAAAGGAAACTTAAACGAACTACATGTTACTCTATTCTTACTATTGTTTGCAATACAACTGAATGCCGCATAATAAATAATTCTGACGTTCGCTTCAAAACGCTATTGCCGTAAACTCATGTGAATGAATGGAAAGTCCCAGTATAGCTACACTGCAATGTCACACCGAAGCTTGCTGATAATCGCAGGACAAACATGCATAATCAAAACAGTAGTAGGACAAAGTAGGACAGGGTATTATTTGGAATGATTAATTAATTTAATTCTAATAAAATTTTCAGTATTGTGGAAAAGGAAATATACTGCAATAATTAATGTAATATGATTTCAAGCATTCATTGTTTTTATTTCCTTTAGGACCTGTCATTAATGACCACAGTCGACTCCTCGCAAAGTACCACCTGTCCTGTATTAAGATACAACCTGTATTAAGAGACCACTTTTCGACCATCCATTGAGTGATCAGTTAAGACAATTTGACTGCAGAACCATTAAACTAGATGAATCATCAAAGTCTGAATAATACATATCAATTAAAAACACACCTTTCAGATTGTTTGGTTGTGTTTCACAATACAACTATACCATTAGCATTCCAGTTCTGTTCAATTATCTACATCAAAGACTGCAGTTAAGTAGGCATATTTCCTGACTAAACCAATTAAGTGCCCTTTTCCAAGTACAACACCCTAAAGACAGACATTTCCATGAGCAAGTAGGACACCATGACAGGATCAGTTTCAGTTAGGGAGTGGAATAATTACCTGGCTGGAGTACCTGCAATTACATGACCGACTTTGTTCACACGTATATCACACACACATTACTGTGACAATGAAATGCTATGCCCGGATATATCACAGCAGACCTGTGGTCCTTTCATCAATGCGCCACATCTGCCTTGATTTCGCGCCTCATTTGCATGACAATGCTCTAATTTCAACACCCATGCATGGTCTCCACATTACTGCGGTGGCAACAAAATCCTTAAGAGTAATTTGTCTCCAGTAAAGACATAAACGCAGACTAATATATTGGATCTGCATATGTAAATGCCATTAGATAGCAGCGATATTGCAGGGAAGATAGGCAAGGTGGTAAACAAGACAATTAACCTAGATTGGTGATCATTCAGCGGTCTACACGTAATACGCAGCATGATTATAGCTGATCAGTTTTTAGCTTCACCAGTCACCTCCGTCCTGTGTTCTTTGGAGTTCAGCTCATAATAGACAGTTCTTGTGGAATGTCATGCGGCCAAAACCTGTTTTTTTATAACTAGTTTCTTTGACACCAATTTAAACCCCATTTTTTATAACATTCCTTCGATAATACACTTTTACTTTAATAGTCAGTCAAAATTCACACAAAATACTTTAAAGGGTGACAAGTATTATTAAAATTATATTTTTTTTTGTGGAGTTGAATACAAATTCATACAGCACAAAAGAGTTTTTTTTAATAAGTTAAACAAAATTACATATTTTTATCTACTCGGTCAACTGGTAAATATTACCTCTACATCTCATATGGGCAGAGTACAATTTCAAACAAGCAATTTGTTTAGAAAACAGCCTTGGTCAAATCACACACAGTCAACACATCTAGCTTCTTCTGTTATTCAACACTATACATCCATCTCCACAGAAATTGTGATTTAAGTCCACTTGTTTACTTTATGTCTGTACAACTTTTTATGTGACGCATAAAATTGACACCAGTTCATAAAATGTGAGCAAACATGCCTAACCTACTGGTGGTTATGGTCTGGCAAGAAATACCCCCCCAAACAAAAATGTTCCTCTTAGAAAGTTCATCTGATTTTCATTGAAGTCACATAACTTTCGATTAAGTAGTATTTCATCTGCTAGACAGCATAAGACTACTCATAATTCTTAAATTTTATAGCGCCTGTCTGTTTTATGTTCCTATTTCATGGAAAACATTCTGGGAGATGTGGCTGTAGTTTCAATAATTCATGTAACAAAGCAAGTCTCACAGGGATTGCAAAGAAAATTAATTAATAAAATTTCACATGTAAATGAGCAAGAAACCAACCAGGGTATTTATTGGGTTCATGTATGTCTCTACAAATGCTACATGAAACAAATTAATCTCACACCTCACAGGTAGAAAGCTATCTTGCTAAGATTCCAGTCTAAAAACAACTACTCCACCAGTCCTGTTCAACAGGATAGAGGCCAGCAGACTTGTTTCAAAACATCGTGCAAATGATGAAGTCCTCCAGCAACTTGGCTGAATCCATTGGGGCATTTTTATTCAAAAAATCCCACTCATTTGGATCATGACAAGCCTGCAGTACACCGCTGAGTATCACATGCAGCGGAGGTGGACAGGGCTTGTTAGCCAAACTCGTTAAGCCTTTAATATCCCAATGGCAAGAACTACTTTTGTAGCATGCGATTAGCCAACAGCCATCGGACGAGGTGCGATGCATCAGCTCCGGCTGCAGAACAATGGCACAAGCACAATGGCATTCGTTCAATCGCAAACTGATCTCGCACATTTGCATATCAAAAACTGCAGCTGGGCAACCCTCGTTCTTGACGGATAATCAAATATTGGATTCGCCAATGTGCAATATCCATATGCAAATGTAATTAAGCGACCATGCACTCAGTGATGTTGACAGAGCAAACAGAGCAATTAGAGGTGGTAATATTAGCCCTGTGAGACCAGCTACGCCCCCAAGCGGGCAGCATGTGTAAAATTTTGCTAGCGTCACCATCCAGAGGCTGGGATGGAATTTGCCTGTCTGTGATGTCATCGCTGTCATCGAAGTGTCTCTTGTGATCAGCTCGTAATGAAGCATCAGGACAGAGCGTGGCCATTAACTAGTATTGTATAAATAATAATTGAATTATAAAAGCAAATTTGTCATTCCATCATTGTACGTAAGTCTCCTGTGGCACAAGACAGGCATTAATCACCTAGCAACGAGGTCCATCTTACATAAAACTTCATCAGCAAATGTGTCTGAATACAACTGTACATGGACACAAATAACTGCACATCTCGGTCAGGCCACCACCCATTCATTATCAAGATAAACCATACCACCAAAAGTATACATATTTATAGTAATTTTCTAAAGTGAAGTCCTCACTCTTGACAACACAAAAATAATCTGTGTACTGTTTTAATAAATTAGAAAGCACATTAACATCAAAAACTCTGGTAAGATGTTTTAGTTTAGTTAGTCAAATAATTATTACATAATAAGTTTTAATTATGAATATATTATGAATAATTTGTTAATCATTAATTTTTATTATGAATTTACTATAAATTTACACATTTCGAGTAATTGTTTTGCTTTCACTTTCAATTGGAATTTATAAATAATTATCATGAATTTACAAAACAAATGATTTTCCAGGGGATACAAATGGGCAGCTACATACATTTCTGCAAATAACAATGTACACATGTGTATAATGTGTCTTAAATTTAGAAATTTAGATTTCAGAAATATACATGAACAGTACTTACTAACTGTACCCAATAAAATATCTTGACCAAGTGTGACCAAATGTTTGACCAGCTTAAAAAGTGACTGTCACTGATGAAACAAACTCTTTTATTTTTTACTAAATTGGGATTACGATAATTTGGTGAGCATTAATTGTCTCGTACCATATTATATCTTCCAAGAGACATACATCAAGACTGCGTGGGTGTGAAAAGACCAGTTCAATGCCCCATTAACCGAACCCAAGAGATATGCATTAAACACCTAACATTGTCATTGCTTATTAATGGTATACAACTCAACTTAGCAGTACTAGGACAAAGGCTCACCAGGACAAAAGTTCAGTGAACAAAAGCTTGCTAACACTTGACAGGAGATAAAAGCTGACAAGCCTTTGAAATCATGCATCCCATTAATGTGTGTTCAGTAAGCATAGAAGAAAACAATCTTCATTTTATGAGTGTGCTTTTGTGTGGCAAACTTATGCACAGGAAACTAAATTAACATAAACAGTAGCAAGTAGACACTTGCAAGAGTGGCTGAATACTGTGAAACTAAGCCTGGTGGCTGGTCCACATTCAGTACCACACAGCTTAAACTTCTGCTTATCTCAACTGATGTATTTTGATATGCTTAATGACATCAGTCTTATGCTTAACTGATAAACAATGACAAACCCTAATCCACAGGCAACACTTGAGTTTTGTATACAGAACAGACCCCCTCCCAACCAGAGATCTCTGACTGACTGACCCACATGAGTAGCCAGTGTCATAACAGCTTCGTACAAAGGGACATTGACTGTATAATAAATATTATATGCCATTAATACACTTGTCATGTCCACAGAGAAGGATGGCAACAAAATCATGTATAATTACCATTGTGTGGGAAATTGCTCTTTTTTGTTTTTGTCCCGCTTTTTTGATGAAATATCCTGCCTTTTTTGTAACTTAAAAAAAAAAAATTCACAGTAAAATCACCGCTAACCAGAATGCCATTTCAAAATGGAGACCCCGTAAAAACAACACATTAAAAAAACGACAGCTAAAAAACACTAAACGAAGTTGACACTTACGAATTACCCATCTCAAACTATTGTGTATATATAATTCTGATTTTACCCCATTCAACCATGTTAGTCATCTTAATTATGAATAAGGTTATTAAACTGTGACAGGGATAAACCCAGGGGGAAGTTAGACTAGTGCAAGGAATGCCAGCTCCACCCCGTGGCAACCCATCTGAAACAGGGCAGTGAATCCCCAGTCCTACCCTGAGGCAAAGTTAGGCCAACATCTCACTGCCAAGAGTCTGGTTCATGTCAAGCCAATAGTCATATATCATACATGTGTTTCTCCCCTGCTGGTGGAAGAAGGCCCAGTCAGCAAGAGTTGCTTCAGAGACCGGCTAAAAATAGCCTCATATCTTCCAGCTATCACAGACAAGGGAGGAAAGGGAAGGCAATTAGAAAGTAAACAAATGAACCAGGGAAGGTGAGAGTTTAACAGAGAGATCTGATCGCCAGCAAATCAAGAATAAAGAAAAAAAAAAAAAATACTAGTCCTCAAATATGTTCACATAAACCAATGAGGGGAACTGTGTGCGGTTTGACAGTGTCTGCATGACTTGGATGTGGCGATGATGAACAGAAATGTCAAAATAAAACTATGATTACACTGAACTATTGTTCAAACAAGTGCAATAAAATGTCACATAACAATATTACACATGCACGCATTAAGGTCACAACTGTGATGTGCCTAATATTCATTAATGTTTAATATCTCGCCATGCCTCTGCTACAACAGCCAGTCAGATGAAAAACGCAATATCCAACTTGGGAATAGAAGCAAGCTCATTAGCAGTCCATACTTTTCTTCAAAGGCTGCTCAACAAAAACTGATATAAGCAATTGTTTCAAATTTGACATGGACATATATCTTGACTGAAAAAGGACAAAGCCCTTTGGTCTTAGTCCCTGTCCTTTGCAAGTGGTCTGACCAGAACAGACAAATCAGAAGTCACTTGGATATGAAATCAAAGTTTGTGCCAATTTTATCTGTTGTAACTCTCACCAAAAAAGGCTCTAGTGACTTCTGTGATGGCTACTGGGTATTACATATAGTATGTAATATAGAAGAGTCATACATATTTTATTTCTCTGTAGTACTCTGTACATCTGAGTATATGTTGTATTCACAACCATGACTCAATGAATATGCAAACAAAACGTTATTCACTATAACTGCTTGATAGACCTACAAACATAGTTAAAACACCTCTTAAAACAGCCACACAACATAATTATCATTGTTTTTCACTTTTCACGCAAATATTATCCTGATTATCGACCATTTATTGCTGTAGACAGATCCCTCTGGTGCTACTACTCCGGTACCAACATGCACTAGGTGAATGAATGAAAAATCAAACTGTTTCTTGACATTCCTACATCACCGAAACTTGCTCATTCACAACATGGATTTGAAATGGAATAAATGGACACCTTAAACATTTGTGTAAGGGTTTGATCATGTCCAACTTGGACAAAATACAAATCCTTATGATACAGTTATGACAGTTGCCACTGTGACATAGAACATTTTAGAGACATAATCATTTCTAACTTGCCACATCAAACTTGCACAATCATGTGTACACGTCCACTAGGAATAATACAAAATGAAATAAGCCATCATAATTACGGGCCTTGTTACAAACAATGCACAATCATCCAGCAGCCTCCCTCTACACCGAATTAGCCGCTACTGACCAAATCTGGCAAATTAACATTAGTGGTCACTTTCGAGTGGACACTGGCAGTAACGATGCACAACGAGTGGCCAATGAACGGTAATTATTCCAGAATATTTTGTAATTATGAACAGCATAATATTGTGGGCCTCATTCGGTCGCACCAGCGCATTCATGCAAATTAGATATGAAAACATTCATCACGTGCTATTCACGTTATCGATCCGTGTTAATTTCCAAGACAATATTCAGATAAATGAGTGCGCGGCGACAAGATGCCCTAATGTGCCTACCGTAGAACACTTGTGCTGAGGGACGCAGACGGTGACCTCTACGACTGCGAACAAGCACCTTTCCTATAGTCATCTAGGGCTGCCTGCCAGTGCAAACAGAAATTACAACATAAATGCATCTGTTTAATTATCAGCAGCAGTTAGGCTGTGCCGCTGAATGAAGCAATTCAAAGTTATGATTAGTCCAATCTAGCAGATTTCAGCTGCCAGCTTTGAAAACAAATCGGTCACTGATGGAACCATCCTGATAGTGGTAAGTTGACAAGGAGTAGCCCGAAACACCGGGTGTCTGTCTGCGGTACAATGTTGCCTTGATTATGCAAGTGAAGTGGAAATAGAAGAGTTTGTAGTTTGACCAAATTCCTGCTTGTTCTGTATTCTATAAGTACAGAATATAATGACACTGGCTAGGAATTAGTGCCATTGAAATTGGTAAACTCCTCTTTGCTAAAGTTCCATCATGCTGTAACGTAACTTCACTAGCCAGAATGGAAATAATCTGTAGTTCACATAAATGTTTGTTGTTTGTCAGCTGATGTGGCGTTCACCAGCACAGACAGTTATACAGCTCCATCCATATATGGCAGCCAAGAGGCGCAATCCAAAATCTAGTCAGGCAAGAATTTATAGCCTGTGTTTTATGGGGGAAACAGTAACATGAAACACAGTCTGGATATAACTAGACAACAACATATCAGAATGTCATACAACCTTCTAACTCTTTCTGTCAAGACTACAATGTTATTTGTAGTTATGCAGGTCATGGTATAACTGTTCCAAAATGCTTCTACACACTCTGAACAACATGGTTTGATGGCAACACATGTCGTAACCACAGTGTGCTAATTATGATGTTTCTCTCCGTTATGCTGTAAAAAAAAAATTTCAATTACACATTAAACAAAGGGAATGATAGCAACCAGCTTCTTAATCAAAAGTTATCTTTATAAACATTTTATGTGATGGATGATGATAGCTCTAAAATCAAATGATCATTGATGGTCGAGAAATTTTTTGTCTTTAAAAATCAAGACCAGCCCTTATATAAAGTTATTGTTACATTACATTACATTAGATGAGCTAATTTTAAAGATACTTACAGTGAAAGCCTGAGATCAGCATGTGAGCAGATATACCTTGTTGCTAGGTGGCTTATCTAGAATGAGCACCTGGACTGAAAGAATTAAATAAGACACGTACTTAGATCGAGACACATAAAACGTTGAAGACACCTTGTATGAAAAGGAGCCTTTGAAAATATTAATGGAAGTAAATGGGTCAGTCGCACTCGTGTTATATCAAGTAATAAACCACATGTGTGGCCCAATGTAAAGCCGATCATTCGGCTATTATGGCAGAACCTTGACAAAGACTGGCAATTAACACTGTGTGCAACTGTATCAGCTTCTACGGGCACAAAGACTCTGCTCGATTATTTCGAGAAATTAATTATTCCGTTGCAGCAGATGTTACCGCTCCATTGATTAATTATTTCGCATTTTCCTTCACTGTAACTTGATGTCTTTCTCCCGTAGCCACATTTGTATGCAGCACTTAGAAATGGTTTTCTCAATTAGCTTGGGAGGTCTAATGAAAAACGTGCAGTGTGGCAAGTAAATGTTATCCACTGCCACTAGCTTGGTCTTTGCTCAACCGGTACTTCTTTCACACAATGTTTTCATTAATCTCCTCTGAGCAAATATCACTAATGTGCTCCCTTCGTCGCAATTGCTTTGCATGTGTGACCTTTACAATTCATTGCAAAGCAGCATTCATTAAATGCAGTTTCAATATTACAGCGCTTTTCAACACTTAGCATAGCGGCTAGCAAAAGATAAAACAACACAATATGTTAGGATATTATTGTGCAAATGAAGTAGGTTTCAATGATGGGCAGGCCATAGCCAGTGTTAAATAAATACAGCTGGGGCAACATTTTCAAAACATAAGTGGTATTCTGTTTTCAACACGCAAAACAGGTCATTGCTTTTTAATACAACAATTTTCTTTTAATTTGAATAACCCTTTTTTTACGTTACCATCAATATCAGTTTGAGTATCTGTACTATAATATTATGTACTTAAGCCTATTTCTCTTTTTATATGGCATGTCTTTTCCAATGTTCACGATTTCTGTCTGAATAATCTTTAAAAAAGCAAAGGCCTGTAATCTATAATATTCAAATAAAAAATTGCAAGAGTATCCATTATGTATAAATTTTACTTTAAGGAATACATTTTTTTATTTTTTATTTTGCTTTCTGAAAATTACAAAAGAATATACATGCCTTTTCAGCAGCCAGTGTAATTGCCTTGTATGCCTCGCAAAATGCTACATCTAGATGAGTGTCACAAGAAGGTGATTTTTAACACTGCCTTATCAATCACAAAATAGATAAAT
Source organism: Lamellibrachia columna (assembly GCA_963662155.1). Lineage (NCBI taxonomy): Eukaryota > Metazoa > Annelida > Polychaeta > Sabellida > Siboglinidae > Lamellibrachia > Lamellibrachia columna. Next base: position 47,779,951 of record OY759267.1, read on the forward strand.
TACTATTTTCTAAACAAAAACCATGTAAAACAGGGTTTTCAAACACAACTGTTTTATAATAACTGATATAACAAAACGACGGTGTAATGCTTGAGGGGCAGACATTGTCTCTCAGAATGATGAATAATGCCAGATTGACAAACACAGGGAACTGGTTTTCAACATGTTTTTTCACATTTCCGAGCCTGTTATCCCAGGCTCATTAATAAACTGCAACTCTATCCAATAAATATTCCATTAATGATTAAAATGTTTATAATTTGATATGCAACAGTAACAGTGCAAAAAGATAAATTATAAAATGGGACTTTATAATATTACACCAACTGCGTTTCCTAAAACTAAACTATTGTTTTGGACAGTAGTTAATTCTGGATAAAAAATAATAACATTAAAATATATTTGCTAAGGTCACAGTGCGTGCGTTATGGGTCGCGCGTGTCGAATGTCGTCATGTGCCGTGCGCGCACCAGTGGAGCGCGCGACATCGGCCCAAGCATAAATACGCCTAGTGCGGCATTCCTTCGCCGCCGTCAAAACACGGCGTCTAGACCGGCGGGCTGAGGACATGGCCACCGCAAATAGCGGCGGCGACAACGACGACTCTCTAACACGGTTAACTGTAAAGCCGGGCTTACTCAAATCACAAATGGCCTCTCGTTCACACCGGCAGCATGTTGTGTTTCGCCCGGCCAATGAAATATTGATGAGTACGAGAGGATAGGTAGAGAATAGAGCTCGGTCAGGTAAAAGTGTGATCGCGCGACACGCTCACACTCCCGTGCCCCGTTCGGTCGACCGAGGCGGGGCCCGCTATGCCTATCATCGGTCGCTGCAGACACAACGGCGACTGCAAGCCGATGCACGTGTAGCCAGCGATCGCGACAACAAAACGCCGGGATGCGAGGGTTGGCCACGGAGACCGTGCCATCTTGCAAACCGCCGGCATCCCGAACAACGTCAACGATGTCTATCCCAAACAAGCCCACGCGGAAAGTGAACGCCGAAAGCGAACGCCAAAAATAAACAAACGTCCCGGCTCATTGCACTACTCAATGAATATCATGTAGATCCCTGTAACCTGCTAACGGCAGCATAGACTTCTCTCCGGGTCTTAGGTTACCTGAAGTGACACTACACACTACCTAGATATATTTAGTTGCAGTGGTAGGACGCGGTAGTAACCTGAAACATGTAACTAAAAAAAAGTCGCCGTAAATAACACGTTGTTGCGTAACTTTCCGCAGCAATACGCGAAACTAAATTAAATGGACAACTTACAGTTTCCCGTATGGCGCAAACCCAGACTACGACACCCAGTTATCTCGCTGTGAACGCACCGGCCTGATTTCATTAGCGCGTCAGACGCTGCGAAGGTCATAAATGACAGTCAATGCATTATTGTCTTCAGAACCCGTCCTCGGGTAGTCGCTGACACCCGTCACTGATACCCGACGCTCCGCAGTACCCCGATGAGTTGGTGAACTTACTTGACAGTTCCGGCAGACTCGGATTCCGATAACAGGTCACAACACAAGGCTGTCATGATCACTGGCCCTAATTATACGCGGTAATTAACAAGCATGCTCAGGCGAAAATGGCAGCTAAGCTGGTAGTGAGAACGGCCGAGCTAACTTACTTGACCCGCCGCTGTGTGGAGGCGGTAGCTAGCACCTTTCACAGGCGATGACTCCCGTTGAAGCGTCGGTCGCTGGACGTTCGCTTTCGGCCGGCCGGCGACGCGCTGTCAGTGTCAGTGGCGGATACGGCGCTGGACAGTCTTGCGCGAGTCGACTGGCGCACACGTCCGATAGTCAACGGGGATGACCAACTAAAATAACGCAAAATGAAAACGGGATATTTTTATTGCGCTAATTAATTATTCAAAAATTAATTGGACAGCTCTGCGCATGCTTCTATTAACCCAATTCGGTTGCCCCGGTGCACTATGGGATATCAAACATGGCGGCAGATCATGGTTAGTGTATTTCCCCCGTTTCGAAATGGTTTCTTCAAAGGTGTCGGTTTCCGTCATGCATTTCATCTGGAATTGTCTCTGATGGAAAGCAAAATGAATAAGAATATATATATTTATGTTGTGAAATCAGAGCTAAATTGGAAACGTGCATAATATTAAGATGAATTGAAATCGGTTGCGCAGAAATTGAAATTTCGTGATTTCTTCTTCCGGGTACGAACCAACCCTCTCTTCAAAGCTTATAGACTCGGTGTGTGTGCGCATACGTGCTAGTGCTGTAAGAGAAAGTAATAAAATATTCTGAAGAAAGAGAAAATATGATAGCGTGCTTGTAGAACTGCAATTTGACGAGAGGAAAAGTTGATAGCGTGAAAAATTCAGTATCAATTAATGTTGCAAGCTGGAGATGTTCTGTCTGAAAATCTCCAAACTGTTACTTGGTGTTGTGGCTGCGTTGGTTGGCAAGTTTATTTGGCTATTGGATACGGTTGGACACACATACAAGGCACATTCCGTTTACCCATAGGCATAGGCCATACCCACCGAACATCTACCGAAGTCGAAGATCAAGTAACTTGTCTTGACATTTCAAAACAAGATTACATTTCAAATACCTAGAATCATACCTTGAAAGGGTTTGGGGCAGGGAGCCTGCTGGCTCATAAATAGCCCCCTAATCAGTGGTTATGGTTGTAATTTTGATACCTGGTTGGCTATTCTAGTTGACTGTGGTGTCGAACTATAGACTTATCGACTATTATTATGATTAATGTCTATTACTATAAAGACAAGTTCGTACTTTTCTAGAATCCGAGCCCACCTGAATTTTGCTGTTATTAACCATGCACAATGCATACTGAACTATGGAACATGTCAATTATTAAACATGCATAAAAACACATTTAACCACCATTTTTGAAGCTCGAGTTCACATATTTAATCTGCATTGAATGCCACATTGTCCCCTTTATTCACAAGATGGCGACACTTAAAGTGAGTTAAATATGCTAATTCGAGCATCGAAAAAGGTGATTAAATGTGTTTTACGCACAGCATGGTTAATAATTTACTACACGTCCCGTAGTTCAGTATGCACTGTGCAAGGTTACTATGTATTGTATATTATGTTATATGGATTCTAGAAAAGTGCTAACAAATTAAACCATATATAATTATTTCTAGGTTAAACCGTAATAAACGTTGCTAGCTAGAATTCACTCTGTCGGTGTCACTGTTTTTTATGGGCAAGATAAAAAAGCATGTTCGTATTTGGATGATATATATTTGAAAGACAAGTATAATTATGAATCACGATCAATGGTTAAAATGTAATTCTTTCTTCTAAGTGCATAATCCTACTCTGGAGCTTTGTTTGGTGACTATAATATGTACTCACATTGGCAAGAATGACTACACTGATTAATTGGCTAACATTGATTATCCAGTCGCTAGTAGACACTACCGTTGTTACGGTTTTGCTTGGTCTGGTATGTGACCTTCATGTCATATTATCGGTCACGGATAATTTGTGAGTGAGCGAGTTTATTTTCTAAAATATGCATAACGAAAATGTGCATAACCATTTCCTCAGTCAATATCTCTGTCTCACAGTGTGTATTCATCGTTCGATAAATGTAAATTTTTCACTGAAACAATTTGTTTACAATGCACCAATGAAATAACTTAGATTTAGAATATATGGATCTTTTGCTCAAACGTTTCTTTTGATTTGTGTAAAAATGGCATATTATATAACGCATAGCCATTCTTACCATCACCAGTATACAATGTGAATGTGATGACTATGATATATTCTTGTAAGTTATAGGTACTTTACTGATAGTAAATATTCTGTACAACATTTTAGTAACAAGTTAGTGTCACAACATTATAAGGTGGCACCTGCTTAGGTACTGTTGGGTATGTTTAATATTTGTACTCAGCATGGTGCCCGTGAAGCATGCAAACAATCAGCCTGTGTTGGTGTATTTTATTAGTTATTCTCTGTCGTGCTGCTGTATTTTTGTAGAATAAAAGTTACTTGACAACTCAGTTTCAGCACACTAACACCGTCTTGACTAAAGCTACTTTAACGTTATTTGCTGAGATGCAATTATTCATTGCAAGTGCTTGGGTGGATTGGTAAAAGACATGTTTACGTCAATAGTTCAACATTATGAGTTAAATCTTAATCTATTATGGCTTGTCTTTTCTTAGTTGAAGACTTCTCAAGATGCCTTACACATCACACACTTGGCAGATATGCTCACTTAATTAAACACCAACTCTCAACTCTATTTGAAGCCACATTGCCATTACTGCATGAAACTTGGATGCTACTCATGCACACTTCTACCACAGTCGTATATGCTCGTTTACAATTATACAATGTGGAATGACCGAAATAGCCCGGGCTTCAAACATAGTCCAATCCCAATCATCTTGTTGAAAGTCCAGTGCTCTACAATTGTGCTACCATACCTTATTTTGAACTTTTGCTCAAATCATCTACATCAGAATGCTGTTCTAATTTTCTGTCCATGGCTATTAGGTTCTGCATTTTTCCAGTCCATAGTGTTTGCAAGCATGCTCTCTGTTTCTGTCCCCATTGCTGTATCTCCCCCTTCCCTTAACTGTGTCAGTCGATACATGTGACAGGCTTAAAGCAATTCATGAAAATGCTGTTCCATACCAAATAATTTGCATTAGTAGTTTAAGATGTCTGTTACAACTTAAACAGGTGTTACAACTAGCCCCAGTCTCCCCTATTAAGCCAGGCTGACCAATGCATTTATAACATGGTAAATTGGATAAATAATACAATAAAGAAAACTTGTTTGTGCTGAAATCCCCAAGAACCTGAGTTCACCAGAACATCAATTCCAAAGGTTTATAAAGTCTATAATCAGTTTACAGTTTCAAATCATGAACAGTTTGACGAGGAGGTAATAAAGCAAGGTCAAAAAGGTGGGTCTTCGTGTGACACCAAAATGTTATATTTCCTGTACTGACTTAACACAGTTCCACAGGGGTAGTGTGGCAACCAAGAAAGTCCAAGTTCTCACGTTTCTTTTAACTATGGGAAAAATAGACCAGAACTAGATGATCAAAGTTGTCTAGGCTTTCTTGCAGGTGTGACCAGTGAATGTAAATATACATGTAGCTTAGATGAAATACTGTTCTGTCTGTTTGGGCCATGTTCTTGTCGAATTCACAACTTGTGGCTACAGAAATAAACTTGGCTTTCTTTGTCATATTCTACTGTCACCGTTCCAAAGTTGGCATCTGATGCTACCAATCTGTTCTAGGGCTTCTTACATTTTTCCTCTGCTCAAAGTTAACACTTCTCTTTCAGGTTGGCTAGTAATGCAGCTTCCCACGGTGTATCTTAAATCTACAATAAAGAACTTATGATATTCTATGACATTATCTCTAAGACTTTGTCACCAATCTCGCACAAAAATAATGCACTAGGAGGAAACAAAATGTTGCATGCCCACAGCCTATGGGAATAAAAAAACAGAAAAACCATTGGCAAGTTTTAAAAGAATTGTATGCGATATTTTACGAGTTACCCACCGTGAGTTTTCTATAGCATGTCATCAGTGTTTTTCACAAGTGAAATCGGTTGTTTGTATTAGTTCACGGTTGAGTGAATGTCAATTAACTGTGTCTTCAATCACATCCTGTTACTCCAAAACTCTATCTATACACTTCATGATAACATTCAGGCAACATCACAAAACCTGATCCCCATTGTCTGCTTTAGAAGGATGTTGCCATGTAGCTTAATTTTTTTCTTTTGGCTGTGTCATTTATCAGATAGGCAGTGTCACCTATAAGTTCAACTCTGCCGTTTAACTATGTCGGTGCCTAATATTACTTAAGCAATTTTTACAGAGTTGTCAGTACACCAACATACAAGAACAGCCTTTACATTTAATAATCTGCCAAATGTAGACAACCATCAGTGATTAATTGGTAGTACAACACTATGGGTAGTAGAACACTATGGGTAGGGCAACACTATGGGCAGTATAACACTATGTGTAGTACAACACTGGGTAGTACAACACTATGGGTAGGGCAACACTATGGGTAGTACAACACTGGGTAGTACAACACTATGGGTACTACAACACTATGGGTAGTACAACACTATGGGTACTACAACACTATGGGTAGTACAACACTATGGGTACTACAACACTATGGGCAGTATAACACTATGTGTAGTACAACACTGGGTAGTACAACACTATGGGTAGGGCAACACTATGGGTAGTACTACACTGGGTAGTACAACACTATGGGTACTACAACACTATGGGTAGTACAACACTATGGGTACTACAACACTATGGGTAGTACAACACTATGGGTACTACAACACTATGGGTAGTACAACACTATGGGTAGTACAACACTATGGGTAGTACAACACTATGGGTAGTATAACACATAAAGCTATGGGGATGTTCACAATTGTCAATATTTACCTATTCAGACAAAGCGCACTAATTCTCAGCCCCCTCCCCGAATTAGTAGTTTAAAATGTTGATAATTTAATGACATACAATACAATAACATCAGAATATGTTTGCATACATTTATCTCCAATAATTATGTTCAAGCTTTGTGGTGTTATATAGATAATTGTCTTCCACAAAGGTGTGAATTTTCAAGATGTCGGACAGCACCGCAACCCCCCCCCCCGTTAGTACACTTTGTATGAATAGGTAAAAGTCAACAATTGTGAATGCCCTTTTAGTGCAAACTCTCAAGTGAGAAGTGGGATTGTCTTTCAGAGTTCACAAGAAATTAGTTATTTACATATATGCCCTATATATATTTCACACTTCATGAGAAATTAATATTTTCAATTCAGAAGGTTATTGAACATAGTGAACAGTTACCATTTAGGGTGTTTAAGGTACAAATGTTTATTCAACGATGTAGCCCATGCGTGTTGCGCCTCATCTTTGTGTTGACCCATACATATTAATGCCATTCGTTTAATTAAGTGGTTAGCAACCCAGTGTTTATGAATTCATTTACAACGTCCCAATGCTTCTCTGCAGGAACTTCAAATTAACTTAATGAGACCAAAATACAGGATATCCAGAGCAACCCTTTCAGTGCTTATATAAAGACGAATGAATACAAAGAACTTTTCTTAGCGAGAAGTTTTAAAGGGTAAAATAGGCTGTTTGATACAGTAAAACTTATGTACAGTAACAGTGGGAATGGCGTATGTATATCACAGACAAGTGTTCTGCAATTGTAGTCTACTTTTGACATTCTCATTAAAGATGCAGAAGTGAAGGCTGTAAATTAAAAAAAAATTTTTTTTATGAAAGTTACGTATGCATGCACACAAGGTAACTATACAATTAATAAGATAGTTGTTAACTTGTATATGAGCATTACACATCAACTTTCCTCATGTCCACTCACAAGAAAGTAATTCATAATATGTGAACTACATGCTCTACGATATCGACTGTATTTGTAGAAATAACAATCGAGTGTTTAAGTGGGAGTGATGTTCCCATAATAAAAAAATTTAAATGTAAAGGGGTGTAGATTCATCTTCCAGCTGCTGGTTGATGTCAGTAGCGAGGTCATGGATGTGCACTTTTCTTGTAGATTGACGCAATAAGAGAGGTCACAACTAAACTATGTCTGTTCTGAGGCCGCGCCACAATCCCATGGTGCCATTGTCTCTTCTCTGGCAATCCTTTAATTAACGCTTCATGGCATTTGCTAATCCGCGCATTGATCAGAGATCAGAAATAACTCTGCAGGCACTCCATAAATGAGCTGTCTAAAAGAGTGTGGCTTACTAGTGTATCGTTGCCAGGCAACCACTTGGTTCTTCTCAGATATAGCTGATACTGTATATACTGGTGAGGTAGGATTAATTGCAGATGTTCCAATTACATAAACAGTGTCTGGGTCACTGGTCATCAATCTAGGACAATGACTGTGTGTGCTTTCAATCTCTCCCATCACTGTAGGAATCTTAACTAAAATAGGCATTAGCTTGTGGTCTCATCATATGAGAAATTCTGTTGCAATGGACACCTTGCTGTAGTGAACCACTGTCTGTAAATGACACATTTCTCCTCAAGTCTACAAGTTATTTCTTATAAATTATATGCATGGTTCGCTGCAGAACACAGAACCACAACCAGTTAGCAAAGATGTTACTTCTGAAGACAATGAATGGTATTTTACAAAACCATTTCTGCATAGATATAGATGCACCAATATATATATAAATATATACATGTATGTAGGGGGGGGGACGGAGGCTAGTTGTAACACAGGTAAGATGTAAAATATGTCCTACAGTTAAAACTACTAATGCAAATTAGTTTGCAAGGTTGCAGTATGTTCATCAATGGTTTTAAGTGTGATATCATATGGATCCGTTTACAACGTAACAATGGCACCATTTGAAAGAAATTATGGTAATTTATTATGGTGGCTGGAACAGCTATTCTTTGCTAGTTTTGAATTGACTAGTTTCAGTATAAGTTTTTAAAATAACTATTTCTTCACAAATTATAGTTGAAATAATATTCCAGATTAATAAAACTTCATTTATTTGGTGCTATCTCATGATCTTAAAAACGGCAGTTACAAACTGCCCTGCTTCGGGGTAAATTGTAACACTATGCACTTGCTGTGGGAGATATTTGTGGTTTTGTTGGTTTTGAAAACGTTTTGATTGGTTAATAATATGAATAGCAATCCTGAAATATGCTTTTTTTGCACTCACTATGCGTGCATGCGTGCATTGCAAGCACAATCTTTCCAGGATCTAACTTTTATCAACAGTCCATCCTGTGGACATTTGTTAATTCCACTAACATATTCTTCAGAAGATTGCTGCTCTAAACCAAACTGTTCCGCATGCATCACCTTGACATCAAACAGGCGTGTTAGCATGAGTGTCAGTGCTCATCAATTTAATACATATGTACATACATAATCCTGTAGTTGCATTTTGTTGCTCTCCAACCAGGTACAATGTATAAAAATGTTATATCACACGGTCTGAGGATGATGAACACACAGGGTTGTTTGTGAGTGGGGATGAAGTCCGTTTGAGGTTGTTCTAAGCAGGGGATGAAGTATATCTAATGTTGTTCTGGGAAGGGGTGAAGTATGACCAGGGTTGTTCTGGGAAGGGGATATAAATTTGTTTAGGGTTCTGGGGAGGGGATGAAGTATGTCTGGGGTTGTTCTGGAGAGGGGATGAAGTCTGTATAGGGTTCTGAGGAAGGAATGAAGTCTGTCTAGGGTTGTTCTGGAGAGGGGATGAAGTCTGTCTAGGGTTGTTCTGGGAGGGGATGAAGTCTGTCTGGGGTTGTTCTGGAGAGGGGATGAAGTCTGTATAGGGTTGTTCTGGGAAAGGGATGAAGTCCATCTAGGGTTGTTCTGGAGAGGGGATGAAGTCTGTCTATGGTTGTTCTGGGGTGGGAGTGAAGTCTTTCTAGGGTAAAATGGTTCTAGGGTTGTTCTGGGAGTGGATGAAGTATGTATGGGGTTGTTCTGGAGAGGGGATGAAGTATGTCTGGGGTTGTTCTGGAGAGGGGATGAAGTATGTCTGGGGTTGTTCTGGAGAGGGGATGAAGTCTGTCTAGGTTTGTTCTGGGAGGGATGACGTCTGTCTAGGATTGTTCTGGGGTGGGAGTGAAGTCTTTCTAGGGTTGTTCTGAGAGTGGATGAAGTCTGTCTAGGATTGTTCTGGGGTTGGAGTGAAGTCTTTCTAGGGTTGTTCTGGGAGTGGATGAAGTATGTCTAGGGTTTTTCTGGGGAGGGGATGAAGTCTGTCTTGGGCTGTTCTGGGGTGGGAGTGAAGTCTGTTTAGGGTTGTTCTGGGGATGAAGTCTGTCTATTCAGTGTCATGTAATGAGAGGCCAGACAAGGTGAGTGACCTCAGTGAATCATCAGGCATTCAGCCTAGACCCAGCATCATCCTGCTAATGCAAACAAGAAGTTGAACCTAATAAGTATGACCAGGGTTGTTCTGGGAAGGGGATATAAATCTGTTTATGGTTGTTCTGGAAATGGAATGAAGTCTGTATAGGGTAGTTCTGGAGAGGGGGGGGGTGAAGTCTGTATAGGATTGTTCTGGGGAGGGGATGAAGTCTGTTTAGGGTTGTTCTGGAGATGAAGTCTGTCTGAAGTCTATTCAGTGTCATGTAATGAGAGGCCAGATAAGGTGAGTGACCTCAGTGAATCATCAGGCATTCAGCCTAGACCCAGCATCATCCTGCTAATGCAAACAAGAAGTTGGATCTAATTAGAACACTCTCAGGTGTCCATGCCATTCCTCCATTATCTCCCACAGGGTTGGCCTCTGCCAGAGTGCCCTCATTGGGTTTCCCAAGCTTCCCTGTGCTGAATTAGTTTTTCCAGCATTAATGCTTTCCAGACCATCCCAATCACCAGATAAATTTTCTCATGTCTTCCTTCAGGTAAACAAATGGCGCTTTAATTACGTCTAGCGTTTTAGGAATTCTTGATATAATGTACAACCAGGGCTCTTGTGTGATATATGGGGATATTTATGTTGTCTTGATGATGATTTCAGCAGTTTCTATGTTTTGACATTCAGCAGCGACCAGCTGGGTTTTACAATCGTGTTTTATGGCTGTAACCCATTAATGTAAATCATGCCCAAGCAAAGCAGTTGCTTAGAGGAGGAACAAGTGCCAGAAACAGAAGCTCTGCTGAAGTTACTGGGACATAAAATAGTTGTTTGCATGGTTAACCGATCGGCTTTTGGTGATCCGAGATGGCTATTTGTATGGTCATACATGAAGAAAATTTGCAGTATTCAAAAATAATTTTTTTTATGCCATCATTAAATAATTTAGCTTTTTTGGATGTACAAATGATGCGGTTTTTGCAGTGAAACTGTTGGTTGCTCTGTTACAATTTTAAAATGCCCCAAAAACTTTTACACTAGATACTACGTTATGGTAAAAAGTCAATTCTGTCCATCTGCAACATGATTAAAATTATGAACAAAAGATGTTTGGCATTACATGTGAGATTTAATTTTCAATGTCCGACCACTTTCAGAAGATGTATATCAAGAGCAACATCAAGAGCAAAAATATCTAATAACAAAATATCCAGACATTCATAATTTCATTGCTTGACACTCTCTCTCCCTCCCTCCCTCCCTCCCTCTCCCTCCCTCCCTCCCTCCCTCCCTCTCCCTCACTCTCCCTCCCTCCCTCCCTCTCTCTCTCTAGAGTTCAAGTGAACACCTCACTCCAATAAGTGGAGGTGGAAGATCCATCGAACCCTATTGTTTACTGCACTGTTTGCAGGTTTCCATGTACACAAAACACCTCTTCAGCTGACTGATCCCTGAAAAGGGTATCACAGCCCACACGCCTGGCAGATAAGAAAACATCTCCAGTATTTCAATACTATTTAGCAGGTCCATTAAGAACAATTATTGCCCACAGGGCCACATACAAAGGCACCAGCGACTGGAAGGCAGAATTTGGTCTGTCCAATTGTCTGTGTGGTGTTATTCTCCACCTTGGGTGAACAGACTTACACTCTGCATTGAGCAGGAGAAGCCTCCATCTCTATTACTGTTGGTTATCAGTGTCAATGGCCGGCTCTTAATTGGGTTGGGGATTTTACAAGAGTTCCTGTTTTGCAAAGGAAAAAGGCTCCAACTGAGCCGGATCAATATTACCACTGATGTGCAGGCATTGGAAACACATCGCTAATGACTGCTGCCGAGTGTCACATGCAGACTGTTGAAAAATGCAAAGCCATTTGTATGGACTGTCCAGATTTGGATGCACTTCAAAATGACCATCCTTTCATGCATGTAGCTGAAACCTGAGTTGTATATCTGACATGCTTGCTTAACTAGTTTGTGGATTTTCTTGGTAACTTGAGTCCAGCCTAACCTGTGTTTTTGGTGTACTCTGGCCCATATTTGCCTGCATGCTTCTACCAGGCAATGGATTTGCCATTTAGCCCATTTATCAGCAGACATTTATAATATTCCATATGTATACAGTTGCTTCTGACTATTAGACTGTGTTAATCCAATATTTGCTACTCCCGTTTTTTCCCTGATGGTAATGTGGTTTTAAAATGAAATACTTCAATGATTATTCATAATGGTTGTCCATATTGTGTTCTCTGAAATTCCTCACTTTTGGAAGAATATGACGGGTACTTGTCCACCTTGTGTTTAGGAGTGGAAGAATATGACGGGTACTTGTCCACCTTGTGTTTAGGAGTGGAAGAATATGACGGGTACTTGTCCACCTTGTGTTTAGGAGTGGAAGAATATGACGGGTACTTGTCCACCTTGTGTTTAGGAGTGGAAGAATATGACGGGTACTTGTCCACCTTGTGTTTAGGAGTGGAAGAATAAACTTGCACTGATTTTTTTATTGTCCACTGTGCAAAACTGAATGGTTGGTGGTGGCTGAAGAAGAACGTGATCCTGGGAATTAGTAATGAGAAGAAGAAGTCCAGTTTGGTCGTGATGACTTGAAGGTTAGACGGATAAGGATATAAATGTCTTTGTTGGCTGGAGATGATGAAGATCAAACTGCATGAGAGGCTGGTGCCCCAAAGGACTTGAAGAGGTTTCGGTGGGCAGTACAGTGGGCATGTGATGACCAAAATAAATTTTTCCTTTCGTTTTTTAACCCTTGGGGACATGATTCATGAAAACACAAATTTTCTGGTCATGCTTTAACCATTAAGAACATTACATCAAAAGAACGTTTAAATTTACTTTTTCAAAATGTTTTTTAAAAACTTGCCCACGTGAAGGCACTAGCTTTTCAGCCAAGTAGTGGCAGTCAAGGGGTGATGCAGCCTCCTTCCCCAACATTGCACTCATTAACCTTGAGTATAATTGAGGGTAGTGAGACCCATGAACCAATTAGCACCAATTAGACCCACAGGTATCTTATGACTCAACCCTTCTGTTTACAGTTCCATTAGTTAGCCAGCTGTATTCCTGCATAGTACAGAGGTGCACAAGATCATAGACATCTTCTGAATACCTTTATGTGGTTATGATTGTTAGAATGTCTGCCGTTTGGGAATGCAGAAGGTGCTCTTTCCAAGCAGTTATAATTAAAATAATATTGAAAAATGGTAATAAATTTTGGGTTTGAAATCAATAGTTGGAATCATCCAGTACGTCAGAAGTAAATTAGAAAAAAAATTATTTCCTGATACATTTTTCCTACCAAAATGTGTTACTTTCTTTCTGTTACTTTTCCCTGTCACTTTTTTCCAATTATCAGCTACAACAACTAAACACACCACTGATAGGCCTCTCACGGGTTTGCATGGAAAGTAAAATGGCCGAACAATGCAACAATGCAGCTCAAATCGTGCGCACATTTTGTGATGTCGTAGGAATACAAGCAATTATGGTGGTCAAGCAGCAGGTGTACAAAGGATTCTAACACAGTATCTACATTTACCACTAAATATTTTTTCTTTGCATTTTTGCATAATGTTTGATGATAGTTATGGTGTGTGTTCTGCTTGCAAACACTGAAGACAACAACAGTGGCAGGATGTGTGTCTGGAAAGAAGAACAACTAAACTTATCTGAAACCTAATATCCCTCAACAATGTAGAATGTTGAAAAGTGTGCATTGTAAACACTGGATACCAGATTAAAATGACATGAAGTAGCATTAGTAAAATAGAGTATAGTTTGGATATAATAAAGTAGGCCTACTCATTCTATCAAATGAGAATAAACGGATTGGAACTAATTATCTACTGACTGTGACTAGTGTGAATATGTAAAAAACCAGAACAGACATATCTGACGGGACAGCCCACACACACAGATGTAAAATTGTAAGATCTCCCCCTTAATCGTTTCCTTGTCTGCATTCTTCCTGGAACTTGCTGCTTTGGATGACAATCTTGTTAGTCTCGTTAAAATACACAAACCGTCCATTGTACATGGATAAATAGAGCAGCATATTCATTAGAAATGACTTTTTAATGAACTTTTAACTACCAAAATAGAGAGAGACAGAGTGATAGCATAATATGTACTATACAGCCTCAGCACAACAACCATATTGTGTGCTGCTTTCTCCAAAAATATCATGTATGAACAGCTGGGTAATGGTTGGGATACAGTTAACACAGGCTGCTGGCAAGATGGAGGTTAGAAGGGGTTGCAACACTTGACAATTAATTAATATATATCTGGCACAGCCTGAGGCAATGGTACTTAAAGTTTGCTGCTCTGTGAGCCAGGCATTCTTGATGTCTCTGACTGATCAGATCTGTAGCACTAGCTGCAGGATAAATAATGTACACGAAGACCCACTTACCCTAGACACCCTACCCCACCTGCAAGCAATCACCCCTTCACATGATGTCTAGGTCGTCCAAAATGCTAAAAAAAATGGGGTTATCTTTGTTGGAATCCTTTCTGTATGTTGTATAATGCCTCCATTCCTATAGCTGGGAAACTGTCAGTATAGTTTACAATCGCAGAAATATCAATTACGTAGTGAATTAAAGAACATGAATACAGTTTGTATGTAATAATCCTGGAAACTGTGCACTTGTAAAAGAAAATCTCAAAAATATATGATTACTTTTTTATTAGATTTTCCTACAAAATATATTTTAGTACGAGTAAAGTGTGGCCTTGCTTTTTATGAAATATATGATGCCTATGTGTGCGTAATCCAAACAAATACATTTTTAATAAGTGACACATTTTCGAAATATTCTTGGACTTGTAAATACTGTTATCATTGAGAAAGCAAGCTATCACCTGACATAACATACCCGCCCACACAAACATGGACAGCAACAGGTCCAATCTCACAACCCAAATCCCTGCAAAACTGTTGCTAATGCTGGGCCCTGGAGTGTAATTAGTCCCCTGGGTGTAACCCCATCTGCAAAGCTGTGGCAGGATTACTTACAACATCTGTGATATATGGTTATTGTGTGAGCAAAGCCAGCCCTCCCTGACTTGGGGCTTTATCAGCCAGCCACTGATTAGAGTTATGGGCATTAATTAAGCCTGCCTGAGCTTATCAGTAGGAGGAGGGGAGGGCTGCCTTTCACAGTGGGACACTGTCATCCCCTGGACTGATTGGGACCAGCTGAGTGGAAAACTTCTGGGTATCTGCTCTCTGGTGGCTAATTACAAACACATGTAAAGTGGCACAAGTGGTCAATCTTTCAAAATATCCTAATGTAAACTGCACTGAAACACTGGCCAGTAACAGTTGACAATATTGAACTGTATTGTCCAGTAAAACCACTCCTTACAATCACTGACCAGCCTAATTGGGATTGGATTAGATGTGTGGGAAACTTGGTCTTATTCTTAGGTACATATCTGATATAATGATGTTTACTTCTGCAAAACCAGAAACACAGAGTGCTCCACACAATCAGACCTTTGGAGTACACTGTGTGTAGTGTGTGTCTTTATAAAGCAGTAGTCGTAGGCCCCATTTAGAATATTGCATACCAGCATATAGTGGTCATATCATAAAGAGCACAGATTAAGTTGGAAAGAATACAAATAACAAGTAACCAGATCTTAGCAGTGGGTACACACAAATGAATAATTGTTAACTCGTTCTCCTTATCCATGTGAAATCACCAGCTTCTTGTTTTGGATGACACTCTTATAATTATAAAATCTGTGGAAGAAATGGAACTGACTATTTATAAATATAAGAAGTCTTCAGTACAATAATTCCCTGTTATCATTAGAACATTATTATTATCCGAATTATATGTATAAATTCATGTATTCAAGTTTTGGATATGGTTTATTATTTCTATGCATGATGCATGTGTACTTTATTACTAACGAGTAGAACTTCCCTAGAGCTGTTGATAATTCCACAACAGCAGTAGTTTGTATCAGTCCTTGACCACTGAGAAAGTTTATTTCTGTCAAAACCATATTCATTCTCAGGATTTGTTCCCATTTCATTAAAGTACGCACCTGTCACTGCCTGTTGTATCTTCTTTCTGTACCCTTCAAACATTATAGATGCTTGTTCTGTACATAACAGCCAGTGAAAGGCATTAATTTCTGCAGCTGACACTCAAGTGTTTGCACAGACAGGCACTCTTGGGCTGACCGAGAAACTTCAGCTGTTCCACAAAAAAACATTAAGCATAATTCGTTGGTGTAATCATCTTGCAGATTAAAGGCGTCACATCAATATCTGCCTCATGCGTTGACAGTTACTAATAATGTAGCATGCATTATTTGAGATAATGTTGACATTAAAATTGATGCTTCTCACAGGTGTGACACGTCTGATCCAGGTATGCCTAATTATTATATGTTGGGAGACATTCACGAATTACACAATGCTGGTTTCATCAAACCTTCACATCCCCATCTTCACTAAACTAGAATATCTTCAGAAATATATATATTTCTGATTCAGCAGTAGAAACAAAGGCAGAATGGCATCAAATGTGAATCCGGTATTTGAAAACCTAGATAAATTCACAGTGAGAACTGTTTTTAAAAAAGGCTAGTTTTTCCAACTGAATGTCGACAGCCAACTGCTCCTGTTTCCCAATGCATTGCTGCCATATGGCACAGATCTTGACTCCCAAGTCTGGGAGTCATTACTGTCTCCAGACACCCAGGGGGGGCACCTGCTTGCACTGACCAGGGTCCAGTGTTGACACTATGACTGAAGGCTGCTTTTATAGCATTTGACAGGTTTTTGACCTGTCTCCCCAGCAGGTCTTCCTTATCCCTCTCATAAGGCACATCCCACCATCAGTGCCTAATCACTCCCTCCACTGGAAACCCAATGACAAGGGTTGGTTCTGCCAGTAGACTATAGCAACAGAAAAACGAAGGCATAAATCACAAAGTTCTTGTCTGAAATGAGTTTTAATTTTTATACCAAATAAAAATTTCTAACACATGTTAATTACTATCCCCAGATGCACGTAAATTACAATGAAATAAAAAGTGTTAATAGTTAATTTGGTTTATAGATAAATGAAGACATAGCTTGTAATAATCACATTTAAATATGTACAAATTCATCCATAAGTTAATGGTAATATTGTACTGATTTCTACAGACCATAATTATAAGCTGTTTGTATTTTTAAGTTTTATAGTTCTCCTTTTCAACATACTTCCAGACAGTGGTTTTACCAATCAGAATATTAATTTGCCTAATTTGAATGCATACAAGCCGGGGCATTTGTACTCAACAAATGTGCTTCAACTGCATGGAATTACAAAGGTTTTTTCTACTTCAAAGCCAGAGACAGGTGTTACAAAAAACACTATTTAGACACATAATTAGGTAGCAACTCCGTCCTTCAATAGGCTATTCAATCATAACAATGGTGGATTTGTGAGTAGGGGATGCCTTTAAATTAGCAGGAGCTACGAGAGTTATTAATGATTTCTCTAAACAGTTTGTCTTTGGACAACTCGGCCTGTCATTCCAACACATAGGAGCCATTTGTGTGACAGCTTGTTAGTTATATGCCTGCAACCAGAAATCCATTAACCCCACAGTCATGTCTCTATCAGATTATATTGTTATGTTCTATAATGCCGCCTGTATATCAAAAGTAAACACTGTGCCGCTGTAACCTTGCCAAGCCCCCCAAGGTCTGAAGTGTCACACCACCTCTGTCCCTTCAGGAACCAGCCAGCCGGTCAAAGCCCATCCTGACCTATCTATCAAAATTAATACTACTTATTCAAGTCATTAATCATACATCACAGTTGCTGGAATAATCAATTGGTAGCATCATCCGGAATACACAATTTCTCATCAATTACATTCGCCATGACTGATCTAATCAGACCTGATGTGGCTGCTGTGGGTGACCATCATGTCACTGTTGCCACGCTGAATGAAGCCATCTCATATCCTGCATCTTAGAAACTCTGTCTGCATTATTAAAACGTGTAGATAACCAGAAAATCGGGCGTTGTTCTCGCTCAGTCAGTCGCTAACTTTGCCCAACTCCTCACTAAGATTTCTATCAGCATCGCGCAAACAAGGCATAGTCACGCAGTCTCCTGTTTGATTCATGCGCAAATATTAAGAAACTTGACGGACATTTGATGGCCAATAATATTTATTGCTGCCAGGGCTGGTGGCGGCAATTGATGGTTGAAACTGACAGGATGTCAGTATGAAGGACATGTGGATGTCTCAAGCACAGAGAGGTGTCTGACACAAGTGTCTACTGAATGTACAAAATTATGAAGATTATAAATTATGAAGATTATTACACTCATTTAAGTTGGTTTTTTAAGAGATAAAGGAACTCAAGAGCGTCTAAAAAATAGGTTAAACAATTAATTAAGTTACAATATTATGAATGAAAAGTTCAAAAGAATAACATTTCAGTGTGTCCTGCAAGAAAGCAGACAGCAGCTACTAAAGTTACCTGTTGGTTAGTAAAAGCCACAAAAACAGCTGCTGCTGAACTGCAAGATCACGGCAGTAATAGTGGTGACACCTAGTGGACATTGGCAGAACAAGAATGAGTGTAATCTTGTCTGGAGAGCAGTGAATATTCAATGTCGGACATTACTGCATATTTCTGATAGGAATTTTTTTTTTTTACCTAACACATCTGCTGCTGTATTGTATACAGCTTTCAGGCTGTCATATATGTTTTATTCCACTAAAAAAAAATTTATTCATGATAAACCTCATAAAACATACATTTTATCTACCTAAGGGTCATGATTATAATTTAAATATTTCCACCATTAAGAAAATTTCATTATTTGTACATGTGCAGAATTTATACAGTACAAATTAAAATGTAAACTACAACAAAACATGACATTGAGAACAGTGAATTAGGTTCAGAAGCTGACAAAGAAAATATGTCTATATGCAGTAGCAGACGTCTCTAACACATGCTTTCCTGGAAAATATTTCTTGGTTAAGTATGCACCTATCAGTGTTAATCCATAGAGGGAGACTGGATCTTAACAAGGTTTAGACAAACTGTCAAAAATAATGTCAAACTGACAATTTCTAAAATCCCTAGAATGTTCTCAAGATTCTATGTGTAAATCCAAACCAGTTGATATGAAAGATACAAATGTGACAATTTTTACAGTAAAATCATGTTATAATATATTTATTCTAACATCTTGGCCGCCCAAAACTGTTCTAATGAACCAAATTTTTTCATATAACTTGCCAATTATCTATTTAAATTTTCTATAGATTTGTATAGAACATTATAGATATCATATTAGAATATTGTGTAGAAAACCACAGAATACTACAAATTATATAGCTGTCGCAAAAAAGCCTATAGAATATTGAAAAAAAAATTTATTTACATTTTTTTAATGGGTACCTTTAATACTCAAATTTGTAAATCCCAGGGGTGCAGAGATCTTGGGGAGACACTGGCAGGGGCATTAAGTTGGACAGCTGTCCTTCCACGAAATGTTCTCCCAGTGCCAACTGTGTCATCTGAACGTAGCCTTCCGTGATGCAAGGACGTGCCATGGGTTGACATCCTCGCAGCTGCAGCCAACGAGGTGCAAACAAAGCATCAGGAGACCTCCATGCCAGAGTCTCAACATGACTTCAGCATTAATGGCATCGCTGGCTTCGTGACGAACCGAGCAGACGCAATTAGAAAAAACTGTGCGCTATTCGCTCGGTACTGCGTGCGACCGCCGCTTTTAATTGAGTAATCTTTAAGGGTGCGCGCACTATTAAAGAGTGCTGTAATAATATAATTCAAGCTGAAATTAGAAATGGCATTAGGCACGGAATACTTTCCATTTCCAACTCATTAATCCGCAACTGATTAGCACGCCCGAGCAAACGCATGTTGCTGGGCTGGAATGAGTTTTGTCGGCGACTGTGGACTGAGTGAATACTTCACTGGACATTCCATTACAGCTTTTTATCCGCAGCTGCATTATAGTGCTGCGTATCAGACACGTGCAAAACTGTGAGATCTTCGTTAATGCTGCTTTTGTGTGTGCCACCGGTCTACATAATCGCATCCATGCCTGTTGAAATGTACGATTCATGTCACATTTTGTAAATAAAATTACATTGTGACATTTTTATACAATTTATTATTCCAACATGGACATTATCCTGCCCTGATTAAATGTGTACTCAGTAAGAAAACCACAAAATCATGTTTTTTGATGTGGTATGAAATCTATGAGTACATGCAGTTTTTATACATGTTGCCTGCAACTCTGGAAGTTGAGACGAATGTATATGCCTAGTTGCCATTGCAGTTGATCTTACTAATGAACAAAACCACAACAAAACAATGTTTCCATGTTTATTATGAGCATACATACAATGTAGTTGTTCCTATATTTCATAGGTATAAAAATTTTGCTAAAACCCAGTGTTAGCAGATTTGTTTTTCCTGAATAGACAGACCAACTTATTGTAATAACACATATTGTGCAAACATCCTACAAGTGTGGGAGAGAGATAGAGGATGGACAACTTCCTGTCACAATCTTTAAACGTGTTTTCAAAATGCAACAAATAATCACAATCATGACTGCTGTTCTACAAAGGTTTACGTCTAACATATGATGAGAATGGAGCTTGGCACCAGAAAGAACTAAACTAACTAAACAATAAATGACATGGAAGCAACCAGGACTGCCTTTAAGTGGTGTTTATTGTTCTTCCCAGACAACCCAACAATATGCGTTAGAACTGTACAAAGGAAACTATGACTGCTGTG
Organism: Lamellibrachia columna; assembly: GCA_963662155.1. Classification (NCBI taxonomy): domain Eukaryota; kingdom Metazoa; phylum Annelida; class Polychaeta; order Sabellida; family Siboglinidae; genus Lamellibrachia; species Lamellibrachia columna. Next base: position 47,800,714 of record OY759267.1, read on the forward strand.
TAGCAAGTTGTCTGGGATGAAGTCCTTTGTGATGATCCCTTTCGCTGCTTGTCTCCTCTAATCCCAGTTATACACATGTGCCAGACCTCTATTAAATGGCACCTTTGCAAAGTATATCACATATGAATCGCACAAAATGGTGGCACAAATAATCTGAAAATTTTTTGTTTGCAATGTCAAACAATATAATTCTGTTGTCATCGAACACGCCTTTTTGTACATGTTTTTCATCTGCCGTTGTTTCAAATCGTAAAATTTGCATGCAACAACCGTAATGACGTAAATAACTAGTTCCGTTGGAATTGCACACATGTTCGATTTAACTATCATAACTGCACCTACTACCACCACTGCTGCATTGTAGTGGTGATAGTAAGTTTTCAGCCAAAGTCAAACCTGCTTCAAGCTGGCGACAGCTGCCTTTTGGGTCTCCTTCAATAATTTCTCTATTCCACCATCACCTTTCTCCCTAGCCAAACACAGACTTTCCCGATTGCAGGAACCTTGGCCTTTGCATGGTTATCACACAGTTGCAACTGTGTCTTCAGATCTCCCAGCAAGTCCATTTTAGATTACAGAAACCAAACTATGTAATGGTGTTCTGATGTCTGGCAGTTGTGTTTTAAACGTGTTTGGCAATAAAGTTTCGCTCAATTAACTTGAATCTGCTGTGGGTCTCTTCCAAGTGATGAAGTGCTAGCTACTTCGGTTGATTCATTCATATTTGTCTTCTTTGTATATTCATCGGCATCATTAACAAATACTGTTTTGAGAATCCCAGTAAACATTTCTGTGACATTGCTACTTTCATCCAACATCTTTCTTTTCAGTTCTCAAAAATGCAGTTGACATAGCAATGCACATTACAAGCATGAAAGCACCCTTTCACAAATCAATCAATCAAGTGTATTTTATCTACATTTATTCTTAGCTTGGTAAATGTATAATGCGTCTTTGCCATTTCCATCATCAATAAAAAGCCTTGTGGGAAAATTCCCCATGAGCAGGCAGCCAATGATCACCCTACACCAAAAATTAGTATGATTTTAGGTAACTGTAGAAGTTGCAGAGGTATTCAAAATCACTAAAATAGCTGTTGACAGTATTAACACAAGGCTTTAATTTCCGTGTCAGTAGTAGTTTGGGAAAAGCTGGTTATGCCACGTTGAATCTTCCTAGTGTTCTGTCATAACGTCATCTTACACTTGACTGAGTCGAATTAGTCAGCGTTGCATTGGTTTGTTTAATGCTTTCAACTGTGTATGTGCCATTAGCTCTGCCTCAAAGCACCCATGGCATTTCCAAATAAAAAAAAAGCCCACATACCTGGTTTACGAAGTAAAGATGACCACCTCTAAACCATCAACATCTTTGTCATCATCTTCTACAGCAATGTGGTGAACATTCTGTCAACTGGAACAAAGAAAACAAACTGCACGTTCTTTAATCAGACAAGAATTTTTTTTTTTGACCCATCATACATTTCACATAATACATATATATCTATGTTGAATTATAATTTTACATAATACAGGTGTATACGGTTGTAAGTAAACATGGTATATATTAAGGTAAATAAACAAATATTATCAGGAGACTCCTTTAACACTTTGATAGTCGCTATCGAGGAGCCACCTTACAAATTAAAATTAAACTAAATCAGTTGGTTAAACATATATAATTCTTCAGAGAGAAGAAAAAACACCATAATAATATCATCTCTGATTGTGTGCATGTGTGCGCACGTGTGTGTTCGTGTATGAATATCCTCACTTGATTATATGTGTTTGTAGCAATTTTGCCTTCTGCATGAATCTTGATAATGTTGTAAAGAATGAAGTTTAGCGTACTGAGCAAATCCATGTAAGCTGTGTGTATTAAGCTTTTCTTTAACTATAGTGGGAATATTATTAGGTAAAAATGGTAAATTATGCTGAAGACATTTCTTTACAAGTTCATGTTTAGTTTTAGTTTATAAGTGTATATTTTATTCTTGATTTGTGTATCATAATTATGTATGTCATAGTTAAAGATTATCCTCCAGTTTAGTAAATAAACTGGTAAATTGTTATGTGAATATTTATAATAAAATTTTAATTGTTGTAATTTAAGAATTATTTATATATTATTCTATTTGATTGAAAACACCAAGCCATGATGCAATAATTAATGCGTGGTACAATTAATGAATTTTATAATAATGTTTTAATTCATTGTGGTAACATGTTTTAATTTATTTAAAATACCAATCTTTTTAGAACATGCATTTGAAATTTTTTCAGTATGTCTTCCAGTGTAAATTAGATAAATTGATATTGTATTATTTGTAACACAAAGTGTAGCTCATGATAGCAGTGTATACAATAACTAGATCACGAGGTGGCCACACCCTTGTTAACCAAAGGTTATAACCCCTGGCGGAATCACCATAACAAACATGGATTTATGCTTTCTCCCATTTTCCGTGTCATCCAATCGGATTCGTTGCTACAAAATCACTTGATTCTGCAAAGGTTGCTCGCTTCAATGTTTCAAATCACAAATGCACGACATATCTGTTGTTAACAAAAACAATATTTCATATCCATATATGATACTCTGAACTTTATATATATATATATATATATATATATATATATATATATATATATATATATATCTCTGATTGCAAGTCGTGTATCGGCTTTAAAAAAGGTAAATTCTTATACAGTGTTGTATCCAGTCCTTGGGACTATTCAAAGCGTTTTACACTTCACCCGAGTGGGCGCGATAGCATACCGGTTAGAAGGCCGGACTCTCAATCGAGAGAACCCGGTTTCAAATCCCACTGCGGTCGCTTCGAACCTTTGGCAAGTTTGATCACCCCACGTTGCCACAGTTCACTCAGCTGTATAAATGAGTACCTGGCAATACAGACAGTGGTGGATATGTGAACGAATAGCCTTCGCGCAGCAATTGCAGCGTGGCTGAATACTTCCCAAAGAAGTTTAGATGGCCTTGGAATGAACAGGCCTGCCAGGGGGTGAAGTGTAAAGCGCTTTGAGCAGTCCTATGGACCGGATACCGCGCTATATAAGAACATACCTTTACCTTTACTTTACCCCCTGGCAGACCTGTTCATTCCAACGCCAACTTTATTTCTGTCTCTAGCCAGGTACTTAAGAATACTTGATGTAAACTAAAATCTAGTTGTTCTGCTCTGGTGCATCACTGGCTTCACTGGCTAGTGATTTGAAATACAAATAATGTCCATGGTATCTACCAGGGGTCAATCAATACCATAACCAATAGTGATTACTCATACGAAGACAGGTGGCCAGAGCAAACAATGATACAAAAATCATCAATTTCATAAAATTACACCATCGTAACTACAGACAACTAAAGACAATCACTCTATTCTCAACCATGCAAATCATGGCAATGACAATGGTAATGATAATAAACCCCTGTAATGATCCATAATGATCATTATGGGGTCATTAATGTTCATTGCAGTAATGTTTTTTCATATTTACTCTTGAATAAAGGAAAGGGAATTGATTCTTTCCGTGCAGCCCATTCCATGCAATAAACCCACATGGATGTGCTGGTCATCAGACTGGTATTAATGATCCGTATTCATACTGAGATGAGAAAAACCTTCATCATTGTATGTGTTTGTAACAAAGTTAGTGTCTAATCAATTATGATAACATCATATTTTAATAAAATCTTAGTGGAAAATATCTTAGTATAAGAAAGACAAACAATTGCATGAAAAATATAAAAAACAAGAAAGATAAGTCATTCATAGTGACTGAGAGGTTGACCTTCCTGTGTGCAGTTATTTTATGAGCTAAGCTAAACAAATAAAAAAATCATACAATTAAGATGCTCGTAACTTTGTTCCTATTATTCCCCCATTCTCAATCCGCAGACATGTCTGTGCCCAGTTTTTACAACACATTTTTATGCCAAGTTGTTTTCAATGAGTAGTCCTGAAAAAGGAAGATGGGAAACGAAAAAGTCCCACAAGACAACAATATTAAATAGAAAGTAATAATTTACACTTACTTTGGAGCAAAAATTTAAACGAATGTGAAGTTTTGAGCCATCTACTACAGACCTTGTTCATGCACTGATGACCTATGATGACCTATCTTCACCAGTGTCCCTGTAGAAAAAAGCCCCAGAAGTCATCACTAGGAAACTTCATGAAGATGACAACCTACCCAGCTGTACTGAACCATCTATCACACAGATAGTTGAGCTCCTTGACTTCTGTCTGAATACAACCTATTTCCTATATGATGATGTCTACTACCAACAGACAGCAATGGGCTCGCCCATACCCCCAGTAGCCAACCTATACATGGAACTTTTTTTGAAGAACTAGCCCTCTCTACAGCATCTCAACCTCCATCGCTGTGGCTACATTATGCGGATGACACATTCACTGTACTTCATGAGTACGACGTGGATAAGTTCATTGAACATATCAACAACATCAATCCACAAATTAAGTTTGCCATCGAGCCAGAGAAAGACCAAAAACTACCATTCCTGGATCTCTGCATGCACATACTAGATGATGTATCACCACAAAACTTACTATATATTATAGGAAGCCTACACACACCGAGTCACCGACCAATATCTCAACTTCAAATGACATCACCTCTTAATACACACACTCACCAACAGGGCACAGCAATACGTCACCACTGCTGAAGACAGAAAAGCAGGGCTCGTGCATGTCTGTAACGCCCTGAAAGCCAACAACTACCTGGAGTGGGCCCTTGAGGTCCCCCTCCCAGTGAGAAACTACCCGGAGTGGGCCCTTGAGGTCCCCCTCCCAGTGAGAAACTACCCGGAGTGGGCCCTTGAGGTCCCCCTCCCAGTGAGAAACTACCTGGAGTTGGCCCTTGAGGTCCCCCTCCCAGTGAGAAACTACCCGGAGTGGGCCCTTGAGGTCCCCCTCCCAGTGAGAAACTACCCGGAGTGGGCCCTTGAGGTCCCCCTCCCAGTGAGAAACTACCTGGAGTGGGCCCTTGAGGTCCCCCTCCCAGTGAGAAACTACCCGGAGTGGGCCCTTGAGGTCCCCCTCCCAGTGAGAAACTACCTGGAGTTGGCCCTTGAGGTCCCCATCCCAATTAGAAACTACCTGGAGTGGGCCCTTGAGGTCCCCCTCCCAGTGAGAAACTACCCGGAGTGGGCCCTTGAGGTCCCCCTCCCAGTGAGAAACTACCTGGAGTGGGCCGTTGAGGTCCCCATCCCAGTTAGAAACTACCTGGAGTGGGCCCTTGAGGTCCCCCTCCCAGTGAGAAACTAACCGGAGTGGGCCCTTGAGGTCCCCCTCCCAGTGAGAAACTACCTGGAGTGGGCCCTTGAGGTCCCCCTCCCAGTGAGAAACTACCTGGAGTGGGCCCTTGAGGTCCCCCTCCCAGTGAGAAATTACCTGGAGTGGGCCCTTGAGGTTCCCCTCCCAGTGAGAAACTACCTGGAGTGGGCCTTAAGGTCCCCCTCCCAGTAAGAAACTACCCGGAGTGGGCCCTTGAGGTTCCCCTCCCAGTGAGAAACTACCTGGAGTGGGCCCTTGAGGTCCCCCTCCCAGTGAGAAACTACCCGGAGTGGGCCCTTGAGGTTCCCCTCCCAGTTAGAAACTACCCGGAGTGGGCCCTTGAGGTCCCCCTCCCAGTTAGAAACTACCCGGAGTGGGCCCTTGAGGTTCCCCTCCCAGTGAGAAACTACCTGGAGTGGGCCCTTGAGGTCCCCCTCCCAGTGAGAAACTACCTGGAGTGGGCCCTTGAGGTTCCCCTCCCAGTGAGAAACTACCTGGAGTGGGCCCTTGAGGTCCCCCTCCCAGTGAGAAACTACCTGGAGTGGGCCCTTGAGGTTCCCCTCCCAGTGAGAAACTACCAGCCACAAACAAAAATAGTTCTAAAAAAACGAACACAAACCAACCCATGTTGGGAGTAACATATGTAGCAGGGCTATCAAAACGATGCAGGCAAGTCTTCAAGTCACAAAATGTGCACCTGTACCATAAACCCTCAAACACCCTTCGTTCTATGGTAGTTCACCCAAAAGATAAGACACAGAAAGAACACCAGTGTGGGACTATCTACTACATCACATGTGACAACAACAGCAGACACACATACACCAGTGAGACTAAATGAACACTCAGCCATAGGTTCAAGGAACACATGAACCTAGATAAACCTACAGGGGTAGGAGACCACTGCCTGGCCGCAGGACACTCAGTGTCCATGGACAACAGCAAGATCCTGGCCAGGGAACAAAACTGGCACAAGAGAAAAGTGAAGGAGGCAATCTACATCAAGCAGAGAGGCCCCATCATGAATTGAGACCAGGGATACCACTTACCTGCCATCTACAAACAGATTATTCCGCCATATACAACCAGATTATTCTGCCAGAATCTGAGCCACAACATAAGTCATCATTGAACAAGGTCCGCAGTTATAGGGTTGAAACGTCGCATTCGTTTAAATTTTTGCTCCAAAGTGTAAATTATTACTTTCTAATAGAATCTTGGAGCCATGAACAATATATTTCATAACAATATTAATGTTTTTGGCAAAGTTAATTTATGCTTGAAAGAATGATTACATTGGCAGAATAGATGAAATCTAAATGTAAACATCTCCTGCACACAGAAAGAGTCATTCAATAATGGCCACAAGGCAAAACTTATTTGCATCACTAAATGCCTTGCTAATGAATGCTATTTAAAAAAGCGTACTTTAATAATTTCAACATCTTGTTGATTCATACCCTAAGTGATCGTATTCCACAAGGCAGGTGTGCTACGCAGATTGAGATGAACATGCGACTGTTCTTCGTATCCGGTTGCCTTTTATTACTAACTACTAATGAGGAAATTAAAAACAGGTCATATATCATGTGATATGGTTTTGCCAAAATTCATTATATTTAATTTGTCTATTCACCTGCTTGCAAGGCTGACCGGGAATGTAGAGTCAAGTTACAGGCTTATTAGTGTGCTGGTTGTCCAGGGACAAGGCAAGGACATCAAGAACAAGGAAAACCTTTTGCAGGGAGATGTGATGCTTACCTGAGAAAAGGGGAACATCTCACAAGCACTAATCAGGTTGAGAAAAAATGTAGAAAAGATTTTATGCACCAGCTAAACTGTGTCAAATGCTGTGATATAATTCATAAGCCACATATTATTTTATAACACATGCTAGTGTCAACTAATGGATAATGTTACTGATAGGTGGGCGAGTTATTCTGGTTAGTGGGTGGGTGAGTGAGTGCGTGCATGCATGCGTGCATGCGTGTGTGCATGCATGCGTGCATGATTTCACTACCAAGTTTCATTTATTGTGGAAATCATTAGAAAATGAGAAATGCTGGTTATATTGTGACATCCATCACTGAAACACAAGTAAGAATGCGCGCCTATTGATTCAGATTGGGACACAGTCAGAGATAAAAATATAACCAATCTAGCAGAAAATTGTGTTAAGTTAATCAGGTAAAGATTATAAACGATATCTTAAAAGACATCAAAGTGAAACAGCTGTCCCTCATATAATTTATTTTATCATCTTCAGACTGACCACCAGATGGAGTAGCAGTCAAGAGATTGATCTACCACTCCATCTGGTGGTCAATCTCTGAAGATAACCTTTAATGTGTCACTGTAATACGTCATAGAACTTGGTGACTGCCCACTGTAACTCAAATATGGACAATGCAATTAACTGTGATGCACAATCAGTAATAACAATATTAATAATTCTCCTATTTAATCCAGGATACAGATAACTGACACATCTACATCTGAAAATGTCCAATATAAAGAGGTACCTTTTTGCTTTGCTTCAGTATTTTTTTGGCTTTGGCTGAAATACAGTAGGTAACGTGTGGTAGTACTGATACACATACATGTCTCGATTGTGTGTTATTTCTTTGAGGGAATCAGCTATCAACGAGTCATCCTAATAAACAACCATTGTCCACATTTTAATATTCTGCCTGAAAGAAGGTACAAATAAATGACTGACTTTATTATCAGATAATGACTAAATTTATATTACTAATAAGACTTAAATTAAATTCCAAAATCAGTATGTATACAAGGCTAATTATACATTCATGCACCAAAAAAATTAATAATTGATAATTTTTTTGTTTTACAAGACTACTAATCATTAGTGACAAGTAGAATAGACAATGTCCAACACATACCTACATTTCTATTCTTCTAAAACAGGTCTTTTCAGCCAAATAAGCAGCTGCTCTGGACAGATAATTTACTTGCGAACATCAAATCTGGAGAGACTGGAGTGATTAGAACTCTTTGGGGCTGAGGATGTGTTTTTGTGTTCGCTATGAGATGATTCGGTTGGAAGAAAGACTCACTTTCGATGCTATGTAATGAAAGAGCAATCAAAATATTACTTACGACAGATTTATTGAAATGGTGTGTATATTTAGCAGAAGACGCCGCACGAGGTAACGCTATCGCGCAGTGTCGATGTATACGGATGCAGGTTGAGTTACGTTTGAGGTGTCCCAGTGAGTCACCAATCCGGCTGCTTTTAATGAAGGCTTGGTCGCTTAAGTAGGCAGATAGATAATTAGAAACGAGATACTTCAGCACGTGTGGTTTAAATTAGACTGGCTTTATCACCTTATATGCCACTGTTGGTCTGATTTCCAAGAAGCAAAAACTAATAATTATCTTGCCTTTATCTTAATTTCTAGACTAGTCGATAAAAAGGGCAGACACGACATTCCATAGAAGTAAATTAGACACGATATCAGATGCCACGAGCCACGGATGGCTTCAAGATGACACTGTCATGGCGCTTGCTTGAAAACTGTCTGAGCGTTTTTAAGGAAATTCCAAGAACTCAGAAGAGCAGAAACATCGCACCTGAATGTAGCTAAATTATGCACTGAAACATGTGTAGCGAGGATGATCCAGTCATCTCCCATTAATGGCACCAGAATGCTCAAGCTTCTTTGTGGCATATCTCTGCTTAACCTTATTCTACCATTTCTGTCAGTGTCTCATTTATTTTATATCACATGTTCTGTTGCATTTCCAACATCCTTCTCAAAGTCAGGGTGCCAGGTATATCACTGACTGGAAATAAAGCCGTTTGAACTGGCTGGGTTTGACTGATTGGTGTGCTCTCTATGGTGAGTGGAAATAAAGCCATTGAAACTATTTGGGTTTTACTTACTAGTGTGCTCTCTATGATGAGTGGAAATAAAGTCATTGAAACTGGCTGGGTTTGACTGATTGGTGTGCCTTCTATGGTGAGTGGAAATAAAGCCATTGAAACTATTTGGGTTTTACTTACTGGTGTGCCCTCTATGATGAGTGGAAATAAAGTCATTGAAACTGGCTGGGTTTTACTTATTGGTGTGCTCTCTATGGTGAGTGGAAATAAAGCTATTGAACTAGCTGGGTTTGACTAATTGGTGTGCTCTCTATGGTGAGTGGAAATAAATGACTTGCAGCCATCCCAGTTTTTGTCTCATAAAATTTTTTTACTACTTAAATCCCCACATGCCAAGTACCTAGTATGGGGGAAGGGAGGGTGCGTGTGTGCGTGCGTGTGTGCATGCGTGCGTGCGTGCGTGCGTGCGTGCGTGCGTGCTATATTTCAGATGACACACTAAACACTGCAAGTGGTGCTTCTTTCTACCTGGTGTATATGCTAGGGGAAAATATCCAAACAGGAAGTAGCCATCTAATTAACCTACTGTGGTGGTCTCTATATGTAACCACAAAACAGCATAGGAGTCTCAGCATAGGTGGCCAAGACCAGACAATTAACCGACAGGAATATACACCCATGCAATGTACAATGATGAGCATAATATTGTAAGACAACATGTTTCCTAATAATAATGAATAACTACCAATAACTGATACATAATTCTGCCTCCAATTATTGTTATCAAGCAACAGCTATTGCCATCTTTGTGAGCCAGGGGTACATGGTAGTACTAATGCCATCCTTGTAAGCCAGGGGTACATGGTAGCACTAATGCCATCCTTGTGAGCTGGGGTATGTGGTAGTACTAATCCCATCTTTGTGAGCCAGGGGTACGTGGTAGTACTATATAATGCTATCCTTGTGAGCCAGTGGTACGTGGTAGTACTACATAATGCCATCTTTGTGAGCCAGGGGTACGTGGTAGTACTATATAATGCCATCCTTGTGAGCCAGGGGTATGTGGTAGTACTAATGCCATCCTTGTGAGCCAGGGGTACATGGTAGTACTATATAATGCTATCCTTGTGAGCCAGGGTACGTGGTATTACTATATAATGCCATCCGTCTGAACCAGGGGTATGTGGTAGTACTATATAATGCCATCCTTGTGAGTCAGGGGTATATGGTAGTACTATATAATGCCATCCTTGTGAGCCATGGGTATTGGTAGTATAACGCCATCCTTGTGAGCCAGGGGTAGTGGTAGTACTAATGCCATCCTTGTGAGCCAGGGGTAGTGGTAGTACTAACACCATCCTTGTGAGCCAGGGGTAGTGGTAGTACTAATGCCATCCTTGTGAGCCAGGGGTATGTGGTAGTACTAATGCCATCCTTGTGAGCCAGGGGAAGTAGTAGTAGTAACGCCATCCTTGTGAGCCAGGGGTAGTGGTAGTACTAATGCCATCCTTGTGAGCCAGGGGTAGTGGTAGTACTAACGCCATCCTTGTGAGCCAGGGGTATGTGGTAGTACTAAAGCCATCCTTGTGAGCCAGGGGTATGTGGTAGTACTAACGCCATCCTTGTGAGCCGGGGGTAGTGGTAGTACTAATACCATCCTTGTGAGCCAGGGGTATGTGGTAGTACTAACGCCATCCTTGTGAGCCAGGGGTAGTGGTAGTACTAATACCATCCTTGTGAGCCAGGGGTATGTGGTAGTACTAACACCATCCTTGTGAGCCAGGGGTAGTGGTAGTACTAATACCATCCTTGTGAGCCAGGGGTATGTGGTAGTACTAACGCCATCCTTGTGGGCCAGGAGTAGTGGTAGTACTAATACCATCCTTGTGAGCCAGGGGTATGTGGTAGTACTAACGCCATCCTTGTGAGCCAGGGGTAGTGGTAGTACTAATACCATCCTTGTGAGCCAGGGGTATGTGATAGTACTAATCTATAGCTACCCCTAGCCATGCATGGAAGTGTGCCAAATCATTTGTACTTCGTCCCAGTTGCTGTCTTTGTCAGTCATGATCATGGGAACTTGTCATTACCTGTCTGACTAGTGACAATGGGCCACAGCCAATTAAAGTTAAGTTTTAGGCAGGACTAAGGTCAACATTCTCGTAATATCATAATTAGCATAGCAACTGCCAAATATATGTTTCAATAGGTGATGTGTCAGGTGTAGGGACCCACTCACAACCCCTGGCTCATGAGGACGGCCAATCACCGTAATGTCAGTGAGTAACTGTATTACCTAAAGATACGGTCCCCTATGCCAAGGAAGCTACAGAGATGGTCCCTGGTCAGCACTGACCTGGCTCAGGTCAGCCCAATGAATATATCAGATAAAGCCAGCCAGGAGACACCAAGGAGTGAGTGAGCCAGTGAAGCAGACCCTCACAAAGACAGGCTTTGTTCTTGTACAGTTCCTGTCCCAGGTAACTCTCTAATTAGCAGGTGACAATGAATGACTACTCAGTGTTCCATACATAGTGATACATCCACCCCCAGCCAGGCCAGCTACTGGCAGATAAAGCAGGCCCTTTGTACTGCCAGTGAAAGCACACTCCTTGCTGGATAAAACAAAATGAATGCACTGCATCAATAATGGGTGTCAGGAGCCCATTATATATGCCATGGCAAGTAATCTTGTCACAACCAACCCTTGCAATTCCGATGAATCGCTTACCAATCATTTCGTGTCACCACATTTTAATGGAAGTCTGTCTCAATTTTGTTCCATTATGTGCCCTTTTTTGAAATGCATTTCCTTTTCGTTCCATGACTTGCCTTCACTATATGTATACATGCTGTTAGCTATTTGCAGTCTAACATGGCTTGCTGTGGGAATGGCTTAACAGTGGGTGAACACATGCCTACAGGAGAAGCTCAATGTATTTATATTTGCATTTTCAGACAAAATCAGTGTGTAGAATATAATGCTTTGAATATATATTTTAACTTCTCCAGACTCACTTTTCAAGACTCGCTTCTCTAGACCCACTTCTCTAGACCCACTTCTCCAGACCCACTTCTCCAGACTCACTTCTCCAGACCTACTTCTCAAGACTTGCTATTCCAGATTCGCTTCTCCAAAACCACTTCTCCAGACCCACTTCTCCAGACTCACTTCTTCAGACCCACTTTACCAAACTCACTTTTCAAGACCCACTTCTTAAGACCCACTTCACTGGAATCACTTCACCATACTCACTTCTACAAACTCACTAACTCCAGCTCAAAGTATTTGCATTTTCAGACAAAATCACTGTAGAATATAATGCTTTGAATATATATTTTAACTTCTCAAGACTCACTTCTCAAGACCCGCTTCTCAAGACTCACTTCACCAAACTCACTTCTCCAGACTCACTTCTCCAGACCCACTTCTCCAGACTCACTTCACTAGACTCAATGTCTCACTTCTCAAGACTTATTTCCATGAGCTAGTTTTCACGGATTAGTTTCCATGGACTAATTTCCACAAACTTCAATGGTTTAATTTCCATGGATTAATTTTGATGGACTTATTTTCAAGGACTACAGTCTCACTTTTAGACTCGCTTTCAGAGATTCACACTTCCAGACTCATTACAAACTCACAACCACAACCCAGACTCATTACAAACTCACAACCACAACCCACACTCATTACAAACTCACAACCACAACCCACAGGCTCAATCTTGACTCACATCGAACTGCTTTCCAAGCTCACACTGACAAAGTCACATCCCTAGACTTATCATTATATGTGCAAGACAGGTAATGAGTCTGACACCAATGAGTTTATGGTGTTCCAGACTCATCGTCACCCACTACACACTCCCTTCAAGAAACACGTGAACGAAGCAGCAGGAGATTGATCCGGAACAACAGGTTTGGTGACGACTCAGGTGAGACATTGCTAGAGCCCGTTGACACAATGAGACCAAGTATAGTTGGACAGGAACCACACACCTGTGAACATTAACATCAAGAAAAGCTCACTTAATTGTCGCCTGAATGCACAGCTTTTGATCAATGAGGATCTTTTTTCCACAAACGGACCGATGACTAAGCCCATAATTATACACGGGTGATTAATACTCCACCTTGGCGCTATGTCTGCAACTGGCAACACCTACAATGAAACACCTGTTTAGCAGGGTTTGCAGCCCCCCTCGTCTCCACAGCTACAGCCAGCCAACCCGTAAAATATTGGTAAACACTAGCACCTGTCCCCACCATGCTGAGTAATATTTGCCAGTTCTAATGAGAGGTGGGGCTAACTTAGTTAAGAAATAACCTCCGAGACTGACTGACCCAATTGCCGACAGAGTGTGTAGAGGTGAACTGGACTATGTAGGTTAACAACAATGACCAATTGGCTGCTTCAGATGTAATGAAACATACTCATGAAACAGCCACACTGTCAAAACAATTAGGGAGAACTTCTACATTCAATTATCTCGCTCTGTCATACATTTAATGCCACATCCGATTATTGGAGAAGTCTGCATCTCACACAATTCAGTGAACACATTTTACCCACAGGAATCAATGCTTGTTTCACACACACACACCACGCATGCACGCACGCACGCACGCACGCACGCACGCACGCACGCACACACTGACGAAGACTGAAGAACTGTAGCTTATTATTATGCCACCAGGTGTCTCTAGCCGCTAAGGAGACAATCCATTTCTGCCTGATATCACCAGTTAGAGAAACCTTTTCTGTGGTGTCAAGGGCAAAGTTCTCTAATAACTATAATATCATCACTAGCACTATTTGCACATCTTTAGTATGTTATACTGGCATCCTTATGTGCAGTCTGACTTTCGTCAAGGACGCCTTCATCTAGAATTTTTTATTTGTTCAGTAGATACCACGACTGCGACACGTGCTCTGGTAAGACACCAATGCGATGATTTGCAATGACATTACCTGTTGCTTTGGAAACATGAAAGCTATACGTTGACGGCCGCAGCATATGCTGGACGGAAAACAGCCACACAAAAACAGACCAGCATCAACAAAAAAACATTTCAAAATAAGTCTATTGCACCACACAGAAACAACTGTGGAAACCAGAGACTTACCTGGAAGCTTTGGCACAGAGATGATACACACTGCCAGAACAACATTCCTCTGCTGTCCTGCCACTGGGACTCACTATCTGTACATGCGGGAATGTTTTGTTGTGGCGGCTGTACAAAATTTATGCACTCGTATAATTATGCACGTTGCGTTATGGCCACATCATGTTTCGATCTAGCACCTAGCATTGCGGCTTTATTGCTGGACCCACACAGCTGAAGGTAATAATTGCAAACCCTGCACACCGCGTATTGCTTTCACGTCATAAAGCCGGTCGTTTCATTGCCTCAAAAGATAAGTGTAATAGACATTATACCTGTGCTATGTCACACAATGATGTCCTAACGCACAGTGTTCGTGGGCAGTCACTGTCAACTTGTGTTTGTAAGGCAAAACCCGATTTTATCTAATATGAGAAAGTGCCTGGTTGTCGGGCTGATGCCTCAGATTCTTGCACAAAGTTTCACAAATAAACCGCCTCTTCGAAACTCTTATGATTTATTTCACAAAAAAACATAGCAGTGAGTATATTTATATTTTATTAGAATAATGATCTCACCTACACGGTGCAATTAAACACACAGTTTGTGTTGGTGTCAGTCCATTCATCAAACCAACAAAAAGTGTGAATACCAAAGATGATCCTTTGAAAGTGGCACTATGCATATGAGTTAGCCGGGCACACATTAATAACATTGACAGCGATAGGTGAACAAACACCCACAATCTAGATAGCGACAGAGGTGACCTTGATTAAAGCATACAGTGTAATGATTAAAACCTGTCAGCAATCATGGCCAATAAAACACAACATCAGATGGTGAAGTCAGTCAAAACTAACCCAATTACCCTCCCTATGTGGTTGTGGGTATCGAATGAAACCTATCAGACATTGCATCAAGAAAACATATCTTGCTGCAGCTAGTCAGACTGTCTCTACTATTTGTCACACGCTGACGGCACTGATAAGAAAGTCTGTCTAAAATATGAGTTTACCAAACACTGGTTCGGATGAAAATGCAATATTTTTATGATTATTTTTTATTATATCTGTATAAATTATCACAGAAGTTGTCAATAACTAAAAAGTATAAATTATTAGTAATTCATTATGAAATTAATTAAGTGGGCACCAATTATAATATATGCTGCCATTTTTTAGTATTATAATATGCATTAGCTATCTCAAATATGAATGAGTTTACTTTTTGTGTGAAATACAAATAAGTTAATTAATTTACTCTATCTTTTTATTACAAATCTTAATAGTATGGCAGTAATAATTCATTGATTAGTTCTCAATTGGATTTATTGTGCATAATAAAGCAATGAATTACATTTAAAAAATAGTACAAACAGATTCCCAGCTAGTAACAAACAGTCACATATTAATAATATTAATATGTAGAATAGAATATTTGGCATGAAATTAATTTATTGTGCTAAAATTTACATACATAATAACAAAGAGCAATTTATGCAAGTCTATGAAAACTAAACAACACTTAGTAAAAATGATGCCTGATTAATTTGTAATGAAAGCATAATTTGACACAGCCAAAGTGATAAAACATTTCATTAATCAAATTTAGTTGTCCAGGAAGTTCAGGCTTCTAAGAAGTTGGATGCAGACAAGATGATAAATGACATCATTAGTGATGCCATAATTACTGGAAATTAAGTAGTATTCATCCACACTGGTGTGCACTACCAAAATGGTTCAACTCAGGTTACAATCATTACTGCAATTAATTCACCTTCATCAGTCACTTGATACATACATTTGACCAGCTTTTACTACAGCTCCCACCAATGGTCGTTCCTTTGCAGTGACTCTTAATTAATTAACACAGGCTTCATTACTCAAGATATAATGTGCATAGATGTGAAAACAATTCATCAACGAAACACCTATTGCAGGATATGTGTAAACAGGAATGTCGTTAGAAAAAAAATTGTCAGACAGTGAATCACACCAAGAATATTTCACCGACTGCTATTTTCCCAGCTTTATAATTACCAACAGAAACATGTTTAAAAAACTCCATAACATCGGCATAGTAGATTATATTTTTTACTTTTATTTTCTGAACCTGAATCACAAATCAATGATAAGATCTGCTTCAATATTAATTCCATATCTAAATGCTAAATGTCTTAGTCAAGATTTGACTAACTTAGGGAATACTGACTTGGGTATGCTTTACAAGGTTTGTCACATTAAGCACCCATTGTCACAATAAGACACGACGATAAAAACATGTGCCTATCTATATTTTGCTATGTACATCACGTTGCAGGGCCACTTGTGAATCCAGAGTAAAATGCCACAATAATGCTTTGACATGCACTAAATTGAACACGCACGGTCATGGCGAATGTCATTTGCAAGCTTATAATTGAGCATTTTCGTTGCGATCCTGTCCTAATGGACGACGACCCCATCTTGATTGCGACTCTGCTGATAACTAGTTACAGTATCGATTTTTCAGCCTCTTCAGAAATTGTCAAAATTATACATGAGAAATAGAAATAGAATTTACTCAGATAAATGCTCTTAGCAGCACGGCCCGTGTTAAAAACTCTTGCCTCATTAGCAGCAGTATTCTCTAAATCTCATTGCCTCTGACCTCACCACTGAAAGCCAGTCGATGGAAATCGAAGGGACACATTTCTGAAAAGTACATCCAGATAATGAAGAAACGTGGCCGAAATGCAGGACCCCTGATTGACTCTAATTGCACATAATCGGGTGACTTTGTGCAGTTATTAGATGCCGATCGATACGCAAGTTGATAGAAAGCACAGACGTGCAACCAACGGGATTAAGTAAGCAGTCGATGGCTCCATTGGTATGGCAATCTTGTAAGGAATCTCCCTGAATCTCAAGTCTGCATCTCTGCCAATCGAATCATGCAACAGCTATTTTCGTGAGGCCACGCTTAGGTCAGGACTCAATTAGGGACGATCTGTTTTCTGCGAGTATTCGACATGTCCAACTCCGGGGGGGAGGGCTGGGTGGGTGTGACACTTCCTTTAAGGCCATTTCTGCTTGCTTTATAATTATTAACTTCAGCAGTGGGACCAAACAGGAGAGTCACAACAGTGAAATAAGAAAAACACAGCTGAATTGAAGATTCACCACTGAATCAATACAACAGTGTTACAATATCACCATGTATAAGTGTAACAACACAATGGTTTAACACCACTGCATAGTTTTTATAGATTTTTTGGGTCAATACTACAAAATAGCTTTGTATTTATGCCATTTTTAATGATCCGTTATTGTAATGTTATCAACTTTCAGTCTAAAATACTTTTGGAAGTTTCAGGATATAAGCCATGTGATAGTACATTTTTCTCTGAAATTAAGTACAAAATGTATGTTCAGTTTAAAAAAAAATTTGTTAGGTCAATCCTACAAAATGTTTTTTAAATTTGTCCCTGTGTTAATTATCATACATTCTTATGTTAATAACATTCAGTCCAAAATACTTTTAGGAAGTATCAGCCAGATATAAGCCATAAGATGTTACATGTTTTTTTATGAAATGAATCGTTAAATATCTTTAAAAAATTTATGTCACATTACAAACAAATATGCCTCCTTAAGGCTGTACTGCTTGCGATGACATTCAACACAAATGAAACAATTTCATTATATAAAAGGTCTACACAATACAATCTTAATGCAGCAGCAATCTAACGTGATAGAATTTTACACACAGAATGGTTACATGTATGAGAACAGTGGCGCCACATAGTGTGTGAACGGTTAAACATCTTTATTCTACAAACATTGATGTATGTGCTTCTAATGTGACCGGATGTGACAATACTAAGTGGTCCTCCCACGTTGCAGTGACAGTAATCATTTACAAGATATATAGCTTCTGTGTTTTGCATAACAACATTATAGCAACAGCATCTTATGCAAACATAGCTGTGGACAGCAGCATGTAGTATACGTTCTAGCCAACAGTTTATAATTCTATGAATTTTACCAAATTAAATATTGCCAAATTCAAAGATTTTGTTGGTATAATTGTTGTTTTGTTGGTAATATGATGTAATATTAAACCCAATAAATTAATCACAGTTGAATTTTATGGTTGGGAGGATAAACATAAGCGTTGAATTGTACTTCCGCCTTCTAATACATATATGATTTCTTTTGAACCGTATTATTCTGCTGTGAGTTCCGTTGAAATTCATGATGGAAATAGTTGATTTATTGACCAGCGTGATAGAATCTTTCAATTTAGGTCTGCAGTAAATTAAATTATTTTGTCAGTGGTTTTTTAACAATCATTACTATAAGCATCAACAAACTCCACTCTGCATTTATCTTTGTCACATGACTTTATTGAAGCTGACTTCAATGAGGAATTTCCACGCCTGCTTGAAATGATCAAACTTGAATTGATATACCGGATCCTTTTCAAAACTACCAGCTAAACGTGTTGATGATAAACTAATACTGATTGTTTGGCCTTTCCTCCGCAGTGCTCTTGTTTAATCATACTGATGCATACATGCTAGGATGCTTGCATTCACACATGCGTGTCATTATCTTTATGTTCTTTTAGGGTCCAACAACCCGAACTAACCCAGCTGAAGTAGGTTTTCCACCAACTAGCCATGTGTATTAGCATTCGCGTCATTAACAAATGTCTGCACTGGGTCTGACCCGGCTGGGACTTGACAAAATTTCCACGACCACTGCAGACGTGTCTCCACAAAGGTTCGTTGTGGGGATTCTGGGTAATGAAATTGTGCTAATTGCATGTGGTCTAATGGGCAGGCATCTTGTGTGATCGGTCGTTAGTTGGACGTGGGCACGGCAGCGGAGACTGATTCAATCATCACACATGCAAATCTGTGGTCGTCTGATTTCGTTAGTCTTACTATACATGCTTAATGAGCAGAAGGGTCGCGCAACTCCACTGGGTCGACGATCTGTGCCGATTCGCATGTATCGAGATCAGCAACAACGAGTGGAGATAATCGTGCGGCAGCTCCGAGCACCAACGCAATTACACAAACTTGCATCGTGCGAACGAATGCCGGGGGGATGCGCTGGAGGTCGGAACTAAGACATCTCATCTAAATGAAGGACAGGCCATCGATGGGCAGTTGTCACACAGGCGTGAATTAACTTGATCCGGCCATGGTGCCGCAACCTTTCCGTGTCTTGTGGCGGCTGGTGCATTCACATGTGTGCCAGATTACATGTAATTCCCTGCTAACGTTTTGTGCATTTCATTAAAAGCAGCATGCATTAATCGCAAAGCTAGTGCATTAGCCTACACAGCAGCATGGCCTCTTGGTACTGGCCATTAAACTGAGATGTTTCTCTTCAGTCAATAACCCAGACTTCACTTGTCATTATTTTCTTTGTCTCATGACTGAAATCCAATGTCGGAAGGCTTTACTTAACTGGAAGCTGCATGCTGACTTGTGATTCCCTTCTAAATCAAGAAACTATTTGAATCGCCCATCAACAAAATGTGGCAGTAGCATCAAATGGAAGTTTGCAAACGTGTGAAAAATAAAACTATGGTGGCATTCATGTGATCCTACACCACATAATAATACATTGAAGTTATGCATTCTGTCAACATAGTACAGAAAATGTGAAGTTATTTTCCACACTTTTGCCCACAATGAATCCATATGCTTCTAACACATCACAGAAAACAATTATATTATTACTGCAACATAAATCACTTCTAACAGAAACATTTGTCTTGTGACTTAGAATTTGCGACTTGTATCTTGACTCTTGCTTTGAAAGTTGAACTTTACAAACTTTACTAAGTGTTTTTTTAAATTTCAGACGGGGTGATTTCATCAAACATCGCCACTAGTGGTTTGTATTTTTGCTGGCCAGATAAAAACACAACTGGCTTTATTAAATGAGGAATGAGACAATGAGGACAGCCGGAAGATAACTGGGCCAGTAGGTGAGATGACATGATTTATCCAGTCTCTGATTGTTTAAAAAAAGGTACGTTCTTATACAGCAGAGTATCCAGTCCTTGGGACTGCTCAAAGTGCTTTACACGTCACCCCCTGGCAGACCTGTTCATTCCAATGCCATTTCGACTTCTCTGGAAAGCATTCAGCCATGCTGCAATTACTGCACAAAGACTACTCATTAACATATCCACCTTTGTCTGTAGCCAGGTAGTGTCAGTTGAGCCTTTTTTCATTCTTTTTGATATGTAGGGCACAGTCTTATTCATAAGTGAAAATTGTTTTTATAAACTATGATATATTAGTAGATCATTTTATACCAAGATAATATATCTTGTACACATAGATAATTATATGTAGCTGATTCAAATAGGGTTGGTAAGCTGGCTCAACTAATACTTGGTGTGGGATAAGTTGAGCCACAGTAAGTTGGGTAAATGCTTTATTTGTATAATTTACGTAGGCCTTGTACTAACATTTTATAACACATCACTAAAACGTTATAACAACTCAGCCAACACATCTACCCAATGGGTACAACACGTATCTGACAAGCCTACATACTTAATTATTATGTACTTATAGGCCAATTGCAACCAGTGTAACTAACGGCTAATATGTTGCCTTGTAGCTATCCGATGTCCCAATTTGCTTGGACAAATTTATTCCTTGATGTATTTTGGGGTAAAGAAGACTCATCTTCATTCTTTAACCGCTGCTTAACTAAACCTCCCTCGAGCCTTGTGTGGCTCAACTAGCCCCATTTCGAAAATTAAGCTGATTTAATTAACTTATCATTAACGCGCGAAGTGATGTAAATAATCTTCTTCTCTGTGCATAGTTAAACAATTTGTAAGTGCACAAAGAATAAAGTCTGGTCACGTGCGTTGATGGTTTACACACCACCAGACATTAATTACAATCACCAAATGTTTCCAAAAACATCAAAAACATACTTTTTTAACTCACATTTTCTGACCTTTGTGACAAATGACACTTATTGTACGTCAACTGTGTTCTAATAACATGTTCAATTACTGGGTGGTACCATGTAACTGTCGCTGCTGTAGTTTCCTGAGAAACATGGGTGGCTCAACTAACACTGCCTTCCCCTACTCATTTCTACAGCTGAGTGAACTGTTGCAAAGTGAGGTGAATAAAATTGCCAAAGATTTGAAATGACAGAAAGAGGAGTCAAACACAGGTTCTATAGATTGAGTCCAACGTTCTAATCACTACGCCACCGTGTTCCACAACACTAACAAAATGGACACTAACAAAACGGACACTAAAAAACGGAAACTAAAAAAGTCAAACTGACCTCCACTAGTTTCTGACTAAATATGTGGACACAATCTCACTTGGTATTAACTGGACCTTATTGCCAGCAAACTGATAAGTAGGCATTGTCATTACTGATACAAATACATTACTGCTGTAACCGTAGTTTGTCCCTGTACATGTGAACAAATGGTATTGATTTTGACATCGCACAAACGACGACGACTAATGTCCTGTGACCTATGGCCATGTAACTGTGTTGGATCAACTGGAATAATTATCACAGTATGGAACTGCTGCATCAAAAAGTAAAACACACAGTGTTATAGCAACTGTGGGGGTCCAGGATAAGCACTGTTGATTGTTATAATCATTTGTGTTTCACCAACAGCAAAACAGAGGCAAAACCAACAAACTGAAAAAAATATTTATGAAACGCCAAGACAAAGAATTCAGTGAACCACGAAGAATGACAGACTGTGTACACTGTGCAGTGATTGTTTTTCCTGAAAATTACATTAAAATTTACATAGCGTTTACACATTTTTACTATTTTTTAAAACAACATGTAGTGTTTGGTTGAACTGGATTCGACAAGTCTTACATGAACTTGTGCCCAAATTTTTCACAAATTGTTATGTCATTTATTAAAATTTTGGGCAAAATACTGAATGCCTTACATTTTTTTCTCAGCATAGAAAGACATAAAACCAGTGGAGAACTCTAGAAACATGATTAACACCTATTGATTTCACATCCCAATCTCGCATCCCCAATTCAGATTTAAATACTGTCTGAAGTAAGCATATCCACAAAGCACAGCCTGAATGATTGTCATGTCCAGTCATTAAGTGCAAACAAACAAATGCATTAATGTCAATGCCACACTCCTAAATGTGCCTCTGCCTAATGAATTCTAGTAATTTAATTGATGTTGTCTGGAAGCATGCATTAATTGCTAGCAACCAGACTCAACAAATCAACGGTTGCCAACTAGGAAAAAGCGACTTCAACTTCCTCCCATGTAAGTATGTGTGTCGCAATATAATTAAGCTTTAGCAGCTGGATTATATAAGTGCTCTAATGCAATCTGTTAACTACTTGTTGATGTGTAATATACAGGAGCGACAGGAAATAAATCACTTTAATTCATAGCTGATGTGAAACTAATTACAAATATTTGGCACTGATCACAAAACAATCAAGGAAACAATGCCCGAAACTATTTTATAATTAAACTTTGCAGCTAGTCTCATTGATCCCTGCATTTGGGCATATTATTCACCAACTTAGGAGGGCTGGGTAATTAGAATTCAATCAAGGCTTTTTGTATTATTCATAATATAAAGAAAACAACACAAGGCTTGTCTGACATGTCTGGCTGTACGCTTCCATCTCAAAGCTAGGAAATAAGGAAGGGAGACAGATAGGGTGAAAGGGGAGGAGGAAGAGGAAGGGGCAGAGGCTGGAAGATAGCAAGGGAAGGAAAGGGGAGGAATTTGAATTGCAGTGTTATTGTGGATTTTGCTTGGGTGTTGGGGCGGGCGTGAAAATAATAAATAAAGGATACATATGATATAATACACAGCAGATATGATCGCTGCACTACCAAATAGACAGGCAGGCATAGAATTGTATTCTTCATAAATCATTAAGTAATAGTCATATTAATATCTCAGCAGATGACATTCGTGACCCATGCACTTTAGCCCTAGATTTTTTCATGACCCACAACCGTGGTGTCATAATTAGCCACCAGGTGTTGTATGTCTTATAAATGTCTATTGTAGGATAGCAGATAATAAAATTTAAATCATATGCATTTACTTTAGTAAACAACCCCTTTTGGAAATTATAATTTTAAAATATAAAATACTGTTATGACCAATTATGAAATTGACCAGTTTCATGCATTGCAGTGACATCACAAAAATATCGCAATGAAGCCACAAACGTATCATAATGATGCCACAAACATATCGGAATAAAGTCACAAACACCACTCGCAACTGTAGTTTTATTCTTAGCCAACAGGTGTCGTACGTGTTGTGAATATTTTCTATTAGGATTCTTGGCATTAGTGATTTTTTAGGTACAAAAGCATTACATGACTACTCAGGTCCAATTGTGTACAATTTGGAATATAAATTTAAAAAGAAATTATTATTATTATTATTATATTATGTATTAAAAAAGCTCAGTGCTATATTTTTCTATCTGCTCTTCACTAATTACATCACCTGAAGCTGGCAATGCTTACAATTATGAAACTCTTAGTAGAAATTCAGAGTTTGAACTTACTCCAATGCCAAATGATTTCATATGCATCAGTGCACAATACCACTCTATGCTACTGTGGCTGATTACAGCAATTATAAACTGTGGACGTGTGTTGTTGTTGTTGTTGTTGTGTTTGTTGTTGATGTCGTTATTGTTGTTTCAAAGTCCAGTACATTATGTGTGAATAAATCATTTACAAGTATATGCTCAACAAATTGTATGTCCACCATGACATAATAGTTGCTTACATACTTGTCATAACATAATGACAATCCCAGTTAATTTGTTATCTTTTAAGCACATCAACTGAAGGACACGAGAATGACCAGATCTTAGATGACACTATCATCTTACAGTGAGCACATTATAGCAAAGAATGTTAGTTAATTGACATTTCCTGTGTGCATTATATATGAAGATGGTGTAGATATTTTCTTACAATACCATATAATTAAACGGCCATCCCTCCTTTGTAGCTTTGAGAAAACAGCAACTGTGATATACGACAACAGTGAGGTCATTGAGGCATGACAGCTGTTAGTTTATCTTAGGCAATTAAAGTAAACTATACTACTTTATGTGCGCGTGTGTGTGTGTGTGTGTGTGTGTGTGTGTGTGTGTGTGGGCGGGCGGGCGGGCGGGCGGGCGGGCGGGCGGGCGGGCGGGCGGGCGTGCGTGCGTGCGTGCGTGCGTGCGTGCGTGCGTGCGTGCGTGCGTGCGTGCGTGTGTACTTCTATATCACTAACGACACTCCATTGTAATGAACAACAAAACATCAATATCAAGATGACCAAATACAAAGGCAAATGAGAATAACACGATGTATTTTATATGTCCAGTTTTGAAATAAACTTGCTTGTAAGAAAAGTTCAGTAGCTACAGGCATATGTGCACATGTATACACTAACTAAAATTATAATTTAGCCGGAATAGTTTATAAAAATATTAAACTTAATGACTGAGAGCCGAGACTGAATGACACTTCAGATTTCATAACATTCAGGTGGACTGACAAGACATTGTTTTTGATCTTTCTTGTTTTTAATCTTTCTTGGTAGGTGCCACAACTTAACACTTTGTCATCTACTGTGATGACACAACTTAACACTTTGCCATCTAATGTGACGTCATAACTTAACACTTTGCCATCTAATGTGACGTCACAACTTAACACTGTGCCATCTACTGTGATGTCGCAACTTAACAATTTGCCATCTACTATGACATCACAACTTAACACTGTGTTATCTACTGTGATGTTACAACTTAACACTTTGCCATCTACTGTGATGTCACAACTTAACACTTTGTCGTCTACTATGACATCACAACTTAACAATGTGTTATCTACTGTGATGTTACAACTTAACACTTTGCCATCTACTGTGATGTCACAACTTAACACTTTGTCATCTACTATGACATCACAACTTAACACTGTGTTATCTACTGTGATGTTACAACTTAACACTTTGCCATCTACTGTGATGTTACAACTTAACACTTTGCCATCTACTGTGATGTTACAACTTAACACTGTGCCACCTACTGTGATGCCCTGTTTAACACTGCGCCATATACTGTGATGTCATCATATAAAACTGTACCATCTACTAAGTGTTTGTCATCTGACAACAGTTTTGCATTTACGAACCAAATGAAATGACCTACATTAATAGTGAGAGATGCAACAAAAATATTGAGAATTGTAGTACAAATTATTCCTATTCTGTAAAACATTATGTTATAATTAGTAAATTAGATAGAACCCTAATAATCTGTCATACAACATAGGGAAATAGGAGAGTACACAAAACAAATACTGCTTATAAAGAAATGAGTATCCTGTGACCTCTGCCATGGCATTAACCCTCACATCACAGGCACCAACAAACTGCTAAGGATAGTCTGTTTTATGTTGCACACATGTGTGTAATTGCAAGGCAGACAGTCAAATCCATGATGTACTTAAGTTTAAGCGTGGGGCCAACTCATTAAATACAATTTATTCACACATAATAACCTTGCTCACCATGGTACAGGAATCGATATATCATACCTGATACATGTCAAACCATTCATTAAACTGAGCAAAAGTTCCATAATCAACTTGCGCCAGAGTTCAATATATATGCAAAGTAAAGGTACCTTTTCATGTCAACTACTGATGACTTTCTTGGAATTAGAGTAGAAATCAATACAGTGCGATTATTGCATACGAGCAGTTCATCTGGTGATTTTTTGCTAGATTAATTGCTGAGCAAACTCACAGTTAGAAGCACAGCAATTACCCAAAGGAAACAGCCCAAGCCAGACAGCAATGACTTCGTGTGAATGTAAATTTACAGGCATTCCACAACATCACATGACACTGGGCAAATCAGTAAAATATCACCCTCTTACAGTGCACAGCTTTCATTCATTTCTAGATGTGCATTATTATATTAACTAATAGCATTGCATTTTTTGTGAAACTTCATGAATCGACCCAATCCATTCTGCTATACGACAAAGTTGCAGTTTCTCACACAAATATTCCTTGTGAATTTTCATAATTGTCTAATCTCAGACCCAGAATGCCTCAGTGCAATCACAGCATGCAATCTTATCAGGTGCCAAAACTAATTTTATGTGCATTTAGATTATTATATGTAGAGATATGTAGAAATGTAGAGACAATTATAGGAAAATTAAAATGTAGATGTAACAAGATTTGCCATCAAAGGCAAAGTCCCAGATGGCAAGTGGACAAGGAAGCCATTGGCTTATCGATAGTCCAACATTTTTTCATCTATATGTAACCCGCCCTCCTGAGATATGTGTCAACCTTGTTTTTAAACATATCCACACTGCTAGCAGTTACACAATCTGTAGATAATTTGTCTGATTCATTTATTGTCCTCTGTGAGAACGAGTACTTCCTGATATCCAATCTACACTGATCCTTTACTAATGTTACCTCATGTCCTCTAGTTCTAAATCATGATATACAATCTCAGATTTTTGTAATGACCAATTATAGAAAAAATTTATAAACCAATCCAATTCACTTAGTTCTGTCGGTTGATATTCACACTAGTTGATGTATAATAATTTGAAGTTTGTCTTGGATTTCTGAACTGGTCTCATTGAAGTAAAACATTTTCAAATACTGTGTCTAGATGTAGTCCTAGAAAACACATCCTAACGTTCATCTATACATAACCTTGTTGTGGGATGAGGAGGGGGAGTTGATTATTCGACTATTCTCAGTCTGTCTGATATCTTCACTGATGATCCACCGTCTGTATGCATGCATACATTATCTTTATCATGTTAGAATGTTTGCTCCCAATACCTAACTGAAAGTTATTCTACCACAAAAGTGCAGTAACAAAAGAAATGACAATCATTGAGGTTTCATTACTGAACTTTACCGCATGCACCATGTACACTGGGAACATTGCTCCGTCTGACAATGTAAATGACCCATTCAATAAGAGTACTGTCGACACCTGTTCAACAAATGCCATAGATCACCAAGGTAGGCGTTATGTGTGACACGGGGAGGCATCATGAAACTAACACAAACATGGCATAATATCAGACAAACAGTTATTGATTGCGAAACATGTGTGGGTCCTAAATAATGCATGCGCGGTCCTCCAGCTTGCGTGGACCTGCATGCCTATGGTGTTTTTCAAACAGCTGCTCCACCAAATTACAGCGTAGTTAATTAATTATTGTGACCGTGATATCAGTGATAATTGATAAGATTGCATTTACACACGGATCCGTGTGCAGATGTACTGAAACAATGAAAAAAATCAATACTGCACGGAGGAAACAGATGATTACCAAGAAAAACTATCATCTGTCCACACAAAGGAATGTTTGAAAGCTGAAATACTTATTTGCCATCCCTCAACTGGGGTGGGACTTACTCTTATCTGGTGCTGCTACCTGCTGGACAACTGTGAACTAATTCTATAACTCGTTATGGGACATATTCATTTAGGCCAACATTGCTAGAGCAGGTGCTGAATGACAGATCTAGACTGCAATGAATGAATGTAATTTATCAACTATGAAAAAATCTGAATCATTTAAATTAGACATACATTTTAATATTATAATGTTCTAAACTTTCTATTTAAGGCATTTGATATAGCTATTTTTTCACCAAGTACAGCTTTTTGAGGTTCTTATTTTAGTTGTTTTCTCTTGGTAGGCCTTATCTCGACAGCTTTGGTTTTACTTGTCATTATTCTGGTGGCAATGCATTTAGTAGTTCTGGTTTTGCTTATCTTTCTCTTGGTGTTTCTGGTTTTGGCGGTTCTGGTTTTATTTTGTCTTTCTCTTGATAGTCTTGCTCTTGGTTGGTTTGTCTTACTCTTGGCAGTCCTGCTCTTGGTGGTTATGGTTTTATTTGTCTTTCTCTTGGTGGTCCTGCTGTTGGTGGTTATGGTTTGGTTTGTCTTACTCTTGGTGGTCCTGTTTTTGGTGGTTCTGGTTTTATTTGTCTTACTCTTGGTGGTTCTGGTTTAATTTGTCTTTCTCTTGGTGGTCATGCTCTTGATGGTTCTGGTTTTATTTGTCTTTCTTTTGGTGGTTCTGTTCTTGGTGGTTCTGGTTTTATTTGTCTTTCTCATGGTGGTCCTGCTCTTAGTGGTTCTGGTTTATTTGTCTTTCTCTTGATAGCCTTGCTCTTGGTGGTTCTGGTTTATTTGTCTTTCTCCTGGTGGTTTAGATTTGTGTTGACTTTCTCCTGGTGTTCCTTCAGTAGATTATTGGAAAGAAGGAGCTATGGTAAGGGTATCTCTATATGTACTACCTGAAGACAACTTCCGTGTTTGTCAGACAAACCTTTCAGTCTCCTGCTATGCACATCTGCACCCACCACGCCAGCAAGTACTTCATAGGTTTTGCTATTCTCATACTCCATTTAGAAAACAAAGGTCAATTCATATGTGGCCTAATCACAGCTGCCGTCATAATTAAATGCTACATTCAGATAAGGGGAATTTGACAGAACAGTCCAAGATAAGAATGAGGTTGGCAAGATTGCATGGATTGCATGACATTGATTTCTGCATCTGCACTGGATACGTGGTTCAATCTATGTCTGAATGTGACAAATAAAACAATACATGGCAGTGTGTTCAGGATGTCTTGATGAGGTGCACACATCGCATCATGTAGCTCTGAATGCATGAAGGAAACATACACATAATTCAGCATCAGCAATGTAAAAGGTAACATAGGTCTCAAACAATTTACTGATGACTTTAAATATACCTGTTGATATGGTTCGGGCCTGTATGTTCTAGCAAAATGTGTCAAGTATGGGAATGTTTGATAGATAATTAGCTAACTCTGAAGAATTTGTGCTAGTAGTACTCAGACAGGAACAATTAAGTTTGCAATATAGAAAAGATAGTTCAATGTCAAACATGAGACCTATAGAAATAAGATGGCATATTAGACTTCTATTTAGCACCTCTCAGATCAGTGTGCACAACACTGTTAAACCTCTGTGTGCCACACCGAGAAGTTGCATGTATTGTACATACAATACAACCTACTTTTATTGCTTCGGTGTCATTACATATTATATTTTAGTGCAGACGGATAATTAAAAGCTAGCTTTTTTTTACATTCCAGTAACAAAGCATTCAATGGCATTTGTAGTGCTGATACCGTAATCTCCACCAACCAGACTGGTTGATGGTTCACTCCACAAGGTGCCACCACTGTATGCGAGATATGGAACAAGCCAATTAAATTGTCTCCTCCTGTCTGATAAGAGATTGATAAGAAACTGGTTGATTGCGCCTAATTAATTGTATCGATGAAATGACCACAAACCAGGCCACAACAAGTCTCTGTCAACAAACCCGCAATCCTTGATTTGTGAAGTGAGTGCCCTAATCGTAGGTGCTGCCTTCTTGCTCTTGAAAATGTAAACAAATTACTAGTGTCCCAAACACAACCAAAGAAAATGTGCAAGCCCCAGACAAAAGTTTTTCATTTATTTGGTTATGTTACAAGGTTTTTAAATTTGTTTGTAAATGTGAAAAATAGCCACTAAAACGAGGTTTAATAATTTTGAGAAAATCCCCAAAGAAATAAATGACATACATATAAGTACAACAGTGTAACTGACAACTTTACAGCAGATTTTGGTTAACATAAACCAATTATGTCTGCTACACCACCATGAATGAATTAAGCAAAAGTTGAATGACAGCCTAAAGTGGCTGTATATTTTTAACACAAACCTTTCATCAATCGTAATTTACCGCTGTGTTACACTGCGTGCAGCGCTGTGCACGTAAGACGTGTTCATACACAAAATAGCAACACCGTGAGTATAATAGTTTTTCTCAAACAATATTTGAAACATCATTTCCTAGTTATTAATGAAAACACAATCTCAACAAATGCTTGTTTTTGTGTTGAAATTTACGGTTTTTCACTGGTGTTTTATGAATTGCTGACAATATATAATGGCCATTTGTAATATTGACATGACCCCTTAATTTGCTGCCACAATAGCCCTTGAATCTGTACTTGTAACGTGTTGTCGTTTATGGTATCGGGCGGACGTTACTATGGAAACATTTTCACTTTTCCGGCAACCCAAGGGGATTTCCAAAAGGACTGCATTTTAAAGGATGGACTGGCGAAATATATGATGTTAGTGCTGGGTGATTTTTTTTGGGTGTCGACGTTAAGTTCAGTATATCCTACCATATTATGAATAAAAAAATTAAACAAATCAATTAACATAGTAGCCACCCCAGCCACCTTAAGCCTTTTAAGCCACAATCAAAACATAGTTTGAGAAACGACGATACAAACAAGAAATAAACTGAAATTCCCAAAACGTAGAAATTCATTAGACGTATTGGTAATTATGTCTACTGACAGAGAAACAAAACCACGCACTCACCAAATAGATCTGTGCAAATGGCAAATGTTACCTTCGGTACTTGCTTGCAACAAGTAAACAGATCATCTGACTGCTGCGACTTCACACACGTGAGTGTCAACCTGAAGGACGCACAAATGGTTTATATTCTATGTGACGCGGCAACACAAAATTCCACTAATTATCAAGCAGCATGACACGAGTAAAACAACTCAGAGGATACTGTTGCAAACGCCGTCAGTGGCTGCACGTACACGCTGTCAGTGAAAACACAATCGGTTGTCCATTTGGGCCTGTGTGGAGGGGGAGGGGGAGGGGGAGGGGGAGAGAGAGGGAGAGAGAGGGAGGGGGAAAAACAGACGGACAGAACAGACAGACAGAGAGACAGAATATTTTATTCACTATGCTATATGAATGACCTGGTATGCCTTCAGGTTTTACAAGATGACAAAGATGACAGCGAAGTCATGCATGACTACATGGTAGCCTGTACACATGGCCAGAGACAAGACTGCTAGTCAAGAATATCACTATCACTGTCTACAACTGGAGAACCAACAGGGCCAATTCAGATTTGATGAGGAGGACTTTAGTAACATAAATTTATGTTTAAGATGAGTTTAAGTATTTAAAATAGTGATATTAATCAAAAACAATAAAATTCATCAAAAACAAAAACAATTTTTTATGGGAAGTAGCTTATTGAATAAACAGTGGATGACCAGTGGAATGACAGCAATTACTATCCAATCACATCAACATGTTGAATATGTCATTAACTGAATGTGTCCAGTGCTGGAAACTAACACAACTGAATTGCAGTTTAGCTACATGTACATGAACAGTGGTATTTG
Source organism: Lamellibrachia columna (assembly GCA_963662155.1). NCBI lineage: Eukaryota > Metazoa > Annelida > Polychaeta > Sabellida > Siboglinidae > Lamellibrachia > Lamellibrachia columna. Next base: position 47,832,322 of record OY759267.1, read on the forward strand.
ACCATTCAATCAAATATTGACTCAAACAGATAGTCTTATAATCAAGTACAAATTTAATACAAATACACGAGAGACCCATATAAGTGCCAATGACTTCTTGGAAGACCTAATGTTCATATGGAATTACTTGTCATATAAATTAGACACAGATGTGTATTTATATTAGTGTCTATCTTTTATGGCACCTAAACCAGTCAATGATAGATATACATATACAAAGCAACACACCACTGTGGTGTGTTACTTTACAGCAAAGTAAGTCAAGATACTATTTATTGTGGTTATATATATATATATATATATATATATATATATATATATATATATATATATATATATATATATATATATATATCTGTACTGATGTACTGCACTGACTCTTAGTAGTAGTAAAAGCTTTATTTCATGATGGTGACCATGTCACGTTTATCGCGTGATTTTCAACGGGCCATCAATTACATCCACTCTTACATACACTGTTATATAATAATATTACTCTGGCATAATTCTCAAAGATAAAGAAACAAGCATACTGGTAAATAGTATATTGATTTACCTCACTGTATATCGGTTGGCAAGATAATCTTGGTGCAGCATTGGTTTGAATTTGGTGCAGTGAATTGTCAGAAAAAGCATGGAATATTGATTCGAATAAGTATTATTATTACATATATGTTATACATAATATAAACTTATTACAGACATATATTAGGAAACAGTTTTTATTAACATTCAGTTAGAGGCAGTATTTTAGCATATGTTAGTCCCGGACTCCGGCAGGGAAGTCAGCGAGTGAAAATAGGGTTTATTTACAGTTCGAGAATTAAGGTACCCTAGTGAATTGTTAGAAAGATTGAAATATTTATTAGAATAAGTATTACTATTACACATATGTTATACATAAACTTGTCATAACCATATATTAAGAAACCGTTTTAGTCAGAGGCAGTATTTTTGAGGAGCTATTCCCAGACTCAAATTCAGTGAGTGATAAGGGGGTTTGTTTACAGCTCGTGAATTCAATTGGTGTATCAAACTAACTTTTACATTGTTGAATATATATGAGATAAAGTGATAAATTTACATAAATTACATACATAAGGGAATATCTGACATAGTTGTAGTAAATGTTTTCAGTAAAAATTCATATTCGATTCGCTAGGTACAGAATGTGATGGAAGGGATCTGATGCAAGAGCTACTCTGAGGTAGTGATGGAGGGTGTGAAGAGTGCGAGGGTGTTTGTGATGGACTCGATAGTTAGGAAGACTGACAGAGCACTAAACAAGGAGGGCAACGTGGTGATTTGCTTTCCTAAGTGGAAAGGGTGCAGCAGTGTTTGCGGATGAACTCTCAGCAGCAGTAGACAGTCGCATGGGTAGCATAAAAATATTTTTGGTAGCAAACATTGTTTAAAATAGAAGCACAGTGATGTTACTTAGAGGTGCCTCAAACAGGACAAGAGGCCATTAGTACACACAAACCAGTAACAAAAAGCTAGTTATAAATGCATGTGTTCAAAGGCAAGGGGCACAGTAAATAAGGAAAATGAATTAAACATTATGGTAGAAGATACTAACCCTTACATAACTGGTATAACCAAATCATGGGCGAACAAATAGATTTTCAATGCTGAATTAGGACTGACAGGAATCGTAATGTTTAGGAGAGATCAAATAGGAAGAAGGGGAGGGGAAGTTATTTTATATATTAAAGAATCTATTCAGGCTTAATAAAGCAGATTGTGATGAAGCTGTTTGGTGCAATATAGTTACAGGAAATTCAACATTAACTACTGGATTAGTTTACCGAAGTCCAAACATAAATGAAGAGGATAAAACAAATACAAAACAGAAGTGAGTAAAGGGGAATGTATCATAACAGGAGATTTTAACCAAGGACATGGTCAAAATACATGAACCACTGGGTAACAGTGATCATAATCAAATACATTTCGACATCAAGGTAAAATCGAAAAGTAAAAATAAAAAACATACAGGAGAAACTTCCAGAAAGGTAAATATAAAGATATGAGAAAATACTTAGCAAAGTTAGATTGGAATAACATGCTGAGGAATAAGACTGCAACTAAATGTTGGAACACTGTAAAATCTTATCAATTTGATCCCTTGAAGAACCAAGGAAAATGGTCTAGAAAGAAACACTTGTCAAAAGAAGCTATTAGAAAAGTGTACAAGCAAACTATGTGGAGGGTTTATAGGTGTACCAGAAAGGATGAAGACTACACAAATTACAAAGAGGCACTTAATGCAGCAACGACTGAAATTAGTCAATTTAAAAGAAGCTATGAGCAAAAATTAGCATGTAACATAAAATATTACAGCAAGAGTTTGTATGCATATGTCAGGAGTAAACAAAACGTACGAGACAAGGTTGGACCACTAGAAATATGCTGGAAATATAATATCACAAGGTTTTTTACTGGCGGATGACCTAAATGGTTACTTCAGTTCAGTGTTTACCAGATAGGATATTAGTTCATTACCAGTTCCATATACTAAATTTCAGGAGGCTAAATCAGACTGTTTATGGGAGTTAATTGTAACTTCAGAAATGGTGGCTAAGAAAATAAAGGCATCGAAGGTTAATAAATCACCTGGAGTGGATGGAATTCCTCCAAAAATACTAACGGAAGCAGTAGAAGTTAGTATATCACTTGTAAGAGTGTTCAACTTGTCATTAAAAGATGGAGCTGATCTTTTTGAATTGAAAGAAGCAAATATCATACCATTATGTAAAAAGGGTTCAAGAAATAAGTAAGAGAATTACAAACCATTTAGTTTAACATCAGTGATTTCTAAATTATTAGAAAGGTTACTTAAAGACCATATGGTGGACTCCCTTGTTAGGTATAAATTATTAAATCCATCTCAACATGGATTCCTAAAAGCGAGGTCATGCTTAACAAATATGTTATTTTTTTGGACGTGGATAGACGAGGGATCACCAGTAGATATTATCTACTTAGATTTTCAGGAAGCTTTTGAGAAAGTGTCACATCAAAGATTACTACTTAAATTAAAAGCCCGTGGTATCGGGGACGATAGATGACACAAAAGTGTTAGGAAAGGTTAAAAATTATAGTGATAAACAACATTTACAAAACGATCTAGACAAATTAGCTAAATGGTCTGAAAAATGGCAGATGTTATTTAATTTTGGGAAATGTAAACGCCTACATGCAGGACACGGGAACTTGGGTGTAAACTATAAAATGGAGGATACTGTTCTGGGTACTACTATAAAAGAAAAGGACTTAGGAGTAACAATAAGTGCTGATATGAAAGTTTCAGAGCAGTGTGGTATTGCAGCTTCAAAGGGAAATCAAATTCTTGGGTTGATTAGGAGAAATATAACACACAAGGGAAAAAAGCTAATTATACCTCTATATAGATAGTTAGGCCACATTTAGAATATTTTATACAAGCATGGATACCATATCGTAAGATATAGATACGCTTGAATGAATACAGAGTAGAGCTACTAAAATTATTGCAGAACTGGTGCAGAACTGAGAGACCTTAGTGAAGAACACCTAAAAGAATGTGGTTTAACAACCCTAGAGACAAAGAGGTTAATAGGAGATAAAATTTAAGTTTTAAAAATATTGAATGGGTATGAAAATATTGATAGAAATATTTTTTTTCTCACTCAAGAATCATAGTAGAACTAGAGGACATGAAATAACATTAGTAAAGGATCAGTGTAGATTTGATATCAGGAAGTACTCATTCTCACAGAGTACAATAAATGAATGGAACAAAATATCTACAGATTGTGTAACTGCTAGCAGATTGAATATGTTTAAAAACAAGGTTGACACGTATCTCAGGATGGCGAGTTACACATAGATGAAAAATGGACTCTCAATAAGCCAATGGCTTCCTTGTCCACTTGCCATCTGGGGCTTTGCCTTGGGTGGCAATCTTGCTAAATCTTGTTCAATCTTGTATATACACAGCACAATTGGTGTGTTGCTTTGTATATGTAATTATATTATGTATGTTGTTGACTTGTGCCATAAAAGACCTACAGAGCACTTTTTCAAAGAGCACGTTGGGAATGTGAATTCACAGGTCAGACAATGATTTCATAAACTACTGAGGGTACTGCTCACTACAGAGCAATGTTTCCAATGACATGTTGTGAACTGGTGAAAGTGAATCTAACAATAATAAGTATTCAAAGAATTGCGCATGCATTTGATTGCGCATTTGGTTGTGCATTTTACAAATCAAATGTTTGTTGGTCGCATTCAAATGCAAATGTTAAGGTACGCATTCAAATGCAATATAAATTTTATGAAGGCATTTGAATGTGCATTCAAATGCTCTACATTCAAATGCTCTACATTCAAATGCACATTCAAATACATTCGCATTTGTTAACAAGCCTGATATATTGTTCACTGTTTCACATCCTCTAATATGATCTACCTTCAGCCACAACCTACCTCCACTCCCATTTCATTGTTGGCAAGTTTCTCAACAATTGACACCTAAATTACCAAAGGCAGTGACAATTACCAAGACACCACCAGCTGGCCTGATACTTGACTTTTTATTCCTTTTTGTCACCTCGACTGTCTGCAACAACAAATCGCTGTCGATTTTGTGTCATAACTCCTTTTTGTTATATATGCATTCGGATGCACGCTGAGGTTGACAAAATAGGAGTCCCATTCACACCACATTTACATTTATTTTAATGGCACTGGTTATCTGGCATTAATCAAGTTCAGATGTATGTCGTGACAAGGCGCCATTTAGATCGCACTCAAGATGCACACAGATCAAATGAGACAAGCAGGTGAGTGTCAAACAGCCGTACTTAACCACACCTGCACGTGCTGTCACATAGGTTCATAATAAGACAACGTGATTTGTGACGGCCCCGCTCCATGCACACTCATCACAGAAACATACACGTCTAATAAGTGCCTCACATCATTAAGGTGATTTCATATAAAGTGCCTCCCAGTTCTGCTGTGATGCTGTGACATCTGTCATTCATTGTCACAGCCATTGTCGGAGGTTTTATGCAGACCATGATGATGCTGTCACTGCGTTTAATGTATAACTAGGATCTAATTTGCAATTTAGAAACATTTCAAATTAAGACCCAATCACACTGAGCTATAGTTATCCAGAACAACAAGGTTTTAGCATACATGAGAAATGGAAAAACATAAATTGGTCAAGATTTTTTTTCTTCAAAATGATTGTTCATAATGGTTGTCCATGCATGTGTACGTAGTTTTGCTTTGAAGTCCATTTTCTAAATGGATGCAGAACAGCTGACCAAATCACAGGTACATTGTGAAAGAATTATCTGCATTTCTTGACTATGACATTGACAATACTGCAGTTTTTTACTGCACACAAGTTCTGTACAGATGCAGTACAATTCTACATTTGTAGGTGATGCACAGTGCTGCACAGTTCTGCAATGTTCTGTACATACTTAGTGCCCTGCACGGGCCAGGCTTTAGGTCCAAGCCCGGCCCGGAGGCTGCGGGCCGGGCCTCTACATAATTTCGCAGACCAGGCCAGGCTTGGGCCTACATATTGCGGGCCCGGGCTGAAAAAAATTTAAACACATTGGGCTTGGGCCGGGCCTGGTGTGAGCGGGCCGGGCCGGGCTTGGGCTGGGCCTGGACATAATAAAAATATTCATAAAAACCCAGATTATTAATGTTATTATTAAGAAAAACTAATTATAAATTGTAATTTCGGTTAATGAATGCTTAACATTAATTATTTAGTATTATATAGTTGCAAATTGAGACTTTGCATGCAATTATGAATGACACTAGTGCTTTATACATTGGAATGCAGTTTAACCTCTTTTCAACAAATGGGACTTCCTATGGTATCATTTTAATAATGTGCATTCGTTTAATAGAGACATTTCATATAAAATATATGCATAGTCGCATGCCCATATCTTTGTATTGTAATTCTTTAAACATGTACTGGCTTTCCAAGACACTGTGACTGGAGTATTGGCACTTGTTTCACTGCCTTCATTACATTTGATGCATGTTTCCCATCATTCTTCTTCAGCTCAAACTTAACTTCATATCCCTTAATCCGTGATGTCTAGACTCTGTAAACCGCATATTTTTGGCATGAATGTACCCTTTTGCATAGATCTAATGGTCCCATATCAGGCCACTTAAGTTCACCATATATCTAATGGCTCAATATGTTCACTTGGCTGGAAGCAGCCAGCCCCAAATGTTTACTTTAGACATATTTGCAGATGCAATCAAGCCATAATTAACCATCAACTTATTACCCTTTGACCCAACCAGTGGACATTCTATTGTCTAGGTCTTCCCTCCAAACATTGCCCACCTGAATGACCAGCCCACTGGCCATTGGCCACTGCCTACTGCCCACTACCCAGTAGTGCCAGTACCCAATACCCATCCCAGTCAGTAATTAGTATTTTTCAATTGTGTTAACTAGTGGCTACTATTTAGTGTCTACAATATTCCAGTACTGATTCATTCACACTTGTACTAATTCACACATGTCTGAACCTGGTCTGTCTCAGGCTAGTGACTGCAGGCCTGCTGGAAATGCCACTGGGTGTCAGTCCCAGTGGGTGACATAATAGCTAGTACTAGCTAGTAGCTACTAGCTAGACACTACTAAACAACAACTGACATTAGTATTTCAGTAGTAAACATTACACAATGTTCATATATATTTTTTTATTTAAAACAACAAGTCTGTTTTACAGTTTATTTGTATTTCGTCTTTCTTATAAGATTATAGGTTTATCTTCTCTAAACTTAGCGGGCCGTGGGCTTACCCGTGTTTGGCTTGCGGGTATAGGCCGGGTATGGGCTTGAAACATGCGGGCTGGGCCCAGCCTGGGCCCAGCCTGGGCCAAACATTCATGGTCTGGGTCGGGCCTGGGCCTAAATTCTAGTTTGCGGGCCTGGGCCGGGCCGGGCTTGAAAAATTTGTGTGGGCATGGGCCGGGCCTGGACTCTAACTACTAATTGCGGGCTGGGCTTGGGCTCAAATTATAGGCCCGCGCAGGGCACTATGGGCGCTGAGTGGCATTGTGAGTAGTACAGACATGCTGCAAGGTTCTCCACTTATGCAGTACAGTTCTGAACATATGACGTACACTTCTGTACAGATGCTGTGTGTTCCAGAATTGATGCATGTACAATTCTGAGCATATGTTCTGTACAGATGTTGTACACTTATGCACATATGCTGTAAAGTTATGTATATATACTGCACATATATGTACAGATGCTGCAAAGTTGTACATCTGCTGCACGGTTCTGCACGGATGCTGTACAATTCTGCACACAAGTTCTGTTCATAAGCTATACAGTTCGGCACAGACACTGTAATGTTGTACAGAGATGTACAAATGTCCCGATTCTATGACTGGCGGCAAAGTGGGTATAATCAGTGTGCCCATTCTGACAGCTGATTGCCTGAGCTGCCTGGGCCACACTGGGAGTTCCAGCACCATGCTCTTGCCATCCTTCATGGACTCATGCCTCAAGCATTCATTACCAACAGATCTGCAGACATCACCAAATCTCCAGAAATTAACAGGCAGGTGCACATTGAAACAGCATGTAAGGCTATCAATTCTTCACTGTTACCAGCTACCACATCCATATGAAGACCACCACACTTCGGGGGACACCAACATCTCAAAACTGAGGTTTGATGGCAGTTCTGGAGCACAAGATTAAGACCCATGACACAATATATTAGCAGTGATGTACTGCACTGACTGTGGCATAACTCTCAAAGATAAAGACACAAGCATCTCGAAGATATTTATCTCCGAGAAAAACCATATATCACTTAGAAGAACAAATAAAATCCATGCATGCAAGTGATTGCATCGCCCCGATATGGATTTTAAAGGAAGAACATGTAAAGAGAGATCAGTTGCAGCATTTCTGGGGGCATCTGTATGAAGCACAGTCTTGGGTTCAAGTACACTGTAATTGGAATTGAAACACTAATTCCAATTCCGGAATTGTAATTAGAATTGGTGTTTTGTTTTTAATAAAAGTAACTGGATCTAATAAAATGTAATAATGCAGAAATTAAGTAAAGCTACTTTAGATATTATTGTTTGGTATTGAGAGCCTGTGAAATATGTCTATGGTTGCTCTAGCTGTTCACATAAGTACTGTTATTTTGATATGGAATTGATAATTGGAATTGGTATTTTGGAACTGGGCTTTCTGAGGTGGAATTAGAATTGGAATTTATATTAATGTAATCACCCCAAGTCTGCTCATGCATGGAGCTTCAAATAATGAAATGAAATCTTTGCCAGGGGAGAATGCACGTTTAATAGTCTTCCACCTCTGGTAGTGTTGTTTGTATTCAAAGATAATGACATCCAACTCCATCTCAGGGCACATGAACCCCTTCTTACTATAGTACAGAGGTGAAAAATTACGTCAGACCTGGAGTCGAACCCACAAATACAATGAGGAAAGGTCTGGAGAACCCAGGATGACCTTGGGAGAAAATATGCTACCGAGATGGAATTCAGGAAAACAGAACTCAAGTTAACCCAGAACTGACAAACACCCTGCAGAGAATACAGCTGATACACGTGTATATGTATAACAACGAAATCAATCAAGCTCGTGACTCGACTCAAAATATAGTTTTATCATATAATGGGTTTCGCAACACATAAATTGTGCCCATAATATGGATTCCTTATCTGTAAAAAAAAGATAATAAATATCACTGGCACATTTCCGGTACTGTTTCTCTTTTCTGTCACCAGGAGTTCGTTTTCCAAGATATCCAATAATAATATTTATTCACCAACATCACATCCAATATTCGCCTGGAACAAATTGATGCTGTAACAATAATGAAGCACTGGTTTTGTTGGCTTGGCCTGTCCATGATGAACACATGGAGACAACCCTCAACTAGTGCCAGTATGATAAATATGCATAAATTGCTTAGCGTCAAGTGGGACCATCATTTGCATGAGTAATGAAGACTAGCAAGCTGACCCAGACTTGATGGTGCTCCGAGCATTTCGATAAGCACTTTTCTATAGAAATCAAAATAATGTGGTTCTGATTAGAACTGGCTATTGACGGTGGAGAACGCGAGTGTGAGTCAGGTCTACTTACATGGCTCAGCTTTGGCTGGGCAGCTGCTCATCGCAAGGATCGAGGCGCAGGTCCTAGCTCCGTAACTTAGTTGCACAAAAGAAACATATTCTTGTTTTTCTGAATTAGATTAACAATTGTACTGTATGCAATTCTCAGCACGTCACAAAACTTGGTGTCGGCTCAAGCCAGAAGATCATGGAAGGAATCTGTCATTGTATTCACGAATACCAACCTATATGCCAAAAGAATTTTTAGTGAATTTGCATGATTCGAAAATCACCATATGGAGAAGGAATTGATTTTTGGCATACAGAACTGTTTCACAGTGTATTGTTTAACATGCTAATTCACAATCATGTTCACTTGTGGTTCTACATGTGATTACGTGTAAATGATGCACATTTACTGAAACAAACCATTTTCACTCAATTATACTGTGAGGTATTTGTAGCTCAGTGACTGTGAGTTGTTTAAACTCCACCAGCCCCATTAGTTCTGATGTTGATTTTAAAAGCCAGTTTAATTTCTTGTCATTGTTGTCTTTTTTTACTTTTATGTAATTTCAATGGGTTGTTATGCCCATTAAACATTAGAATTGTAATAACAATGAATACCAAGAACTCTCCTTCGATAGATTTCCTTACCACCATTCATGGCCGAGACACCTATCAGTTAGCTTTCAGGAACTGTCACAGACTTTTGAAGGTGCAAACAATATGAAACAATGAAATTAATTACATAGCATACTCACTATCCTATAAAAATACTTCATTTTCTTATTGCTTATCATGACAGCACTGACGAAAATGGTTGAAAGATGGTCAAAAATATATTTTTCTGACCATTTTTGTCCATTTGTGCCCATCGGTAAAATAAATGAACAAAAATGTGTCTTGTAGTAAGTTTAAATATTAATTTTATTAAATGTTTTCTTAATCAAACTGATGAAGATCTGCCAAATGACATCACCACATCAACTCTACCTATGGCAAAAGACATTGACAAATGAATCCAGAGACCCAGCTGTCATACGACAACTTGCTAATGTCCAAACCCGAAATGGAGATGCAGCAGTAAATTAACTGATGCAGAGACAATGAACAGATAGGAAATAAAGACTGCTTATCAATTATTGACACGCTAATCCGTCTTCAAGACAGAAAATTATACGTAAATAATTATCTGCCGACCCACACATGAGCATGAGGCCATTTGATATTAACTGGCAGTCTGGGCTGCTGAAATCAAGATAAATGAAACAACTGACACTGCTTTATGTACTTGTTTTATGGTAACAACTTAATTGTATGAAACCACAAAAGTAGCTATGCCATCAGTCGCTGTGACAGAAAACATGACTGGCAATTTGTCAGGGCCAGTCTGTTTGAAAGATTGATTGGTGGCACCCCCTGGTGAATGATGAGCAAAACGTCACAGACAGTAAGCAGCGGAATCAGCAGATTCCATGGATGTAAATGAGGCAGTTAATGCAGGATAATCACTGAACCTCCCACATTAGTTTGGCACCTCGTCTTCTGAAATGAATAAAGTGTAAACTATGTCTTTATATTACAAGCATTAAGCATTGCAATCCATTTATCAAATCTGTCAATTCTACGTACAGGCGCCAAGTCAATTTAGGGCAATTCTAAAACTCCATCAACTCATTTGGCCCATCACGAATCAGGTTCATAAATGCTCAAATCTTATCTGTAGCGTGTGACTAGTTTAAGCAATATGCGCAGTCGGCTAAATAAAAGATAGTGCATAATTTTATTTTATTTTATTTTAACCATCAAAAGAGTTGATCGTTAGATCATGTAACTTGCAAAAGTGTCAACAGCCTTATGTCATAGTGTTTGGAATTGTACCATTTTTGCCCTTTTTTCACAGAACTTGTGGCCAAAAATAATTTAAGTTTGTTCGATGATTTCATAAAAGTCAAATAACATATCTGCACAAACGAAGCAGCATGCCGTCACTAGGGGCATGATAGCATACCGGTTAGTTAGAATGCAGGTGCCGGACTCTCAATCGAGAGAACCCAGTTTCAAATTCCACTGCAGTCGCTTCGAACCTTTGGCAAGTTTGATCACCCAACATTGCCACAATTTACTCAGCTGTATAAATGAGTACCTGGCAATACAGACAGTGGTGGATATGTGAACGAATAGTCTTCGCGCAGTAATTGCAGCGTGGCTGAATGCTTCCCAGAGAAGTTGAAATGGATTTGGAATGAACAGGTCTGCCAAGTGTAAAGGACTGGATATCGCGCTATATAAGAACTTACCTTTTTTTTTCGCAAAATTGGACAAGCAATAAATTTAATTGATGAAGGACCTTTAATACTGTCCTCAGATTTTCCACACCACAAAGTCATGGTATGCATGTATGTTTGTATTTGAGCATGTGTGTGTGTGTGCATGCGTGCGTGCGCATGTGTGTGCGTACATGTATGTGTGTGAACGTGTGTGCATGTGTGTGCATTTGTATGTCCATGTGCATATGAGCACACATGCAAGCATGCGTACACATACACCAATTTTATTATTAAAAATGACAATCAGAAGTTACAATACAATACCCGAGATTCAATGGCTACATGTTGTCTGTCAAGTAAATGCCTATTTGACAGTGTTGTATGACATTCTTAGATTCATTGCCCACCACTGATGGCCCTGCCAATATGTGTCTCCTGACAATCAGACCCGTCCATCCCTTGCGACTTCACACATCACAAGGCGTCATGAATGACACCTTGCCCGAGTTGCTTCCCACATCTAGTCTCATTAACTAGATCTTAAATAACGACACGCAAAAACAACTTCTGCATTTCTGTTTCCACGAACAAAATGTCCTTGATAAAAATACGCTGGGTAATCTGTGAATAATTAATACAGCGTGTGGGCCCTGGTGGGTGCTGACGTTAGTCCGTTAATGAGTGAAGAGAATTAACAGCAGGCTCACAGCACGCTGACACGTGTGGGGCTAGTTCATTAGCGCTGCGTGTAATTATCACACCGGATTAACACTGACAGATGCGCCACTGCGAAGCACACCTGCAAACAACTTCTCATCGGAACTGCGTGCAATCAATCCATATTAATTCCTAATTTCTACACAATTATCTTGCTCACAAACCGGAAAGCAAATTTACAAGTGTTGGCCACAACACCGACAGTCACCACGGCAGAGAACATCTAGAAATGTGAGGTTAGGCCTCGTAATTGTAACGGACAGAGTCATGTTGTACCTTTGTGTGACTAACTATAAGCTCACAGGTGGTTTTGGTAAGATTAAATATGTTTACCTGTCACCTGTGTAAGCCCATGTATGTGACGTCTACATATCACTTCATGTTGCCCCCCAAACCTAACTTCCTTCCTTTCTGTTTTCTTCTATATCAAATATGTTTTAAAAAATGTGTTTGCTTGCTAGTTAAAATTAAAAAAATTGGGAAAAACATGGAAAAGTGGTCCAGCCCTATATACTCTAACATAAGGCTATATACTCTAACATAAGGCTATATACTCTAACATAAGGCTATATACTCTAACATAAGGCTATTCACACTTCTGCCATAAGGCTATATACTCTAACATAAGGCTATTCACACTTCTGCCATAAGGCTATATACTCTAACATAAGGCTATATACTCTAACATAAGGCTATATACTCTAACATAAGGCTATTCACACTTCTGCCATAAGGCTATATACTCTAACATAAGGCTATATACTCTAACATAAGGCTATTCACACTTCTGCAAGTTACCAAATCTAACGATCAAAGTCAATTCTTTCGATGATTTAAACAAAAGTACGCACTTTATTAATAAACCAATTGTGCATAGTACTTACACTATTCATGTGTTACAGACATGAATATCAATTAATTTGATTCATGATGGGGTAAAAGAATCGAGTAGGGAGTTTTACGTTGAACCTGCACTTTGCAGTAACAAATCATGCTCCAAGGGTGGTGAACTGCATTGCGGTGCTTTAACACCAGAATGTCATTATGCCATCTCCAAAACACCTATGCAATGAGCAAGAAATCAACGGATGAATTTTATCATTTGTCCAAGTTAATCCTAAATGTTGCATTGCAGGAAATAATGCTCTTGGTCCAACATGCAAGCATGCATGCAGAGGAACAAATAGATGGCACAAATATGTTAGCAATGTGAATATGTTCAAAAACTAGAATTGACAGATATTTGAATGGGAAATTTGTGGAAAAATGCGTGTAGTTTTGATAAGCTAAACATTAGTAGAGTTTCAATAAGCCAAACATTGGTAGAATCTCAATAAGCCAATCGATGGATTTCTCATCAATATGTCCTCTAATTAGGAGCTTATTGCTATTGATGGCAATCTTGCTGAAATTTGTTTAAATTAGCCAGTCGAATATTTAGAAACGATCTGCACACAAGTTACAAATCCTGATGAGGGCATGCAGTATTATGAGGGCATGCAGTATTATGAGGGCATGCAGTATTATGAGGGCGTGCAGTATAATGAGGGCATGCAGTATTATGAGGGCGTGCAGTATTATGAGGGCGTGCAGTATTATGAGGGCATGCAGTATTATGAGGGCGTGCAGTATAATGAGGGCATGCAGTATTATGAGGGCATGCAGTATTATGAGGGCATGCAGTATTATGAGGGCGTGCAGTATTATGAGGGTGTGCAGTATTATGAGGGCATGCAGTATTATGAGGGCGTGCAGTATTATGAGGGCATGCAGTATTATGAGGGCGTGCAGTATTATGAAGGCGTGCAGTATTATGAGGGCGTGCAGTATTATGAGGGTGTGCAGTATCATGAGGGCATGCAGTATCATGAGGGCATGCAGTATTATGAGGGCATGCAGTATTATGAGGGCGTGCAGTATCATGGCTTCAGTGTGTGATTAGTCACTCAGTGAAGCCATGATACACGAATATGAGCAAAGACTAATTATTCATTGCTCATACTCAGGTTTATTAATAAACGCTCTGCAGCCAGAACACAATTCGTGTTTTGAACAACATACTGAACTGGTTGATGAGTAGGCCTTGCACCATCTAGAATTACCTAATTACAAATAGCGTGTCATTAGAAACATGAAGAGAACAGGACGTGCCGCTTTCCCTCTCATCACACTGTAGCTGACTTGGTATTTTTAATTGAGTATTGTACAGAATGTTCAGCATTAACATCTGGATCCGAGATAAAGTAGGAGTTAAGGAAGGTCTGCTATGTTCTATCAAGTGAAGAAATCTGTATTGCATTTAAGTATGGCGTTTGGAAAAGAAGATCTCAGAGTGTAGAGAAATATTTGGTAAAAACGGTATATAAAAAACAATGGGATCAATTTACAACATCAAGCATTGGACAGATGGTGAACACAAACAGCGCAAAGTGATTGCAAGGTGATGCCAACAACCTAATTTAACTGAGGTTACATCATGAGCAATAAAGTGATGCCTGAAGTATTTCTTGGTGAACCTTTTGAACCTCCACAACAGGTGTCAGCGCTATCTATATGTTAATCCTCTCTGTTATGACATTGATCATATTTAATGTTTTCTTACATTCAACAGCAAATGGAGAGATTCTCACAAGAGCAGACCATACACAGATGAAAACTTGTTCTCTTGATAAACCAATCACGTCCATGTCCATTGGAGATTGTTCCTTTGGAGGACCATCTTGCTAAGCCTTTTTAAACACAATCCCAATTTTCAACAGCACAATTTTTGCTAGTTAAAACTCATCAAAGATTTATTCTAAAAAAAAACAGATGACATATAATTAATGAGATAATCTGAGGAATGTCATCACGCCCAATGGTTAAGGCGGGATGACTTATAGGTTTTGCTTTAGCAATTAAAAGAAACACGGTTAGTAATGTCCTTTTTACATGTGTCAGGAGGATTTAATTTGTCTTGCCTGGAATTAGAAAGACGATAATATCGAGGTACGAATGCAAGCAGTTACAATTAGCCTGCAACTTGGTGTCACATTACCTTAATTAGCTAAGTGGCTGTAGCTCACCTGTGTGAAGAACCTCGCTTAGTCTGGTGTGCACATGTGAGTGATTACAGGTGTGACATAAACTTCAAAGAAGATACCTATGCAATCACATTACCCAAGTGTGGGTCCTTTGATGCTGCAGATCTTGACAGACTATTTTGACTGTACTTCGTAGAAATGCCCGTTCTTTGAAGATATGCAAAAATTAATGTCGGACCTAAATAGAAGTTGTCATGATGATGAATTTGGCTACGCGTTAACCCAGACAGCGATCTGTGATTCTAATGAACACGAGTATTCACAATATTTGTTATCTGATCTGCCGCATGTGCTCTGATGAATGGCTATCTATTTCAATTAACAGATGTTATCATATGATCAGACCTGGCAAATTTCTAGCATGTTGTTAGTGATATTTGATGAGTCATCATCTTTCAC
Organism: Lamellibrachia columna; assembly: GCA_963662155.1. Classification (NCBI taxonomy): domain Eukaryota; kingdom Metazoa; phylum Annelida; class Polychaeta; order Sabellida; family Siboglinidae; genus Lamellibrachia; species Lamellibrachia columna. Next base: position 47,847,943 of record OY759267.1, read on the forward strand.
ATTTATTACTGCTGTCATATGAGTAATTAAACTGGCTAACATGTCAAGCTGTTCCAACAAGCCAGTGCACTCCTTTTCCCAGCACACAGTCTCCTGGCCATCAACAGTTGCAAAAACCAGCTGCTAATGCCCAGGATGTTCACAAAATATCCTTGGGCAACTCCCTGGAATACCCAAAGCAATCAGTCAAGTTTGACAACCTGGTTTTTGACTGATGATTAGGCTGCATAACTAGTCGTAGTACCGATTTACCCTCAAATTTACAAAGATTTTTTAAGTTGTCATGACATATTCCATTAAAAAACCTATGTTGGTACCTGCCATAGTTCTGTTTTTGTGGAAAATCAATCTCAGCGTTTAATACCACATGGACTGGTTGGCGTTTAGGTCAATACTGAAACTGATTTTAATCTGGGAAAGAATTAGTCTGTATGAAGAATTTATTATGGAGTATATAGTTCAGTTTGTTCAATATCTATACATCAAATTCTCATTTACTTTTCACAATAAGGCCCATCTCACCAGAGGCCATATGACCATGCAGCAAATAAGGCTTTCCCTTGATAATTCCCCCCTCACGAGATGTCACTCCTGATATAAGACCGCTGTATTTTATAAAAGGGGAAGCCTCATAAGAGGGGGACTGCTGTATCACATGTCAAACTGCCCACATCCACAAGGGTTAATTCCACATATTAAATATTCACTTTGTCAGCACAACAAGCTTCAGTATTTCAAAACAGCAAACATACTCTTTTCGACACTACAACCTTCTACATTTCCATGCAGAACATCATATTAAAATTGCAACCATCAACATTCCATGCCACGAATATGTTCATGAACATTTTCATGTACTGCAAACATCAACATTACAACATGCATAACTTCAACATTCATACACAGTAAACAACCACACATTCACACTGCATATTAAAACAATTTTTACAGAGTGAATATCAACATGTCAACTCTGCATTCTACCTCATTATGACACAGCAAACATGACATTTCCACACAGCATTGTCTGGCCAGAGACAGCAATGCACAGCATCTCCCTCTCCCTCTCCCTCACCCTCACCCTCACCCTCACCCTCACCCTCACCCTCTCCCTCTCCCTCTCCCTCTCCCTCTCTGCTTCTTTCTCTTGTGATACAGCTGCAATCTTAGCAACAAGAAATCTACACAAAAAGATACATACCCGAATCTGCCAACCTCTCAGTCTGGTGGTCTCTGACTGAAGAGTCCAGATACCAAGTGATGCCTTAGCGCAACTGGAATTAAACAAGATGGTTAGACGGGCACTGGCCACACACGACGACAGTATCACGAAGACAATTTAATCGACTGTGGTGCCACCAGTACAAATAGTACCTCACTGCACACCAAGCTTGTAAATCAACTGTTATAATCGGCCCTGTGAGAATGTTAATTACGGCTGCGATGCGCACTGCCATGTCCAATAATTACTGCAGTCAGCTCTCATTAATGTGTGGCTATATAATCTTTGTTAGTCATATTTCGCTAATAGAATGGATAAACTTTTGTGATACATATCAGTACTACTGAGAACACACAAATGGCAGAATGCTAAGTCCAAATTGCAAACATCATGTTTCAGTTGTATATAAAGCAAGCCACACGTTATTAATTAATTTAGTTATTGACTGATAATTGTCATTGAACTGAACCAACACAATAATGGGAACATCCACGCAACCACTTAATTGAGATCATTCGAACACATGCGAATTATATATCACATAAAAGAAGACATAAAATAATGAATTTCCTGTTATATTTGGCATTGATGTATAATAATTAAATACATTATAAATCATTCTCTACTTCAGTTTCTTAATATTGAAACATATATCTAAAGGAATGTGAAAACTATACTATATTGGTATTTCACCGGTTTTCACCCACATTTAAGATTGCAACCTCATTAGTCACAAGTGACATTTAGATTTCTAGCAAATTGCAAAACCATTTACAACACCACATTATTTTTAATAAATATTAAATAAAAAATTATTTATTCATAAACATATATTTTTTATTTTTAGTATTCAATACTATAAACAAATGCAGACTTACATAAATTCCACTTCCACACCAATTACAAATACCAATTCCAATTTCACCTCAAAAATATCAGTTACATAATATCAATTCCAATTATCAATTCCATATTCAAATAATAGTATGTGAACAGAGCAACCAGACATATTTAACGCCCACAAATAACATCTATTTTAGAGCAACTTTATTTAATGTCTGCATTATTATGGTACATAATGACAAACAAATATGACATATGCAACATTATTATAATTTACAGATTATTTGTAGCGAATAATTTTAGTTATAAAGTTACATGATGTAAATGAAAAAGTAACTAACAGTTAATTGAAAAGTACAAATTACATTTTCACCAATTCCAATTTACCAGTACTTTTAAAAACAATACACCAATTCTAATTCCAATCAGAATTCCGAAATTGGATTTGGTATTGACATTTCAATTCCAATAATTATTACAATGTAAGTCTGAAAGGATATTGTTAAACATCATTTGAAGAAACAATGTCATATTCTGTGATTAACAAATGTGCTAAGAGCTTTGGCACAAAAGTAAAAGAAGTCCTGCAAAGCAGTGCAAGAACAGGGTCTGGTCAGTTTTCATAGTTCTACAGACACAACTTGTCATTTGAACCATCCAGCCCTAATGGAGCAATCACAGCTAAATGTGCAATTATTCCCTGGCTGAACCATCCAATTAGAAGTTTTCTGTAAGCTATCATCATCTTTATTATTCCATAGAAGTTGCAATTAATTTCTTGGGTCGTGGTAGCAACAACAGGCCAAATCTGAGTGAGGGAGATCCAAGGACAATTACAGGCAATCAGCCCTGTGTGTAATATTCTCAGTGCTCTATGAATGTAGTCCAAATGAACTAACTACACATAAATGCAACACTCCTTGCAACTGGAGCCCAACACTTGCATGTTATTATTGGGCTTCTTAGTTTTCAAAGCATCATCTTGCTACTTGGGTATCATTCCACGAATCAATATTGAAAAAGTACATTATTTTCACTTGTTCTTACAGAACAGTCCATCTACCAAATGTTCACATTGCATTTTTTTTATGTAACAAGATTCAACACTAATTTCACTACATTTTACTTTCACAAAATATTCAATTTACAAAAGGTTCCATTATATAATATATTGTGACACAAATCTGCAGAACACTGGCTTTACAAAATATTTCTTTTACAAACTATTTAATTTCCCCTTGCACGCTACATAGACAAATTGTAAGTTGCTGGATCTGTTGATCTACTGTCTTCAAGCATGTAACCTTTCTTTTCCTAACCTTCCTGTTGGCTCTGAAGCCAGGCCTACCTTTCTTTAGATGGGTCAGGTGAAAAGGTGTGGTGAAAGCTAGCGTCCCAGTGCCTTGCTGGAAGAACTGTTTATTTATGATTATGGTGGTTGCTGCTGGGATAGGGTCCAATATTGTGATAGTTTGGCAGTAGGATTAGAGAACCACATTTGCTCTGTTTAGACAGTGCTTCTGGCCTATCACTCTGTATGTAGAGAAAATGTGATAAATGATAGGGAACATGGTCAAGAATAATTTTTTTATAATCTCATTTCAATTATTGTTATTTATTAATAAGTTTGCATAAGATGCTAATTAATGCAAATAACGTACAAACACTACTTAATCAACTTGATGCAAACATTTATATCAAAGACCACTTTTGAACATCTGTGTTAGACACATTTCCATTATCATGCCTTGAAGGGTTGTCTTATGGTCTATTTCTTTATAGAGGTGAAGTAGTGTAGTGGTTAGCACATCCACTTTGTTTGTCAGATTTCTGGGTTCAACAAGACAAGGCATGGTATGTTTGGTGTAAAAACTCCAGGGTTCTACACAGTGAGGACTCGGATGATCAAATTAATTCTTGTTAATTGAGGACATAAAAGAACCACTGATGACAATATACAACCTGGCAGTGACCACCCTGGCAGTGACCACCCTCCTTGCCAGCATAGAAAGGTCAGCTTGGTGATAATGTTTTGGAAAAGGCTGGTTAATTGAATGACGCCTTATAATAATAACAATTAACTTCTATGTCGCCTATATCCACAGGAACCTGAGCTCAGAGGTGCAACAAAACAGAATCATTAAGCTTAATTGTGAACAGGGATGCACAAGTCATTATCAGAACGAGGGACAACCGAAGATTTATGGCGGAAATGCAATTTGGAATAAATGTCTTGAGTTTTTTTGGAAGACAGCTATAGTTTCAGATATTTTCAAAGTGATGGAGAGTTCATTTCAGTTACTAGGCGCAGCAATAGAGAAAGCATGTTTGCTCAAGTTAAGTTTCATATTCTTGCAGTGTTATCACTGAGCGCAGCACTGGTTGATAACAGATAACACTGCTATCACCAGAGACTTGTGCAATCTACAGGGTACATCTACAGTGCTATTTGGACCACAAGTGTCCTAAAACGTAATGTTTAATAACAATATCTGCCCTTTGTGTACCCTAAAGAGATGTGGTGTGATGAAACAAATTTTTTGGGATAGACAGAAAGAGACAAGAATGAAATATAAAGCCATAATATTTATATAATAAGGGCCCCATAAGTACAAGGTTACCCAAAATTGTATAAGCTTTGATATGGCAGCACGTGGATTCGAATCCCAATATTCCCGACTGACAGCCTGACGGTGATGCTCAGATCAATGTGCCACTGTCACTGACAGTCTGTGACAGACTGTGTCAGTGCCTGTGGTCTGTGCCCTACGTCACTAGCCATGAAAACTGTTTTGAATATGATGACTTTTTGTGCAATATACACAAGTTAAATGTTTACACAAAAAATACCAGCAATTACAGTTACATAACTATGGTATGGAAGCATCTCATTTGATTTAGTGCTTAAGAGTTTTAACTTCCCGCTCAGCTTCGATTCAGAGATAGTCTCGCTTGTCTGTCTCTCGCTCGCCTTCGTTAATTCGCAGAGTCTGGCCTCAGAGACAGTGGCGTGGTCTCATTGTTACCCACTTTCACCACTCCATTTTGTGTAGGCGTTCCAGTGAAGCGTCAGCAGTCAATCAGTGCCATTATTGAGATTCCACCCTAAAACTTTTTTTGCTTGATTTAACTTTTCAGTCTGACAATTGTGTCACTATAGTCTATAATCAAAGTTTAAAGCTAATTCGAATAAACTGATGAAAGTTCACTCTTATTTTATGAAAGAGCCAAATGCCTGGATGACAGTAATTAGCTAATTATTTATGCACCCAGAATCTCATGCATGTATAATTTCTGTCACAACATAATTTGCACTTAGGCGATGATGTCTGCGACAACAGCAAGGAGCCTGGGTAATCGAGGCTAGTTCACAGACAGAGATTTTTTGAGATTGCGCCTACACTACTGTAGACACTTCAACAAAATCTGCTGAGCGGCTCGCACGTCGTGCCGAAAAATCGTGTCAGCTTATCTGTGCAGATTCTCGGCACCTGGGTTCTGCTTTTGTTTTACATCCTGTATTGTCAGCTGTTTCCGTTCCTTTCCGTGATTTACAACGGCAGATTGGACAATAGTAAGTTCCTTTTCATGATCGTCTGTTTTTGATTAAAACTGAACCAAAATTAAGGTGAAACACACCGATTAAACGGCATAGGTGTATTTCTGGTATAAGTTTAGCAGACAAAGATATTTATGATTCCATCCATATGTTCGTGACTTCTTCTAGAGGTCTTAGTAAGTCTATGTGCAAAATATTTTCCCACTACACGAATGTGAAGGGGTGTTTTTGAGCTTCCCATGTTTTTGAAATTTCATCCGATTTTGATTCTTGGAGTTGGCGAGCGAGATCGATTTAACCAAAATCATGACTTATTTACATTTCTGTGATTTTACTTCATTACAAATAATACAAAGCCAATATTTGTTTGATATTTGTTTTACAAAACAATTTTTTTATGATTATTAGTAATAGTAAATTTATATATATATTTTTTTTATTTTGTATGTCTATACATATTACTATAATATCAAGTAGTATATTTACATAATGCATATTGCATGTATTCTTTTGTCTAAAATAAAAAAATTGTTTGCTATTGATTAAACTTGTTAGGCTTGGCTGTGCTAAGTTAGTAGAATAATGAAATTATTATGTAATTTTTCAATGGCAGTTTGGCATAAAAATGTGTTGACCTGTTGCGTTTGCACATTAATTAGCCAATATTTACTTATTAATTACATCAATAGGGTTATGAAATGACTGTGTGATGTATATTTTATAACCCTGTTTAATGAATTTCTAAACCCTGAACAATTATACAAATATCTTCATAATTATGGAAGTTATGGCCTTTTATCAAAACGTGTCGGCCTGTTGAGTTTAAGCTTTAATTAGCCAATATTGACTTATTAATTGCATCAGTTGCAGGGTTGAAAAATTCATGATTTTTTTATATAAAATACCAGATTTTTAAAATTTAAATCGGATTAAAAAAATGTTTCTATTTATAAACTCTTTCAAACGTGTTCTATTCAAATCGATTTGGGTACTTGTCTTAATAGAGGGTACATGATTTTTGCTTATATAAAGACATTAGACAATGTCCACAAGTCCTCACCCCCTGTAGTTGCATAATCTGTCTTGGAAAAGAAAGCATGCTGTGTGTCTGTGGCTGTAGCAGTGCTAATTATTATTTGCTGAGAGGGTGGATTAGCACCTGTCCAGGGCTCTGTGTACTCTATGGGTTTCCAACCAGACTGCAAACTGGTACAGTATTAAACAATTGAGTCAACATACTGAATTGGTAATAACTAGCTCTAAGTGGACTTTAACTCAGGGCTTCTGACTTAAAAAGATGCTTCCTCTGGAAGACAAGTTTGTGTGGCTTCACTGCATTCAGAAAGGGCATAGCTCAAACATACACAATGTCATAAAATATTTTACTATCAGGCTATCTGGTGTCAATACAGCTACACAAGTGTGCGCACTTTGTGCTTTTGTATTAAAAAACATCCAATACTTTTGTTGATCTCAATGCTTGTAAACAATTATTTGTGTTAAATTCATATAAATCAGCGATTAAAAAAACCGGAAGTAAAAAAAATCATAAATCAATTATTTTTTTGGAGTGATTTAAATCATGTTTTAAATCAATGATTTAAATCAAACAACCCTGATCAGCTGAGTTATGAAATGAGTGTGTGATGTATATTTATAACCTTGGTTAATGAGTTTGTAAACCCTGAATAAGTTATATGAGTTTGCAAACAAATATCTTCATAATCATGTAAGTTATGGACATGTGTCGGTCAGTTGACTTCACGCACTAATTAACCAAGGCAATATTGACTTATTAATTGCATTAACTGAGTTACTCTTAATGATACATGACTGTATTATGCACATTTATGATCCTACTTAATGTGCTTGCAATTCCTGAAAAAATTATTAAAATATATGCAAAAAAAAAAGTTATGCCATTTTAATCATACATTGATTGAAAGAAAACAAAAAAAAATTTCTTTTTCCTGTATACTGGTCAGTGTAGTTTTCGACCTACTTAATAGAATATGCCATTTAAAAAAAAAATCTGAAGAAACATTTTGTGTAAGAGATCGATATACCAAATCAGTAAAAGTTACTTCATTTATTCAATGCAAACAAATTATTAAAACAGTTGTTTTAAGTGAAAAACTGACGAATATTGAACGTCTGAACCATGTCGCGCGAGTCGAGGAAACCGGAGGAATTCGACCTATAAACTATATTTATGGCAAGCCGTACAGATAATCGTTTTTAATTTTACCACTTTGTTCCAATTATGTCAACTTTTTATAATAACCAGGCTTGACATGGCGCTTTATAAAACACATACACATATATTTGTATTGAATATATAACGTTAATGTAGTAAATTTGTTCTCGTATATTTAACACATTTTAATTATTCCTACTTTTATGACAAGACTAGCTTGCCATACATCTACCACAAAAAGGGCTATTATTGTCACGTGGCCAAGAACGAGACACGCATCAGCAGACGCTCAATAATAATGTCTGGTAAGCATGCAAAGTCGGTTTATACCAAGGTATGTATATCATAAACATGTTCCATGTTATGTTATATATCAAAATATATTTTGCTCAGATAAGACTCGGTATCGTTATTGTCGTAAACAGACGCTGTGACGTCTCTAACGCGATATCAAGCGAGATTTCAATGGGTCGAAAACTGGCGAGGGTCGAAAACTGTATCGGTTACTATATAAAAAAAATTCGAATTTTTACCGTATTAAAATCGTAATACCTTTGGATCTAATAAATATACATTAATAAAATAAGCAGTTTTTGGTTCCTTTACATTTCACATTTCATTTAAATCAATTGCCAATGACAATGTTCTATTACGATATCTATTTTTGTTCTCAAGAATTGCCGGCTACTACAGTGTCAGTGCTACATGCCGACGACGTCACCATTTCTCGAGCCAACAACACGATTTTATATTAATCATTAAATGCTACGAACAGCACAATTCACTTATAAATGATCCATTACCTGTTTGACATTGCTGGCTTTGGAAACCAGCCATAATTTGGTTATTGTTTTAATCAAAACTCTGCCACCACCGTCCGTCACGTCGACCGACCCTCAGATGGCGCTGCGTAAAAGCACAAGTTTAATATCTAGGGACAGATAATTATTTTACTTCCAGACTGTTGGTAGACGAAAAAAGAGCAAATAATATTTTATGCACATGTATATTTTTACATTTAGCATAGGTGTCAACATTACCTCTTTCGTGCGAGAAACACCGCTTTTTCCTTTGGTCCCGCTTTACCGCTTTCTTTACGAAATGTCCCGCTTTTTCGTAATTTTCAAAAACCTAAACCCCCGAAAGAAGTTCCTCTGGAAAATAGCCGATGTAGACGCCATCAGACAGGACTTGCAAGAATATGCAGATGCCTTTGCAGCAGACAATACACCAAGCACTCCCATAGGTCAGCTCTGGGCAGACTTTAAGGAAACAGTCCTGAGCATCGTTGAGAAACGAGTCCCTTCCAAAGCCACGGCACCACGGCACAGCAACTCCTGGACAAGCACGTCCACCCGGAAGGCCATCAGAAGAAAACAGAGAGCCCATAAGAAGGCAAGGAAGACAGGGAAGAAAAGAGACATCGACCGCTACAAGCGCCTACAAGCCGAAGTGAAGTACGACATCAAACAAGCGGGAAAAGTTACCTCGAAAATATAATCAGTGAAGATTTCAACTCCGACGCGAAGAAATTCTGGTCGTACATCAAAAGCAAGCGTCAAGAATCAACAGGTGTCTGTTCACTGAAAAGCCAGGATGGTTTCCTCAAAAGTTACAGTGCCAGCAAAGCCGAAATACTAAACGCCCAATTCAAGTTTGTCTACACTGTGGAGTACTCGAGCAATCTGCCGTACAAAGGCGATAGCACATACCCCAACACGGATGATATAGAGGTAAGCGAAAAAGGAGTCCTCAAGCTTCTCCAGAATCTCCGGCCGACCAAAGCCACTGGACCAGACTCAATACCAGCCTATATCCTGAAGATTGGTGCAAAGGAACTATCTCCAGTTTTGACAAAAATCTGTCAACGGTCCCTGGATGTTAGACAGGTGCCATCTGATTGGAAAGAAGCGAGTGTGGTCCTCATCTTTAAGAAAGGAGACAAACACCCGTCTACCGACCAATCTCACTGACTTCAATCACTTGCATTGTCCTGGACTACATCATCCGCAGCAGTGTGATGAAACACTTTGATCTCCATCACCATCCTAACTGATGCCCAACATGGATTCAGGAAGAAGCGCTCATGTGAAACTCAACTCCTAGTCACAGTACACGAAATCGCCAAAAACTTGGCCTTGGGGGATCAGGTAGATGTAATTCTGTTTGACTTCTCCAAGGCCTTTGACAAAGTTCTCCACCAACGTCTACTGCACAAGCTGCAATACTACGGAGAACGTAACAAGACCCTGAGCTGGATTCAATCCTTCCTGACCAACAGAACACAGCAAGTTGCCCTAGAAGGCACCCTCTCGTCCCCTGCACCTGTCCGGAGTACCACAAGGCACTGTCTCAACATCCCATCTCTCACCTGTTGTTTGGGCCAATCTCTCAACTTCAACCTATTTGCGGGACCAACCTCCCACCTCCCGCCATTTTTGAGAGTCCACCTCCGACATCCCGCCAACCCTACCTCCCATCTCCCACCAATTGTTTTAGCCCAACCTCCCATTTCCTACCAATGTTTAGGGTCAACCTTCCACCCCACTTCATGCCACACACACCCCTCTTCCATAGGCCATTCTATGAACATTTTATTTATTTTTTGGTCTCGGGTGATTTAACTTTTTCTCCTGCCGGCAGCTCTTCTTTGATTTTTTCGAGTGCTTAAATATATCATTTTAAATGTTAGTACAAACAAAGTGCGATTTTTCTGTCACTGGAATACTGCCGTTCATATGTTACTCTAAACTCTAATATAAAGAAAACATTTCAATACTCGATCATTTGTGTCGACGGAATAAGGTATTGTCCTTCAACCTATAGATATGATTGTAATTGGATGTGCCGCTTAACTTAGGCACGTTACCCTACCATTCGGGCCCTACACACATAAGAACCAGTCTACTGCAATATTCTTTTTTTTATATAGTGCCATTAATATTACATATTTCATGTTTCAACTGTACATATTTTCAAAGTGTAGGCACCACGTGAATGTTGTTTCGTTAATTTTATTGGATGTAATTATCCATTTACTGTTTTGATTATGTATTGTTTGTCATGTAATTTATTTACGTCACAGTTGAAATATTTGTATACACATAATTTGTCAAAATGCAAATAACGTGACGTCACGTATAATGTGACCGCCTTGAAGTATGACGTCACAAGCTGTGGGACGCCGTAATAAAGTCAGTAGTTGAAGGCGGATCATTGTAATATTTGTGCATACACAGGGCCAAGATTCAACTCCAATCGTTGACCTACTACGGCATGGCTCCTGTTAGCGGAAACGAATTAGGCCTACTAGGTGTTAGAATTCATACGTCTGGTGTCACACCATTCTCGCTAATGTTTGTCCATGTTTGGAGTGGAATTACAAGAAATGCACCTCAGCTGGAGCCACTGGCTGGAGCCAGACTGCAAAAAAGGCTGCAGACCGATATAAGCGGAGAAGTCTTGTTTCCTTCTTATGCGTGCGTGCGTGCGTGCGTGCGTGCGTGCGTGCGTGCGTGCGTGCGTGCGTGCGTGCGTGCGTGCGTGCGTGCGTGCGCTGCATTGAAGCATGATATATAGGCCTACCGTCATATTAATATGCAAGTCTTGTGCAGTTGTGCTACAGTTTAATGCTAGAACTGTGCGAACATGACATTGGATGCAATTATTCAGATGTGTGGACCCAATTTCCCCACTGTTGGGGAGTGTAGTGTCGACCCTGCCAGGGAAAGTATACACAGTTGTATCCGCTAGGTGCAGACGGACAGCGCAAACAGCAGCGCGAACGCCATAATCGTACATAAATCGTAGTCAGTACAATGTCATCTCGTTTTCGTGAGTGGCACGAAAACTGCATCACGTTCACTAACTAGGCAGCTTCGTCGTCTAGTAATCACGTCTGCATGTGGAGACAAATGTAACGCTTCACGCGTTGTATCTAATGTCAGCGTCGTGTCTGCGTGACGGGCGAACGCCGTTTGATATGGCTACACGCGCTGCCACGTATCACTTTCACGTTTATTGCAACTGTTTGAAAACCTAGGTGGTCTTATTATTCTTGCCTGCCTTCTTGGGTGACACGGCTTAATTAGACAGCGGACCTTAGCAAAGACGCGAGTCACGCACTCAATTATTTTACAGTAGAACATATTACATTTCACTCACCGATTGTGAATCGGATCGTTGCGCTGATTAAAATGTTTGTTAACGGAAGATAATATACATTATTGTGTTAAATCTGAAACAGTTTGGGAGAACTTTTCTTCGAGATGTTCGCTAATTGCTCTTTTGAGTGAATTCAGCATCCACAAATATAAACTAGTCAAATGTAGACATTAGAAAAGTCACTGGTTCCACATTAAGTCCACACAAAATTCTTCCCGTGAAATATTGTCAAAAACATAAATTTCCGCTAAAATGTCCACCACCGAAACTATAGTGCTACAGTATTTAGTAGTGTTGTATAAATGGTACGAACATTGTTTGGAATATTAGAACGTCCAGTCCAACTGCGCGCTTCGCGAGACTTATTGAAGGTGGATGAGTAAGACAAATTAAACAGCAACAGTGGCAGTTGCGGCAACAGCAGCAGTGACAACAGCAACAGTTGTCGCAGCAGTCAGCAACAGCAGCGGCAGCACTCGCATGCCAAGGCACCGGCACGACGAACAGCGCCATCAAACGCACCAGCGGTACATCGTCAATCGCTGATCCCCACTGTAGGGTCGTGTCAAGTAGGACGGGAAGACGTATTTGTAACCTTGTTTGTCTGATAAACAAATAGTTTGTTTAGTTCGACAAATCTGGGATAAGCTGCTCAATGTCTTCAATTTTATAAGAAATAATGGCTTACGTACGGTACGGTACAAAGTCCATGCCACTTTTACAACAACGAAACGGACACGACGTTACCTTCCCGAGTCCGATATTGATGGAACGCAGAACGACTGAAGCAGACGACAGACGACAAGGACGCGGTGTGCCGGGCTCGAAGTCACTTCATTTATGACGTACACGTTGGTTATGATTTCATGCACAGACGACTTGCCTAGTTGCCTTGCCGCCTGGCATAATTAGCAATTATGTGGAAAATCATACAGCAGCCAGCACGGCCAGATACTACAATAATTATCGGTGGGCGATAATCAGTATATCACTGAGGCGGTGGGAAATCTTATTAACAATTCTGTAATAGAAATATCTAAGACTGGACTCGGCTCGTTTGTGACTGGCGCTGCCTTCATTTCCATGTGCCCATTGTACGCTTGAACAAATTGGAGAAACCTTCGCGCAATTAATGCGGCCCGTTCAATTAACGCTAATCATCAAACCCTCGTACGACAATAATGCGAGGACATTCAATGGAATTATCCATCTTCGGCAGATCGGCGAAGAGCCTAGATGGAATATCCGGCGTTAATTACGAAGCGCAGTGGAAGGCATTAAAGGTCAATACTTTAATATTCGCTGCTTCGGTGAACTCATACAGACACAACCAGCTGTCATCACGAAGTCGCGTGCAAATTACGCCAGAAGTATCAATTAGTGCGCATTACGATTAGTTACCAGCCAGTATCAAATGCTACCACAATTTACTAGCGTAGGCTACATACAGTGGGTTTGTAATAACAAAAAATATTGACTGTTTTTTCATTTAAAATTACATTGACCCCAAAGCTTACCCAAACCTGAAACTACACAATAATTATCTTGAAATTCTTTATTGTATGGTTGAAACTCACGAAAATGTCCCCTTTTCGAAATTTTTTAAATATCAATTCTACGTAATTAAAAAGGTATGACTCCACAAAAATAGATATGTTGAGCTTCTTGGAACAATCGTTCTTTTTCATCTAATCGGCCCGTGGTTTATTGTAACAATTAGCCCACCTATAATAATTTTCAACAGTTTGTGCCAATATGTCTACGTTGTCCACTTAGTGCAGGCAAATATTTATAATTAAGAAATAAAAATGGTGCCTAATACAAGTCGAGACCCTGACCATGGCATGTGCACATTTGATTAACATTAGACATATTAACAGCTAGAGAGGTATCATAGCAAAATGTTAGTTGTTTGTGCTGATGTGGAAACATGAGAAATGGGAAATGTGTGTCTATTTCCACAAGCGTCTACCCTCGAATCAAGGGAGCCATATAATTTGTTTTCCAATGAAGTATTGTACTGGGCTTAAACTGGCTAACAATGATTGCCATCCCAGGAGAATATGTGGCTGCTGGTAAGGCTTTCAACTCAAGCTGTGTGTGGATAATGTAAAAAACACGCTCTTGCTGATTTGCAGATATATAGTTTCATCTACAACACAAACACATTGTATATGTAATGTAAGCTACTGCTCGTAGGTTTTGACTGTTTGGAGTATTTAAGTGGAACCACGATAAGAATATTATTGAAAAGGTTCAAACATGTTTAAATAAATGTGTATAATGCATGTGGTGGTTTGTTCCTTCAATTCTATAAAATAAAAAGGCAACTATTTATTAGACTATTTATTAGTGAAATATATCGATGAAGTTTTACACGTGTCATCAATATATTAGATTGACACTGAGGGGCAGGTTTTCTTTGATTCATACAATGATTACCTTTAAGAATCAGAAGACAATCGCAGCTCTGGTCCATCTCATCGGATAGTTCTCCATTTGCGTTACTCGCTTCTCCAAAGAAGTGGCACGCGTAATTTTCAGCAGTCTATTTGCACAGCCCACTCCTGCATCAGCGACTGAGAAGTGCGAGGTTCTCGCATTGCGCTTGCATTATTTCCGAGTGATTTTGGAATATCCCGTGCTTTACACGAAACCCTCTTGGATTGTTTACTTCGAAACACGCTACTGCACAAGCGTCGTCTTTTTGACGGTAGTGTCTTTGTACTGACGCTCAACTTGCAGGGGCGGATCCAGGATTTAGAAAAAGGGGGTCAATGGTAATGTATGAAGCGCCGAAGGAGCGAAACAAGGCGCGAAGCGCCTCGTAGGGTTGGAGGGGGTATTCCCCTTCCCACCCATTTTACGTTTTTTTTAGGCAAAATACTTGAAATTGCGTAACGGATTTTCGGGAGGAATACAGCCTACGGCTGTATCCCGTTTTAATACGGATTTGCTGAAAGTATAAAAATCGTGACAAAGTAGTCCTATGTATTTTCTTGTATTCGTCACATAAGTATAACTTCGAATGTCAAATTTACAGAAAACGAGGTGCAACAACTTTTGAGTTTCGGCAAAACGCAGCGGATTTTGTTTCATTTACACCTACAGGTAGACCTGTTCCAACGAAGAAAATGCGGTGTGTCTGAAAATGTCCAAACAAAAAGACTTAAATATCTGTCATGTGCTATTTATTGCAATATTGACTAAAACAAATATAGAAATGCAAATGTTTAATTAAAAAAACGAGTATCTTTGCACACAAAGAGACTAACGCGTCCTTGACTAAAAAAGTGCTACACGCATTCTCTATATTATTCAGCATATCCTTTGCCAAGGAAACCGTGTTTAAAAGTTTCTCACCCAGCCCTCCTTATTCCTTATTGTATTCTCTCATCCCTAAGCAAACAATTCTATAGAATTCTATAAAAATGATATATAGAAATATATAATGAATTCTACAGAGTGTACTACAGATTCTATAGAAATAGTTAATGTCGATTTAACATTCTAGAAATAATTTTTTTTTTTTAGAATTTTAACCTTAGCAGAATATTTTGGGAAATGTAAATGCCTATACACAGGACACGGGAACTTGGATGCAAACTATAAAACAGGTAAAAAAAAGGACTTAGGAGTAACAATAAGTGTTGATATTTAAGTTTTAGAGAGCAGTATTGTATTGCAGGTTCAAAGGGTAATCAAATGTTCTTGGCTTGATTAGGAGAAATATAATATACAAGCTAAAAGAGCTAATTATACCTTTGAAAAAACAATAGTGTATATATATATATACTGTGCATATATATATATATATATATATATATACTATGCATATATATATATATATATACGCTTGAACGACGAATACAGGGGAGAGCATCTAAAACGATTCCAGAACCGAGAGACCTCAGTTATGAAGAACGCCTAAAAGAATGTGTGTGTGTGTGTGTGTGTGTGTGTGTGTGTGTGTGTGTGTGTGTGTGTGTGTGTGTGTGTGTGTGTGTGTGTGTGTGTGTGTGTGTGTGTGTGTGTGTGTGTGTGTGTGTGTGTGTGTGTGTGTGTGTGTGTGTGTGTGTGTGTGTGTGTGTGTGTGTGTGTGTGTGTGTGTGTGTGTAGTATATATATATATATATATATATATATATATACGCTTGAACGACGAATACGGGGAGAGCATCTAAAACGATTCCAGAACCGAGAGACCTCAGTTATGAAGAACGCCTAAAAGAATGTGGTTTGACAACCCTTGAGAAAAGGAGGTTAAGAGGGGATCAAATTGAAGTTTTTCAGATATTGAATGGGTATGAAAATATTGATAGTATTTTTTTTCTCACTCAAGATATTAGAACTAGAGGACATGAGGTAAAGTTAGTAAAGGATCAGTATAGATTGGACATCAGGAAGTACTCGCTCTCACAGAGGACAATGAATGAATGAAACAAATCATCTACAGATTGTGTAACTGCTAGCAGCGTGAATATGTTTAAAAACAAGGCTGACGCATATCTTAGGAAGGGGAGCTACACATAGATGAACAAATGTTGGACTCTCAATAAGCCAATGGCTTCCTTGTCCACTGGCCATCTGGGTCTTCGCCTTGGATGGCAACCTTGTTAAATCTGGTATCCACGCATTCAAGGTGTGGGTGTGGTTTTGATTCGTATAATACACAGACACTCAACGCACCGATAGCCTCGAATATACAGGCTCCGTGATGTGGCACTACCGTTTGTTGCCCTCGCAACCTCATGGCATCCACTTTCATCTAATTATAAACGTATATATAATGCATACGAAATCATTTTATAACTCTGATGACACAATTCACAAGATAAAACGAAACATATATATATATATACACATAAATGAACAAATGTTGGACTCTCAATATATATATATATATATATATATATATATATATATATATATATATATAAAATATATTTTTATCATATATAACGATCAAAACAGGTTCCACACGAAGCTGCATCAAACGGTCTTTTGATCGAGCGGTTATATGGTACTTGGTACCTTAGTATGTATATTTTGATAACGGATACCGAATACCTTAAGAGGAATGTAGGTGAAATTATGGTGAATTGAACCCCTTAGCCAATGACAATCGTTGTACAATCCCTTTATGAGGAACATTTGTGTTTTCGCACTTTTATTTTAGGGTCCTTTTATAAGTTGTATAATGGTATGTCATATTAGTGAATTAATTTCATTATCGAACAACACACATATATCATTAACTACACACGTGACAAATATAGCACGATAATGAATTAATCTGACCAGTGATGCCATGTGATGGCAAGAGTCAATGATTCCAGGAAATGCCTTCGATCTGCCAGCTAATTGGATTCCACCGTCGGATGCAAGATGACTTGTCAAAATGATGGGTACTAATAGTTTAAGCACGATAATTGTCATTTACGCCTAACTCGTGTCAAAGATCAGGTTTTCTTATTGACGATGTTCTGTACGGATACTCTGAACCATGTATTATTCCGCTGTTATATTTTTGTTGACTGTCTGGGAATGAGTAGGGCTTACCTGTCTGTTCTAGACTGCGGTTACTACGCGCTGTGTAATAGTGGCACACTGTCCTGACGTACGACTGTGCTAGCTACGACGCCCCTCAGATGCATCCGCTCACGGAACGCATTTAATTGATAGGCATATCGTTTACACACGACCAGGGCACACGGATACCGATACCCAATCAAATACAATAATACCTGTTTTGTAAACGCAAGGTAAAAACAACTAAAAATATTAATTGAAACACAATACAAGTAATATTGAGGAGTGGACGCGAAGTATATGACACGTTTATAAATAAACAAACGTGTCCGCAAAACACGGATTTGATTGATTAGTAGATCACTCAATCGCAATATTTTCGTAATTAGAGTAAAACGAAAATATTATGTAAACTGTACACAACACTTGCCCAAAGTCCACCTGCTATACGTACGTCGTGGATGCTTTGGTCACTTGCTACCTTAGGAAAATAGGCTTGGACTTAGGAGCATCCTAGCTGGCAAAATTGGGCCAATGCAATGAGCAATGATGGCTGACAATCATTGGTCCAATCAGGTTTTTTAACTGGGTCCAGTAAAGGCCAATGACGTTTTCATTGGCTTTCGTTGGCATGGCTGTCCACATTCTCATGTGAACGTTTAGCTGGGATGGTCAGCTATTCTTCAACCATTTGAACGTTTAGCTTGGATGGTCAGCTATTCTTCAACCATTCAGCTATATGTGTCCGAGAAACACAATTGAAGCGCGCATGACTTTCAGGTGACATCTTCCTGCTGCTCGAAGCCTGGAGAATTTCGTTCAACTCAACGCTATCCATGTTAGTCAGTCGTGTAAATTATTAATTGACAGTGATGCTTTCGCGCGGTTGTACGCTTCCCAGAGACGTTGAATCCCGGGGGGGGGGGTACTCCCTATACTGAGGTATACATGTATGTGCCGCGCAAATGCCCCTGTTTTTGGCCATTTTTATCTCACTGTCCGAATAAAAAATGTATATTTTCTCTCTTTGTGCCCCAATTAAACCTGATAATTTTCTCTTTCATCGAAGAGGAAATTTCCCAATAAAAACGTTCCGCCCGGGCTTACCTTACACTTATAGCTATTAGATAAATTGTTCAATAATTCTCTCTTGGTGACCATACATTTCTTGATTTTTCTCTCTCTCCATGTGCTCCATGGGGCTCTGGCGGCACACCCCCACCGCTTTGGTATGGCAGTACCCCCCCCGGGCGTTGAATTAATTGCTCAATGACCTGTCCTACAATAGATAAAGTATGAAACACCCAGATGTCCAAAGAAAGCCTACAAATCCCATATTTTAAAATGTTGGTAGATATATGACAAATGACACAATTTTGGAGAAAGAAATGTTAATACAAACCTAGCAAGTAAAGTTCGTTACCTACAGTCTCACTGACAAACAGTGAATATGGTGGAAGAAATAACCGAAAGCTACGCCATCGGCATGTCTTTAAACGGACGACGTCGCGTGTGGCGACAAACACCTGACACAAAGTATTATTTTGCAAGTTATGTCGTGGACTGTAAACATACACGGATATGTTCAAAGACCAACAATTCGCTAGATGGCAGAACCATGCTAATTTTTTCAAGACTTTAGGATCTCACTAGGTGGCGTACCTGCTCCTACATAACCTCGATTATCCAAGCTCCGTGCTGTGGCGCCACTATTTGTCGCACACATCATCGCCTGGATGCAAAGTTTACTTTTCATTGTGTCGGACATTATAATTACCTGATTACGATGTCATCCGGGCATGTGGCTGATTCATAAAAATAAGAGTGAACTGTTATACGTTTATACGATGCATTTCGAATTAACGTTAAACTTTGATTATATTAATACAACTATCAGATTGAAAAGTCATATCAGGCAAAACAAATGTTTAGTGTAGAATATTGATAATGACACGCTGATTGGCTGCTGGCGTTTCACGGGAACACCTACTCAAAATGGAGTGGTTATAGTGGGTAACAATGACACATCGCCTCTGAGGCCAGACTTTCTTCTCGGCGAATTCAGAAGCCGAACGAGAGTCGGATAGCCATATCCATAGAGGCGCTCCGCACACTACGCGAATGTAGGGCATAGTAAGTTTGGATATAGGACGTTTTAAAAAAGTCATACGATCTGACATAAGAGCATTTGTGCACGGACATTACCAGGTTTGCTGGCGGAAGCTGTTGATAGTGAAATGGTGGATTTTTAGATGAAGACGGAAGGATATTTGTGATTTTTTTTGGCGATTAGACACGTGTGCGTCGTAATTCATGCCAATATTGGTAAACATTGAGGGGTATCGCACATACAGGCATATTACAAGAGTTAGAAATGTCTAATTTTGACAAAACTCGACCAGCAAGTCAGTGGGACGATGACAGCGACTGGTAAAAACTTTTAGAATTTTTGATGGTCACATTTTCTTATAATTTTGCTAAATGTTAACATGGCCACCAATGGGAAATGTAACTGTAGGTTGAACCCTATAGCGCCACACGGTGGATTGGGCATCAGTCTATTTTTGAACAGCATCTCATTTTATGATTTGTGGGAGAACTAAGCGTGGTGATCTCTGCGTGGAGATTAATGCATGCAGCTCAATTTCAACTCCGTTTAAAGTGGTGATTAATTATGGTACAACTATCTTAATATAATGGGGGTTGCGTATGCACTTTGTGCGTCTCCGTTTAATGTTTTTCGAAATTCCCCGTGGGTGAACCCCACCCCCCCTTAACACCACTATTAGGGGTGGTACGTGGGTGGTACACAGAGAACATCCAAAGAATGTGGCATACATATTATCAAAGAGAGGAAGATATATCTAGAAACAGCTGGCGTGGAGAACAGGAATACACGGGAACATGGCAGAACCCAGAAGAGCGAGAGAGACAGCACCAAATGATCACGAGTACATTGTATAGGGATGTATATCCTGTGTACTATATGATGGAGCCGCCTACCACGGAGAGAAGAAGAAACTGCCGATACATAGAAATACACAATTTGTATTTTATTATAGCATATCGGCAACACTGATAAAGCAAACCACTCGTTTCACGATTCTTCGACTGCATGTAAAACTTGATATAAAAAACATGCAGCATTATGCAGTCGAGTACCCCATGCACATGGGTCATAGCGACTCACCCAGATAGCTTTCTTCTCAGCGTAATACCTTTTTGTGGATCCATTTCATCTAATACTTTGGCACAAGAAGCATGTTTCGTATATCTAAAAAGTTTCTCTTTTTTGTCTTGAAGTTGATAAGACATAACATCGTTAGTGAATAGTTAGTAGAGTTGAACAAATCACGCTGTATCGTTTAAATCACAAGCTCTCATGAAAATGCCAACCATCAGCATATTAATTAGGTATTCTGACAGAAATGTGAGAAAGGTTTATAGTCGGGTGAACTGCTGCCTGACATTTCTAAAAGAACCTACGGATAACAGTTTTAGATCACTCGTTTTAGCTTCCTGGTACAGTCTCGATGTTAGAAAAGATGCGAGTTTTGCATCCACGTAATTACCACCGCCTCATCAAGGCACTTGGCAAATCCTTGCCGGATGACTTTTTTCCACTTCTGATTGAAGACGACGAACTGGTAACAGAGCCGCTGCTCTTCAGTTTTGGTAGTGCCCCATCCCGCACGGGCTTCAGCTGCTGCCGCAACGACTCGTTTTCACGTTTCACGTTCGCCAGGTCACGTTTGACGTGTACAAAGTCCTTGAAGTTGTGGTTGTCGATCTCGACACTTGACTTGTTGCGCGTCAGTGCCGCCATCTCCTGCATGAGTGCCTCCATCTGGGCCCTCATCTCGCCCCGCATCCTTTCACTGTCGCTCAGTGCCCTTCTCAAGCCGTCGTTCTCTGCTTTCAGATCATCGTTCGCTGCCTGACACTTCTCCACCCGGTCAAGCGCATCTGCTCGTTCAGTGTGCACCTTTTTCAGTTTTGCACGTAACACGGCAAGTAACTCTTCTTGTTGGTTAATTCCGCTGTCGCCCAGGTTGTGTTCTAGTTTGCTGATCTGGAAGCGCAGCTCCTGGTTTGTTTGCTCGGCGAATGCAAGTTCTTCTGTCAGTGCCCTGTTGTCGTCTTCGACCGTCTGGTAGCGCTGCAGTTCCTGCAGCTGGTTCTGGGTGGATTCTGTCAGCTCATGCACTCGGGTCGTCAGTTGCTCTATCTCCTGCCGCTGATCATCATACTTGTTCTGCAGGAGCTATAAAGACACACATCGACACAGTTCAAGCACAAACACCAACAAAGTTCAGAGACTAACATAAGCGAATTTCAAAGACATACATTGAAAAAGTTCAAACACAAACATCAACAAAATTCAAAGACTGACATAAGCGAATTTCAAAGCGACACAATGACATAGTTCCAGAACAAACATCACCAAAGTTCAAAGACAGACATAAGCGAACTTCAAACACATGCCTTGAGAAAGTTCAATAACAATCATTAACAAACTCCAATGACAGACATAAGCGAACTTCAAAGACAAACATTGACGTATAGTTCCAGCACAAACATCGACAAAGTTAATACTGACATTAACAAAGTTCAAACAACGACACAACCAAAGTTCAAATGGAGGCCTACCTCCAGCTCTTCCCTGCTGCAGCCTGCTGAGTTCAGATCATCAGTGAGATGAGCCACTGTTTTTTTCAGGCTCTCGATCTCTTCCAGGAGCTGTGATCCAATCAATATTTCATATAAGCAATGAGTAACTAAATTGCTGTTTTACTAACTTCAAACAGTATAATTTAGAATGTGCTTTTTTTTCAGTACTGACATTGCTAAACAATGAATTAAAAACTAAATTTGTATTGTATGAAATATGGCAAAGGTTAGAGTCAATTGTGTCGAAGAGGATTATTAACAACAAAATAAATTATTTTCAACAATTTGATATAGATTTTCTTTTCATCACAACTATAAAGTTCACTCATTACTACGCTGTTTCAGGGATTGAATTCTCACTGTAGTGAGTGAAATTTATAGTAGTGATTAAAAGAAAATCTATATTAAATATTATCCCAACTTGATTAACATTTTCACAGATTTTTAACAACTTCAAAATAACTCTGAACAAGGCAATCCTAATTGAAAAGTTGGCTTCATCTTAACTCAGCTTGCATTATGAGTAACTACTAACTGCATCACAATGACTGCTTAAACCGCCAGACCTTCTTTCGCTCCTCGTTCCATTTCTTCTCTGCATCAAGATTGTCCTCCACTTTCTTCATCATCTGATAACAACATCAGAGACACACATTCATTGAATGGGCAGGATCCTACCACTTTTGTCAACATTACCAGTTTTGGGTGGAAAATACCGCTTTCCCAATTGGTACCACTTTCCTGCTTTTTGTCATTTTAAAAAACAAACACAATTCACGGTAAAATTTGTTGCACACAAGGCAATTCTAGTCACATTTCATTTCTTTGGTTTCAAGTGAATTCACATTTTCTTGCGCGTTTGTTCACTGCTGACAAGAAAAAAAAATTACAAAAGTTGAGTGAGTGAGGGTATTTCCTGCTTTTCATGAGCACTTTCCAAGAGTGGATGTTGACACATGAGATTGTCACCAACTTGTTACCACTGGCGATTATTGTGAATTTCTTTGTCTACTTACTACTAATAATACCTTGCTGTAATAATATATGTAGTTCATTAATAAATAATGTAACCCAAAAGAAAGATGCAGTTTCAGGAAGCAACTCCTGGCCTTTCAATTTAAAGCGAAACATAAGTCATGGTTTTCGTCCTATGCATCTATAAGAGTTACTAAGACATAACCACTTGTCACTACAATTAAGAATATCACACCAGTGGTTTACTAGGAAAACCTTGTTGAACTCACAACATCTTAATATTATGGGCTGTGCCAATACTGTTACATAACACTACTTTAGAGTGCAGTATTCTGGCAATATTCGCTTGCCAAATGAAACTATATCTGTATACACCTAATCTTGCCAATAGGATATGGCCATGCTGTTTGTGTCTAAACTTAACTTATGTAACATACTTTGGCCTTTGTTTACTAAACTAGTACTCTTTCTGGCAAAATAACACGTTTCTTTGAGACTTTACATTGGTTCTGTGTATGCCAGCCTCCCTTAATATGTCACTTTAGTGTAGGTCACCTTGATTTTATAGAACAGTGCATGTGCTTATCAGTCATGCTGGTTAGCATGTCAGCCCTCATCGTTCATAGAAATGACCGGATTCGCCAACTTTTAGAACACATTCTGAGTAAACCACCGGCATGATATTCTTGATTTTAGTTGCACTTGGTTAGTTTTTATTATCTCTTTTAGGTGCATAGCCCCAAAACCGTGACTTTTGGTTCACTTTGAGTACCTGTGTTCAATTTTCTCTTGTTACCGTACCTTCTCTGATTTAGATTTAGATAAACAATTAAATTAATGATTAAAATAAAACTCATTAGGTCTATACTGCATTTTGTAACAGCATAAAAGTAATGTCATTATTATGTCTACAAAAATATATTTAATTGTACTAAATCATTAGTCTAAATGCGGTATAATATAAACATATATCTGCAAAGAACAAATCGTCATCATGCTGTCAAACAAGTGAACACAGCGAACATGGCAAAGTTTCAATCAAGTGAACACAGTACAGTGTCATGCAAGACACTTGTGAACACAGTATAGTATCATGCAAGTGAACACAGTACAGTGTCATGCAAGACACTTGTTCATGCACTAGTGACATCACATTTAGATTATGGAAATGTACTTCTTTATGGTCTCCCACAAAAGGTAGAAAGAACTGTGCTGCTCGCCACATTGGCTGCCTGTTCATTTGCGACCGATTTACAAAGTGTTTTTTTTTACTTATTGTGCTATAAATGGTCTGGCGCCAGACTACCTGGCTGAGTTAATTAGCTACCGCCTCATTAACAGAACTCTATGATCTGCTTCGCTGCCAGCACTTTTGTTCGTACCTGCTTCACTGACTGTCACACATGGTGATCTCCGTTTCGCTGTTTACTCAGCAGTTCTATGGAACAATTTAGCATCTTCTCTCAGGACAGCGAATTCACTACAAGTGTTTAAAACACTTTTAAAAACTCACCTTTTTAAACAAGCTTTTTTTATAACTCACCAATGAGGACATTCTATGTGCATGCATTAGATATTATATATAATAGTTTCTTAGCATATTTATGGTCATTCTTTTAGTTTCACTTGTGTTACTGAACTTATTTAAAGTATAGTTCTTAAGAATAGTTTTTTTTTATAATTGATGTAACAGCTTTTATGGTTATATTCTTAGTATTACTTGTATAAATTAATATATTTAAAGTAGTTTTTATATATTTTTTATATTTGATTTTGTTAGCAGTTTCATGATCATTTTCTTTGCAGTTTTACTTGTATTACTAATTATATTTATAGCGGTGCTATAGAATATTTTAACATGTTTATTTTGTTAGCATTTAATTTTTATGTTTAGCATTTGTGTAGACTACTTTGAGTATAATTATTATGTTAGCAACTTATGGCCTGTAAAATATTACTGTGTATGTAAAGCGCCTGAGAGCAATCTCAACTGATCGGGCACTATATAAGTACCTTTATTATTATTATTAGTAGTAGTACAGTGTCAATCAAATGAACACAGTGAAATGTCAATCAAGTGAACACAAAACCCGTAATAAACTGTCAACGAAATAAAGAAAAAACAACAGAGTACAGTGTTACCAGAAAAAATTTGACAACAGAAAATAGTTAGCTGTCAATCATGACATACAACATAGCTGTCAATTAAATGGTACTAATATACAGGTATAAATGGTGATAAGAAAATGGAAAACTGTCAACCAAATGGGAACAATGCATAATAAGCTATCAATCAAATGGTGACAACTAAAATAATTAATCCATCAATCAAATGGTGAAGACATCGAGTGACCTGTCAATCTGGGATTGTGTGAGAAGGCAGTGAAATGAATGCAACCAAAGACAATGCTTTGAACATAGTCATTATTGGAGCTGGGATACTTGCTTTTGCCTGTTGCACAAGATGATACAGAGACGCCATGACTAGGGTTGTCTGGCACTGTCACTAGAGGGTTAGTTAGAAGGCACCTGTAAACATGTTGCACAAGATGATACAGAGATGCCATGACTAGGGTTGTCTGGCACTGTCACTAGAGGGTTAGTTAGAAGGCACCTGTAAACATGTTCCACGGATGACACTCAATGTGACACAATATGGTCAATTCTGCATAAAGAACTAACATGATATTTACTGATATGCACACATGCACGCACGCGTACGCACACACAGTTACCAGGCGTTGCACGGGACAAAAAGGCGACCAATGCATTGGTAGGGCAATGTCAGGGCAATGACAACTTCACGCTCCAAAAATCACGTACAACTGCCGGTTTCACGAAGCGTTTGGTGGACATTTGACGTAACAATCGTGGAAACAGGCATAGTGTTGATAACAACTATTGCTAAGAGTTATGTAATCTGTACGTCAAACGTCCACATAGATCTTACGGTTTTTTATATGTTCGAAACATCACCGTGGGGCCCAGGGCACATCTACAAAATGTTAGGCCCATACACACGAAACTGATGGAGATACGAGGGAACATATATACAAAAGTCACAAACTAATTTAAATATATAATAGATTATATAATTACTAATTAACAATAATATCATGTCCACAAAGTCAAAAACAATTCAATCCCATCAATCATTGCAATTTTATACAGTCTGTACTTAATATGTGTGCTAGTAATCTCTCACGTCTTTTTACTTAGAACTATATTTCTGCTGCATTGTAACTATGCACAAGGGTTTAACAAGATTTAACAAGATTGCCATCCAAAACTACAAGATCCAGATGGCAAGTGGACAAAGAAGCCATTGGCTTATCGAGAGTCCAACAATTTCATCTTCTATGTATAGCCCGTCCTTATCAGATATGTCAATTTTATTTTTTAAACATTAACACTACTAGCATTAACACAATTATTTGACAGTTTGTTCCATTAATTTATCACCCTCTGTGAGAACGAGTATTTTCTCATGTCCAACCTACACTGCTCCTTAGCTAATGCTGCTTTGTGTCCTCTGGTTCTATTGCCTTCTTTAAGTTTGAAGAACATATTCCTATCAATATCCTCATAACCATTCACTATTTTAAACACTTCTATTTGGTTTCTTCTTCGTCTCCTTGTCTCTGGTGTTGTCAAACCACATTCTTGTATACAATATTCCAAATGCGGCCTAACTAACTAACTAATCGCTTTGTACAGAGGTACAATTAGCTGTTTATCCTTATAATTATGTGATAGTTCTCCTAATTAGCCCTAGAATTTGATTACCTCATTCAGGACCTCTGCCATTTGAAACCCATCTGAAATTATGTTTCCACTGTTGTTTTCCAGTGGTCTGACCTTATCTTGAACTTTCTGTTTACTCCTTATATAAGCATAGAAACTTATTCTGTAATTTTTTATATTACCTGCCAATTTTTTTTCAAAGGTTCTTTTGTATTTTCTTATTTCAGTTGTAGCTAGATTAAGTGCCTCTTTGTAGCTTATGTAGTCTTCTGCATTTCCAGTGTGTCTATATACCCCCCCCACAGCATCTGCTTGTGAGCAATTTTTCTAATAGCCTTCTTTGACACGTGTTCCTTCCTGGATCTTTTCCCCTGTTTTCTTAACTTAACAAATCTCTCAGTAATGCACTCAATCTCATATTTTAAACAGGTCCAGCATTTTGCATGCTGTCTTGTTCTTCAGCAAGTTATTCCAATCTATATTCGTTAGATATGTTCTCATCTCTTTATATTTGCCTTTGTTGAAGTTCCTCCTCCAATTTTTATATGTATTCCCTATTTTTTACTTTTATACTAAAAAAAGTTCTGGTTATGATCACTTGAACACAAAGGTTCGTGTACTTTAATATTGTCAACCAATTCATTTTGAGAAGAAAATAATTAAATCCAACACATTCCCACCTCTGGTTGGTTCCAAGACATGTTGAGTAAGGAAACAATCCTGTGTTATAAGTAGAAACTGATGGTCATCACCCCCAGCCCTCTATAATGATTTCCATTGTATATGACCATGGTTAAAATCACCCATTATAACACATTCCCCCTTGCTCACCTCCCATGTAGCATTTTGCAGTTTGGACTACAATAAACTACTCCTAATGTTAGTTTTTGGTAATTATGTTACACCAAATTGCTTCCTCACAATCTGCTTCACTTTTCAGTGTTATTTCATATGCTTGGATAGATTCAATATAATTATAAAATTACTCCACCTCCCCTTCTCTCTTGCCTATCCTTCCTAAAAATTACATAGCCTGTCAGTGCTAACTCAGCATCTACTATATCTTTATTTGCCCATGATTCTGTGATACCTATTACTTGAGGGTGAAAATCTGCTACCATAATGTTTAACTCGCTTTTTCATTTACTATGCTCCTGACATTTAAGCACACACATCTAAGTTCATTTTCCAAAATAATTGGTGAACATTTCTTTGTGGAAGTGTGTTTGTATTCTTTTGAGTTTTCTCTGTTAGTTCCACCTTCGCATCTAGTTTAAATAATTTACTGTACCTGTGCCATCGTCGACAACCCTGAAAAACTCAGGGTATAGCTATGGTCAGCACCATCAGATTCTTATTAACCTAAAAACATCTTAATCAGAACTGACAGTTAATGTGAATGCATATATTCAAGGAATTATGATGAATTAAGCATTACAGAGAAATAACAATAAAAAATGCACACATTGTAGAATATACAAATATCATAACCATTTCTAAAACCATAATGTAAACAAATTAGTTAAATTACGCCTGTAATAAATATGTTAATAAAGCGGGGTCCTCACCTGTGTCTTAATGTCTATATGATACTAATGTAGAGATATCCTCTTATGTCATAGAAGCTAAACAGCTTAAGCTTCTTGCACACTTGTCTCCAACTGAGGCTATATGGCAAAGCAGTCTGACAAATAACAAACATTGCCATGACAACGCTATTAATTATTAACCAACAAAGCTGCCAATTAAAGACAAGAAGTTTGATTACTGGCTGGGAAAGTGATCACTGCAGGCATGACATTTGGTTCTGATCTTTGTGAATTAATAATTCATGGTTGTCCAAGTGCTCAATGACTAGTGCTGCCACACAGTGAATGATACGCTATCAATTTCACTGAGAGATGCAGTAATCTAAACATGCTAGTTTTGATTGGGCCCATTTAACAGCTGCTAAGCGGTATCACCATTTTTAATATCGACGAGTCTATGTTCAGTGGCTAGCCATGTTGCAATAGATCAGCTTATATTTGCTAAATAGTTTATGGTTACTTTGTACTGACAAATGGCAAACTTAAAAAGCAAAAACAAAATATAAAAAACATACCTTCAGAGTTTATAAAAATTAACTTACAACACTGGATTTATTTCAGTCAACATTTGCTAATTGAGTAATGAGGTCTCACAAAAGAATACTGATATGAAATATGGCTTAAGTCAAAAATTAAACACCCTTGATGTACGTATATCACGATTATTAGTATTACACAAAAACATCCCTTTCTTTTGTCAATTTCCATTTTTTTCAATCCTGCTGCTGTCAACAGTATCAATTGTTCCACAGCGGATTTGGCTGTTGTGGAGTCTGTTTATGCTGTCTGTATCAAATCTCTCCAGTTGATTGATTCCAATGGCTCTGCATGTGCACTACGCTAAATCATCCCTTGTTTTTTTCATACAATGTACGCAATCAATCAAATCAAATATTTGTGGGATTTTATTTTTGAACATGCGATTTTAAAATGATGTATTGTGTAAGAAAATGTCACGACTATGTCACTCACCTCAATCTTGTGCTTTTCCAGCAGTAGCTGGTTAATCTCATCAGTACGTCTCAGGAAATCCGCCTTCATTTTTTTTACACGCTCTTGTGTTTCTTCCGCCGCTACATGCAACTGTGCACACTTTGACAACTGTGCCTGGTCATCAACAATAATGATCGTATTGACTGCTGCCACATTCTCAATATTTTAGCATGAATTAAAAATTACTGATAGCTTGTTACAACTTGTTTACCAACCTCTTTAAGTTGCTGACAACAGTGTTGAATAGTTGTTGATTTACAATGTCAATCACAAACACAGTTGAATACATAAAATTATTATTTGCATAAATTCCATGGTGACTGGCAAAATATAGAAGAAAAAAATTGGACAATGGTATATTGAAAATAAATTAATAAAATTGAAAGGAACAGAATTTGATTTTTAATGTGGGTGATACTGTATGCAGTGTCTCCTACCTATTTTTGGGGGCCAACCTTCCATCTGTTTGTGGGGCCAACCTCCCACCATTTTTAGAGTGTACCTCCTACCAATGCCACTTGTTTTCCTTATGAAGATATACCATGGAATTACATGGTATACTATACTATAGCATGGCATTTTGTGGTATTACATAGTCTACCATGGTATGCCATGATAGTACATGGTAAACTGTGATAGACATGCTTTTTTATATATTGTGTATGGTAATTGTGTGGTATACCATGGTTTACCCGCTTCAAAACACTATGGTATTTTACCGTGGTTTCCCTGTTTCAAAACAACATGGTATACCATATGGTTTCCATGGTATATTTTATAGCATGCACATGGTTTCCATGGTATATACCATGGTTTCCATGGTATATCATGGCATTTTACCATGATTGACCTGTTTCAAGACTCCATGGTATTTACCATGGAATGCGATGGTATATTTTTGTAAAGATTGTGAGGCCAACCTAAGCATACCACCAATTTTTTGGACTAATTCCTCCCACTTCTGTCTACAACCTTAACTATTATGCCAAACTGTTAAATGTTTTATAACATGCATAGGTTTGTACTTATTATTTTCAAATAAAAAATTATATATCTGACTATAATAATAATTATTATTATTAATATTATTATCGACACAACAGCCTTTTCCGTTTTTTAGAGGGCTGCGCAATCTCCTGACTGCAGCCGCAGGACTAGTACTCGCGAAAGGAGTAAAGCAAAGGACAATCAAATGTCACCATCGTCACTAACCTCCAACTCATCGACCCTGGCCTTCAGGTTTTTATTTTCATTGACAACATCTTGCAGAAATTTCAAAGTGTGAATGTGTTTTGTTGTCAATCTGCCATTCTGATCTTCGACGACTTCGCTGTCATTTTGTGGGACTCGCCCCTTCCGGTAGCAGTTTTGCATATTCAGTGTTAATATTTTGACTGTAATACTAGTGTATAAGACTTCTACGATGTAGTAATCACCAATAACAACCAAGCATGTAAACGGTATAAATTGCTACATTCTGACCATCGCTTCGTGCTGTTTTGTTCGAAAGCACCTGCTGTCAAACCGCATAACACCCATTGTAAACATTCCAATGCGCAAAGTAGTGCGTGGCTTGAATGCAGATGCATGCAAACCTGCCAGAAATAGTGCTTTGAATACAAATCAGTATGACATAAAATAATAGGTTAGTGGTCAATAAAGCAAGTATATATGGCGTGGTGTAAACTAATAGCATGCGGAATAATATATTAAAGAGTAAACTATATTAGCACTGCCAGTGGTGCCATCTGTGGCATAGGTTTGTATTACTGGGAATGCAATGCAAGATTGGAATTACACAATCCTACATGAAGTTACGCATTACGCGTAGTTATCGGTAAATATAGAGGAATGTGAGATGAGAAGACTGCGTAAAGAGTGTCACGGTTATATTATATATGTGTGTGTGTGTGTGTGTGTGTGTGTGTGTGTGTGTGTGTGTGTGTGTGTGTGTGTGTGTGTGTGTGTGTGTGTGTGTGTGTGTGTGTGTGTGTGTGTGTGTGTGTGTGTGTGTGTGTGTGTGTGTGTGTGTGTGTGTGTGTGTGTGTGTGTGTGTGTGTGTGTGTGTGTGTGTATATATTTATATATATATATATTTATATATATATATATATATATATATATATATATATATATATATATATATATATATATATATATATATATATATATGCAATGCTCTTAACGAATTATTATGGCATTCTGTTACTCTGTCTGAGGTTACTTCTTCCGTTGTGAGATCCGTATCTTATTTAATTTATTGATAAACCTTCTAAAAAGGTATAGCTCAAATGTCGAAACAAATCATCCCTAGGATAAGAGTTATGGTCACATTGTGTGAGGACAAGGCTCAGAACAACGCTAAAAATAAATATGGGCAAACGCTAGAATCAATAGAGTTTTCCCGTAACATAGTTAAGTTAGAACTTAAGTCCATTCAATATATGGAATCAGTAATTTATTGTTTATATTGTTGGTGAAGCTCCAGTCATGTAGTTTGTTATATTTATCAGGGTTGAGTATTTATGTGAAAAAGTTGATAGATTATAATAATATAATTATCGAGTAAGATGAAATATGGTTTCATACGGTTTCCTTCACCGATCGACGGATTTCCTTAAGGACCGAGTGCAAAACTCACTTGGTTGAGACTCCCGCCACCAATGGCATCTTGGGATTGAAATATGACGTAGAAACTCTGAGTACCGTTTCTAAATATTATTTGATTGGTTAATACAGAAATCACCCAGATTTAGTTTATCCTCGGTAACGATTTAGAGCGTCATTCGGAGTTTTGGCTAGGTTCGCTACAGTTGCGCTTGCAAGCTAAAGTTTTAAAATATGTAGAAGCCGATTGACATATGGCAAACTCTTATTGTTGAGTTTATTAGTTGTATTAATATCTGTTAAAACGAAGAAAGTATGGAAAATCCTCCAAGCGTTTTACTACTTCTAGTCGTATATTTATGTTATATACTGGTCGGTGTAGTTTTCAACCTGCTTAATAGAATATGCCGTTTAAAAAAATCTGGAGAACCATTTTGTGCAAGAGATCGATACGCCAAATCACTAACAGCTACTTCATCTATACACTGCAAACAAATTATTAAAACAGTTGCTTTGAGTAAAAAACGAATATTGAACGTCTGAACCATGTCGCGCTAGACGAGGAAACCGGTGGATTTCAACCTATGTTTATGGCAAGCCTTACAGACAATCTTTTTTGTCATTTTGCCACTTTTATAACAATCAGGCTTGTCATAGCGCTTTATAAAATACATACACATATACTTGTATTGAATATAAAACGTTAATTTCTCGTATATTTAACACATTGTAATTATTCCTACTTTTATGGCAATACTGGCTTGCTACCGCAAAAAGGGCAATTATTGTTACGTGGCTAAGAACGAGACACGCGTCAGCAGACGCTCAATAATAATGCCGTGTAAGCATGTAAAGTCGGTTTTTATCAAGGTATGAATATCATACAAGTGTTCCGTGTTATATTGTATATAAAAATATATTTTGCTGAGACCAGACTCTGTATCGTTATTGTCGTAAACATATACTGTGACGTCTTTAACGCGATATCAAGCGAGATTTTAATGTGTTGTCAACTGGAGTGGCATGAAAATTTTACCGGTAACTATACATGAATTCATAATTCAATAAGTTATATTCACCGGAACGACAAGATGAGTGTTGTTGATTCGTCGACCGTTCTTCTGTGACTGTGTATCCAGTTCGTTTACACCGATGATCGTCAAAGCGTCTAGTCTAGTGCAACGTGTTAGTTTTAGGCAAAGGCTATTCGCCCAACCGTTGTGCGGACAAACGTACTATTTCTGTGTTCTTTGCCCAACCATTGCGCGGATAATCGGTTGTGCGGATAAACGTACGATATATACTATTCGCCCAACAAATTGTTTGGATAAACCTACGACTAATACTATTCGCCCAACCGTTGTGCGGATAAGGCATACTATCTATATTATTCGCCCAACCATAAAATGATCAGGCTGATTCCATGCATTATTACTTACTAGCATGACAATAGCAGCAACACAACGTAATTATTAATTGCCCAATCAGACCACGCTACGTCTTTTTTATTAGTGAGTGCGCTTATGACCTGTACTTTTGGTTTGGACGGTGTCCCTTGCCAGCCACTCTTGGTTTCCCATAGTGTTTGCACGTTAGCTCGATGAATGCATACACGACTTTTGATGCATACACTTTAGCAAATGATGCAATCTTTTTTTTCGCGTGTTGAACTGTCCTACTATTACTACGGACAAATAACACATATTTATTTTCAGAATACTCCCTAACTGCAGCCTCAAAATCAGTATAACAATCATATTTAGCGCCGTTCCGCAGTTCGGCTACGACGCTATCGACCATGTTTGTGCGTTAGTAGTTGGGCGACTAACAAATGATGCGGTGTTGTCCGCACAACGGTTGGGCGGATAAGATAGATCGTTAGTTTTATCCCCTGTAACGACCCAGGGAAGGAGTCAATGTTAGGCAATAGTTTAACCGACATCTAAGGACAGGATGTGTGAAAAGTAATCGGTATTCACTATTGGAACTTTCGAAACATTTGAACTCTATTTCCGGTAAGACTGAAAATATTATTATTCTAACTTGATGATTTAGATAGTCCCGATTTTAACTGTTGTCATTATGTCAGAGATCATTAATATATAAACTGGTGTACTTGTTATCCTCTATAATTGTTGACGTTGTTGACACATATTATCTTGTTCTATTTATGAAATAAATCTGCAAACTATTGATGTGTGTGTGTGTGTGCGTGCGTGCGTGCGTGCGTGCGTGCGTGCGTGCGTGCGTGCGTGCGTGCGTGCGTGCGTGCGTGCGTGCGTGCGTGCGTGCGTGCGTGCGTGCGTGCGTGCGTGCGTGCGTGCGTGCGTGCGTGCGTGCGTGCGTGCGTGCGTGCGTGCGTGCGTGCGTGCGTGCGTGCGTGCGTGCGTGTGTTCTTGTCTCTTATATCAATCAGACGTATTTGCCATAATTATTGGTTATTGTATACATAATCGGAACCTGAAAGAAAAGTAAGTCACGTCGGCTCATCCATCGCTATTTATTGTTAGCCCTAGCCTAGACTAACGAACTGTATCGTCCATACTTAAAACTCGTGACAGAGGGGTGTCATAACGGCGGGGGAGGGTGGCAAGTGGAGGGAGAAGGCAGCAATAGGGAGAAGTGGAAGGGATAACATCTGAGGTGGTGTTGCAATTACAGCATTGGGTGAAGTTTCCAAGAGACGTTGAAATGGTGTTTGCAAGAACAGGTCTGCCCGGGCGGCGGGGCGGGCAAAGTGTACCGCGCTTTAAGCAGGCCTAGCGGTTATTGGAGGAGCGCTGTGTAAACTGATCGTTTTGCTTTGATGCAACAAACACCTGTCAAATGAGATTCAGCTAGCCAAATGACTGGATTCACGACATACATAACCAGGAACATGTACCGTACGTTGTCAGCCAGTATGTGTCAACATTATCGCTTTCGGGCGTGAAATACCGCTTTTTCATTGGTACCGCTTGCTGGACAAAATGTCCCGCTTTTTTAAATAAACAAAATCCTCGGTACATTCACGGCGTCAAATTGACGACCCGTAAAAACAACATGTTAAAAACGACAAAAGTTGATGGGAGGTGGTTGCTGCCCGCTTATCGTGAGAACTTTTCCATATGTTAATTGACACCTATGGCTATGCAATAATGACCATTGTCAATACATGTTATATCGTCAACAAGACAACATTAAATTATGCTAACTGGGATTTTTGGCGTGGAGACAACGACAGGAAAACAAATATAAAACTTATACTTTTGGATACAAATTCGTGCGGTTGCCCGGAAAGAGTCGGTCCGCAGGTCAACTGCTGCCTACTTCTCGGACAGCCGGAACATGTTAAATGGGCGCAGAACGAATCACCAAAGGGTAAATATGCAGCACACTAATCGAACGATTGAAACAGTGGACCTTCGACCAACGGACTTTCAATGTTGAAGATTCATTGTACCCTCATAATTGATTATTATTTTTTTACACAGGCTAGCCGAAATTATTTATCATGGACAATCATTTGCGCATCCGCAACAGTGATCCTAGTCCGCAGAAATTTTGCGGATTATCGTGTCAAGATTACATCGTACATACAAAACACTTTCTGATATTTAACGTTTTACGCGTTGTGATTTTTATCTTAGTAAGAGCAGCATTCACAATTTTAGTGTTCGATCTGACGTGTGAATAATTTCTCTTCTTTTTCCGATATCCCGCCTAGCCTCAACGTACTGACGCTACAGGCGGTCTGGTGAGCGAACATGGACTATTTTACTTCTATACAGTGTACGTTTACAGTAAAAAAAAGGGAATTTAAAAAATATGAGCAAACATTATATTTTGTCTCTAAAATCTGGGATAATGCAATGTTTGGATGTTGAACTTCAATGCAACGCGATGCCGATAGTTTCGGTGCGCGGCAAAATAATCGTGGGAATTGTTTAGGTGTCTAAGTGTTCATTGTATTCAAATAATCGTGGGAATTGTTTAGGTGTCTAATTGTTCATTGTATTCAAATAATCGTGGGAATTTTTTAGGTGTTCAATTGTTCATTGTATTCAAATTATCATGGGAATTGTTTAGGTGTCTAATTGTTCATTGTATTCAAATAATCGTGGGAATTGTTTAGGTGTCTAATTGTTCATTGTATTCAAATAATCGTGGGAATTGTTTAGGTGTTCAATTGTTCATTGTATTCAAATTATCATGGGAATTGTTTAGGTGTCTAATTGTTCATTGTATTCAAATAATCGTGGGAATTGTTTAGGTGTCTAATTGTTCATTGTATTCAAATAATCGTGGGAATTGTTTAGGTGTTCAATTGTTCATTGTATTCAAATTATCGTGGGAATTGTTTAGGTGTCTAATTGTTCATTGTATTCAAATAATCGTGGGAATTGTTTAGGTGTCTAATTGTTCATTGTATTCAAATAATCGTGGGAATTGTTTAGGTGTCTAATTGTTCATTGTATTCAAATAATCGTGGGAATTGTTTAGGCGTCTAATTGTTAAGTGTATTCAACTGATATCGGCCACACATGAGGGGGTATGGCAGGCGTCTGAACCTCCCAACGCCCACCTGTTTGTGGGGCCAACTTCCCACCTCGCACCATTGTTGAGAGTCTACCTCCCACCTCCTGCCAATCCCATTTCCAACCTCCCACACATGTTTGAGCCTAAACTCTGACCATACACCCCCTCTCCCACACACACGGGACAATAATATTATACATACCACAGCAGTCATACGTAACCTTGACAGACGAAGAGTGAAAACGAGTATTGTCATAACTGTTAAACATCAAAGGAACCATAAACCACGTGTACTCATCGACAATATTATCGATCACGATCCCAGGATGCTTTGCATTAAGACGTATCCGCCACCTGGTGATTCAAAATACGCTATTTCGGGTATCCGCTATTGAAAATATGGATCCGAAGCAAATCGACTCTTATGGAGGGCCTCTATTGTGTAGAATTTTCATTTAGACAACGCTGTTAAGAGAGTACAGTAGTCTACGCCTACGCTCCATTCCAGGCCCGCCCTCAAGGTTTTGAAAAGGGGGTTCGGGCGTATGCAATCAGCCTGGGATTTCTGAAGAGATTTCTAAAGAAAGTTACTGTTAAACAAATCCTCTCAAAAAGGGGGTTAGCTCGAACCCCGGAGATGGGCATGTATTCCTATGCCGTATGTTAGATTTTACAGATTGTCAGTCAGTGATAATTAATGTAATTAACATTTCTCCCCCCCCCCCAGCCAGGTCTCTTTGCCGGGTGGTGGCATCATCATTTAATTTGTTCCGCCCTCTCGACGAGTTGTCTGCCACCCTCGGCTGTTCACCCTTGCCCTTTCGAGGTCTCTCTTAACATGATCGACAGCCATAGGGCTAGACGTGTTGGTCACAGTTCACTGGGTAAGGCCAGTGGGTTTCTTCCAAGCAATGGTTTTGTCGCGTTGCCTGAGGGTAGTATTGACCAGATTGTTTTCCACAGGAAATTTAGGATATTATTAATAGTATCGTGTAAGTCACATATCTGAGTATTTTTAAATTCTGTGCAACTGGCCATGAATAGTTGCAGATTAATGCAATGTTGTGCAACTGTGCATGAATTGGCCATGAATAATTGCAAATTAATGCGACTTTGTCACAATGCATTGCATACATGTTTAATTAGTACTTTATCATATCACACACTGTTCTTGTACTAACGCTAAGTACTTTGTACCTGTAGTTCTACATTATATGAATTTGAAGGAATTATTTCTATAAATGTCACCATAACATGTCATATTAAAAACTTTTCTATTTGGTCTCCTAGTCACAGGTGTTGTCAAACGACACTCTGTAAAGCGCTTTCATAGTCTTTCATGGTCTCTCAATTCTGGAATCAGTTTGCTGCTTTTCTTTGTATTA
This sequence comes from Lamellibrachia columna, assembly GCA_963662155.1. NCBI lineage: Eukaryota > Metazoa > Annelida > Polychaeta > Sabellida > Siboglinidae > Lamellibrachia > Lamellibrachia columna. Next base: position 47,885,942 of record OY759267.1, read on the forward strand.
TTTCTAGTTTCTATTTGTCCTTCTCACGAACACGGTTGTCAGCACAAATACTTACTCCTAAGTTCTTTCCTTCTATGATTCTAACTAGTACGATACCCCCATTTATGTATTCTTCGTCCATATTTTTATTCATAGTGAACCAATCATTAAAGTGGAACAAGTGTGTACCACTGCGGGTTCACGAAGTGTTCGTACAGTAATAAGGAACTTATATGGACGTTTGACGAAGATCGCGTATCTCGGAACAATCTTGCTGGCAACATGCCGGCAAAGTAAAAACTTTAAAAGCCAATGATCTCATTTTTACTTTTGTAAATACTACATTTTGCAGGCGGCGGAGGTAACGCGCATTTAAATTCCCTGTGGCGTCTGTAATGTGTGACGATATTGGTGGGACCAATCACTCAACTGGCATTCTTGTGTGTACATGGGCATATGCCTATGCCTTATTAAATTATGAATACGGTTATACATATTATGTTTCGGAAACATACTACTACTATTTTAAGACAATTAATTAAGTATATCAACATATTTTTTAAGTCGCATTCATTAAGAATATATGAAACGGTATTTTACATTCCAGAAACGTTGCCGAAATGCTTTTTATATAACATTCCACTGCACCACACCGCTGTATTACTTCTTCCCGGATCCTTCCTTCCACCCCTTCCCTATCTCTCTTCCCACAACGACATACCGTTTCCTGTCATTTAAATTATACTTCACAAAATATTCTTTATCCACGGTCACATTTGTTAATTAACTATGATAGAAAAATTATGTTCAACCAGTTAACATTAATAAAAAAAACATATTGTTTTTGTCATATATTGGGATAACATAATGTACCAAGATAATTAAAAACATTTGGCAGCACCACCCCTTCAGCTGCGTGCGTGCGTGCGTGCGTGCGTGCGTGCGTGCGTTCGTGCGTGCGTGCGTGCGTGCGTGCGTGCGTGCGTGCGTGCGTGCGTGCGTGCGTGCGTGCGTGCGTGCGTGCGTGCGTGCGTGCGGTGTTCTCATAGTTGTGTAGCTATTTCACGCATGCTTACTTCAGTCTAACACCCACTGTAAAAGTGGGGTCGTCATGCTCTGATGAAAACAATTGGCCGATATGCTAAATGTTCCCAGTGTGGAAACAATGGGAGAATATAAACGTGACGATAGGTCGAAAGCAACAACGTAATTCACTACTAAAGTTGAATTAGAGTTAGTTACCAAGGTGACGAAAGTAAAATCACATTGAAACGATGGAAATTCCTTGCCACTTGGTTATAGCGTCAGCGAATAACCTTAACATTATCAAATTAGCTAAATAACCACACTGGGAAACTATATAAAGGCTCAGCTCACACATTAATTAAACACGTGTTCATTTACAAGACTTAGTGGGCTCCAAGTATGTACGACGTTATGATATTGTTTAGCCTTGGTGAGTATTATATATTCTTATTTTGTAATACCAACATTTTGTTAAACTGTTATTCGCAACGATGAATATTTATGACACCTGTTTGAACATAGTTATTACGTCAATTGTGTAATTTTATGGGAAGGACTGTGATCGGGCCTGGTGACATCACATGACAGTAACAACTAACTACATTTATGGTGATATCGTAATTTACTACTGATTTGGTGTAGCGTATCATTAGACGGTTTTTGTCTCTTTGATAGTGCAACAGTTCCGTCTTCTGTGTCATCGATATTTGGCGTATTACACATTATTGATTTAGATAGTCCCGATTTTAACTGTTGTCATTATGTCAGAGATCATTAATATATTAACTGGTGTCCTCTATAATTGTTGACGTTGTTGACACATATTATCTTGTGCTATTTACGAAATAAATCTGCAAACTGTGTGTGTGTGTGTGCGGACGTGCGTGCGTGCGTGCGGACGTGCGTGCGTGCGTGCGTGCGTGCGTGCGTGCGTGCGTGCGTGCGTGCGTGCGTGGGTGTGTATGGTGTTCTTATAGTCGTGTAACTCTGCTATTCTTTCATGCATGCTTACAACGGTTCAAACTAACACCCACTGTGAAAGTGGGGTCGTCATGCGCTAATGAACACAATTGGCCGATATGCTAAATGTTCCCTGTGTGGAAACAATGGGAGAATATAAAGATGTGACGATAGGTCGAAAGCAACAACGTAATTCACATCTATGAAAGTTTAATTAGAGCTAGTTTTTAAGGTGACGAAAGTAAAATCACATTGAAACGATGGAAATTCCTTGCCACTTGGTTATAGCGTCAGCGAATAACCTTAACATTATCAAATTAGCTAAATGACCACACTGGGAAACTATATAAAGGCTCAGCTCACATATAAATAGAACACGTGCTCATTTACAAGACTTAGTGTGCTCCATATATTTATGGCGTTATGATATTGTTTGGCCTTGGTCAGTATTACATATTCTTATTTTGTAATACCAACATTTTGTTAAACTGTTATTCGCAACGATGAATATTTATGACACCTGTTTGAACATAGTTGTTATGTCAATTATGTAATTTTATGGGAAGGGCTGTGATTGGGCCTGGTGACATCACTTGACAGTAACAACTAACTACATTTATGGTGATATCGTAATTTACTACTGATTTGGTGTAGCGTATCATTAGACGGTTTTTGTCTCTTCGGTAGTGCAACAGTTCCGTCTTCTGAGTCATCGATATTTGGCGTTTTATACATTAAGATTGATGTTATGTTCATTAAATTATGCGGTGTAGCTGCATTTTGGATATTTGTTAAGACATTTCAAAGCCATTTTTGCACATACGCGCTTTCTATGACCATTCCACTACACCACACATTACTGGGTATTTGGGGCAATTTCATTTTACTCCCTCCCCGACCCTTCCTTACACCTTCCCTCTACCCCTCCCCATCTCTCCCTCCCTCTCCCCTCTCACTCCAACGACATACCGTTTACTGTCATTTAAATTAGACTTTACAACACATTGTGTTAGTGTGTGTGTGTGTGTGTGTGTGTGTGTGTGTGTGTGTGTGTGTGTGTGTGTGTGTGTGTGTGTGTGTGTGTGTGTGTGTGTGTGTGTGTGTGTGTGTGTGTGTGTGTGTGTGTGTGTGTGTGTGTGTGTGTGTGTGTGTGTGTGTGTGTGTGTGTGTGTGTGTGTGTGTGTGTGTGTGTGTGTGTGTGTGTGTGTGTGTGTGTGTGTGTGTGTGTGTGTGTGTGTGTGTGTGTGTGTGTGTGTGTGTGTGTGTGTGTGTGTGTGTGTGTGTGTGTGTGTGTGTGTGTGTGTGTGTGTGTGTGTGTGTGTGTGTGTGTGTGTGTGTGTGTGTGTGTGTGTGTGTGTGTGTGTGTGTGTGTGTGTGTGTGTGTGTGTGTGTGTGTGTGTGTGTGTGTGTGTGTTAGTCATCGATATTTGGCGTTTTACACATTAAGATTGATGTTATGTTCATTAAATTATGCGGTGTAGCTGCATTTTGGATATTTGTTAAGACATTTCTAAGCCATTTTGGCACACACGCGCTTTATATAACCATTCCACTACACCACACATAACTGGGTATTTAGGGCAATTTAATTTTACTCTCTCTCGACCCTTACTGACACCTTCCCTCTACCCCTCCTCATCTCCCCCTCCCTCTCCCCTCTCACTCCAACGACATACCGTTTATTGTCATTTAAATTAGACTTCACAACACAGCGCGTGCGTGTATGCGTGCGTGCGTGCGTGCTTGCGTGCGTGCGTGTATGGTGTTCTAATAGTCGTGTAACTCTGCTATTCTTTCATGCATGCTTACAACGGTTCACGGGTCTAACACCCACTGTGAAAGTGGGGTCGTCATGCACTAATGAACACAATTGGCCGATATGCTAAATGTTCCCTGTGTGGAAACAATGGGAGAATATAAACATATGAAAGCAACAATTCACTGGTTACTAAGGTGACGAAATTAAAATCAAACAGTGGAAATTCCTTGCCATTTGGTTATAGCGTCAGCGAATAATCTTAACATTATCAAATTAGCTAAATAACCACACTGGGAAACTATATAAAGGCACAGCTCACATATTAATCAAACACGTGCTCGTTTACAAGACTTATTGGGCTCCAAGTATGTACGGCGTTATGATATTGTTTAGCCTTGGTCAATATTACATATTCTTATTTTGTAATACCAACATTTTGTTAACCTGTTATTCGCAACGATGAATATTTATGACACCTGTTTGACCATAGTTGTTATGTCAATTGTGTAATTTTATGGGAAAGGCTGTGGTCGGGCCCGGTGACATCACATGACAGTAACAACTAAGTACATTTATGGTGATATCGTAATTAACTACTGATTTGGTGTAGCGTATCATTAGACGGTTTTTGTATCTTTGATAGTGCATCAGTTCCATCTTCTGTGTCATCGATATTTGGCGTTTTGCACATTAAGATTAATGTTATGTTAATTTAATTTAGTTATGCGGTGTAGCTGCATTTGGGATATTTGCTCAGACTTTTCTAAGCCATTTTGGCACGTGTTTAAATCCGGTCAAAAGTCAGCGCGGAAATGGCAAAAGTGGCTTCGCCTCAATACACTATAACACAACTCAAAAACCACTTTCGCAAGTTAACCGAAGTAAGTTGTTTCCATGATTTTAACAAAAATAAGCCGCGATGAGCTAAATCAGTTGGAAGAAGGAATTTTAAGCAACGGCAACGTTGTTTTATATTGGGTAATTCGGTAGGGCTACTAATACGCGTCTCGCCGGGATACACAGAATAGTTATATGTGTAATTTTTATGTACCTGTGCAGAGATCATTGACATAATATGTGTTATGTTGTTCAGGTGCCATCGTTGCAACGAGCGGCCGTGTAGAAGCGTCAACAGTCGACGTGGAACATCCGTGCGCTGGGTCTACCGCCACAGGGCGGTCGGCAGGTACAGCAGCCAATTCAGCCGTCAGTGCGAGGCATGTCGATGTCGACCTTCAGATGACTCATGCTCTGAGCCTTATCGACGACCTCAAGAATACATATGTAAGTTGTTGTGTTGCACCTAATTTGACGCAAGTTACTGAACGTCAGCGTATATGCCATTATGTCTACCTACACTGACGTTTTGGCGTAGCTAGGATTCGTCGATCGCCTCAGCAGTTAAAGAGGTAGACGGGTCTTAACATATACTATTCAGATTTAAACGACCGTCGTTACCCTTTAGTTATCCTTTATCGTTACCCTTTAGTTATCCTTTATCGTTACCCTTTAGTTACCCTCTCCGGGCGATCACTAGTTAACTAGACGCACGTCTAAGTAGACACACATGTTCGTTTGGCCACCTGTGTCCGATGGCCGAGGAACGCTGCAGCGCCATTGCACCGATTCTTGCCATGTCCGCTGTATATTCAGCACATTCTAATAGTTTATTCTCAGCAGTAACGTAGTCGCTTGAAATTGAAACAATATTTTATAATGTAGCTAATTAAACATGCTTAATTTCCAATTAGCTTCTGACACGCGTAGATCCGTGAACAGCTACTACGCCACACGTATACCACACGTACACCACACCACACGTATACCACATGTACACTACTCCACACAACACGTACACCACTCCACAACCACTCGCACACCACACCACAACCCCTCGTACACCACATCACACCACACCACATACCACACCACACCACATTGCTAACACTACGCTACGCTATGCTACGCTACCCTACGCTACGGTACGCTACGATACGCTACGCAACACAACACACTTAGAAACAAAGCCGACCACTCAGAGTTAAATATAACACGGCACCTAATGCCGTGAACGTCAAGGTATTTCCACACAGCTCTAACAGAATCGACATCCTTTCAGTGGAATGTGTATTCATTCAGTAAATGCAAGTTTAATTATCCTCGGGCATCACTGCACAGTTACCGACAACGCCTACAATTGAGGTCACTAGCGCCCCGCTTAGTGCGATACTTATCTCACGCCCAACGCACGGACAGTGACAGTTTCAATTATGACTCGGCATCTATTGAATATTTCGGTAAATTGACGTATGTAGCCGTTTACAGCTCAACTATCGTGTCATTTTTTATATCTGAAACCGGGACTTAGAAGATAATAATTGATTAATAATTATAATTATACATCATACAATTGACTCTTGCTATAAGGAAGATGTTGGCAATTAGTCAAACTGTTCCACATATCCGACGTTCCTTACATACATTAAAACATGCATGCCAGAAAGGGGATTTCAAATTTCTTCCTTTTAATCGGACGTTCCTTAACCCAGGAGTCCTTATAGCTAGAATCTACAGCACCCATTCAAGTAAATCAACTCAATAATTATATTATTTTTTTCGAATGTTTTGTTGCACCAGGCGTCCCAGAGATTACGTAGTGAGTCGAATTGTCGGGAGTTGAGGGAAATCTTCCCTTTCACAATGCCTGATCTCAACCCGAACCTTGAGGCGACTGGCAGTGTCCGACGCAAGGTAGTGTTTCACGTATGCGTGCTATATACACACAGTGTGTCATATTCACATCGTATCTATTTATAACTGCTTACCTACATGTAACATACACGAGACTTGTTGACTCGTAGGGGTTGACTCGAGTCGCACCCGATTCGCCCATTTTCATGACTTGCGACTAGACTTGCCGAATTCAGAAATATGACTCGAGACTTGACTTTGAGGTCATTGACTTGAGACTTGACTCGACTTGCCTGTTTGTGACTTGCCAACAAGTCTGTTCTGATTATCTGATTTTGGTATATGATCTGCGTTTGCAGCACAACTTCCCTGTAACATAAACAGTGGCGCCATACTGTGGACTGACTGCCCACCAAAACTGGTTCATAGCCTTTCCGGTAGTATGGCGGCTGGAATCATCCACCTAAATGTCCCGCTAAAATTACCGCAGACAAACCACAGTCTACTACCTGGTAGTGATTACATAGTGAGCATTGCCTATCAGAAACGACAATCGTAGTAACCATAATTGGAATATTAATAATGTACATAAGACGCGCAACAGTCATGTATTTGAGTGCGACTTGACTACGATAAACCGTAAACTCAGCCAGCAAGATTTATGGCTAAGCACTAGTAGCAATTTAATCAAAATATGAAATGTTAGTGTAGGCATCAAAATTACAAATACGTAATGAACAATAGGTTACTGTTGATTCAACAATACTAAAAACAATAACACTTCAACGAAGTAATGTTGGCACTATATAAGTAGTGTTGGCACGTATACTATTATGTTGGCACTATAGTAGTATACAATAAGTAGGCCTGCATATTAAAAAAATATAGTAGTTAATCTCAAAGATCATATTAAATCTAAATGTGTGTGCGTGTGTGCGTGCGTGCGTGCGTGCGTGCGTGCGTGCGTGCGTGCGTGCGTGCGTGCGTGCGTGCGTGCGTGCGTGCGTTTTCGCTCATTGTCTCTTATGTTACACATTACTGCCAAGCATAAGACATTTAACTTAATAATATTAAATAAAATAATAATAGTAGTAATATCTAAAGATGATCTAATGAAGATTTACGATCCTCATTTGTGGCCACGTGACATCAACATTAGAAGATATTTTCCTCCTAAGGGATGTGACAAACGAACTGAGCAACGGTGAAACTGGTGTGAATTATCAAATATGAATCAATGTTTATGAAGAGTGATTTTTCTGATCATGTTCCATTATGTCTTGAAATGCAAATAGATGTGTGTCATACCATGAAACATTTGAACGCAAATGTAAAACGAATATAGCTTCGCATTAATGTACAGAGGTTCACAGTGAAAATTGTAAACGTGCGCTTGATAAATTTATATCATGTATTAATTTTAATCATGATGCTGTTAGTTGTGTTGATTACCATTGTAGAATGCACACATGTTTGTTTCTCTGATTGAAATATTGTAAACAAATTACGCTGTCTGAAACACGGAAGAATGTAATGCTGTGATTTCATATCTAAGCACAATATAATTTATTTTCTAACTGCTGTTGGAACTTTATAATTTGTTTAATATGTTTGTGGATCTTGAGTCCGAATAAAGCTGTTGATAATAAACAAACCACTTGTTTTGATATCTATGCGTATACATGTTTCTTACCCTGTTCAAATTATTTAGACCAATGCATGTAAAAGGCATATGATATAGAGATTATCGAAATAATTATTTGAAGGTTTCAGAGTTTTGATAAACTCTCTTGCAATTGGTATTTAAAGACTCGCCTTTATGTATCTCAGGTGGACGACACTTTACGACACCTGATGACATCATTGACGACACACATCGTCTACGCGGATCACGTGCGTCGCAACGAACTCTACTTTGCGGGAGACAACCCCAGCCAGCTGGCTTCCAGGGAGATAACGTACTACAAGGATGTGACCGAGTTACTAGGGAACGGCCTCATGCCGATCGCCTGCTCAGTAAAGCGTATCATGGCATCACGTGGCTTCAGCATTGACACGGGAGCCATCCAAGAGATCCAGTACACGTCTCCTCCGAGTCTGTACTTCGCCGACATGCAGGCATTCATCGTGTTCAACTCAGTAAGCAGACTCCTCTCAGATAGCCGACAATTCTTCAGCGTTGTCACAAAGGCTGGACTGTTATAAGGAATTTAATGTAAAGTAAAGAACACCAGCATGGTAGGGCTGGAAACGACTGATGATAGTTTCATTCCCCCTCTTTGTATCTCTCTTGTCTGTGTTTATCGTTTATCTGTCCCTCTACTATCGGTTTTGGTCAATATGCATTTACCGGGATAAAATGTAACGTGATGAGTTATTCCATGCTATTATAATTTTGCCTACCATTTTGTTTACATTCATATATTGTCTATGGTATTATTTATTGTAATACTAATGTTTGACGTGTGCTATTTTATATTAACTATATGTTTACTTATGTTATAAAAAACAAGATTTACATTACAGAGAGTATGTATTTTTTATATCGAATATTTCATATTTTTTATATACTATTAATGTATAATTACAATATTGAAGGCTTCATATTATATTTGTCAAGGTATTTTGCAAATATTATTATTTATTACTACAGTGTACATTATTTATTAGTGATATTGTAATTTACAATTGTTTGCATATTATATACATTAGAAATAAAAATGGCATTTACAGAATGTAACAATACATTATTGGGTAGATGTTATTGGTATAATTTAGCTTAATGATTGTGTCGTGTATACAAGTGTTACAATCAATATTTACGTTTTCATGATACATTGCTTTTTGTGACTGTAGATTTTATGTTATGGCTATTGTAGCGATTCAGCAAATTTCTTTATTTGAATGAGAGCAATGTTTGGTTTTTAAACTGGTTGTCGTTAGAATGAATTTATTTCACATTGTGTTCACGGCTTTGTGCAATTAATTTGCGAAAATAAACGTAATCAAAACCAACGTTGAAAGTTGTGCTGTTTGAATATAAGCATGTAAGACATATAACTTAAATCAGTATAAATTTACCACCTCTCCGAGTGAATGCAAACGCTGTAGAATCAATGCAGATGACAGAGTGCGCCCTCTGGCAGAGTTAGTGCTTTTATGTGGCACTAGAGATCTGTCTAGCCTCGCGACCCCTACCGGATACAGCCATAACCCCAGTATGACATCAACTGAGAGTTCGCTTGAGTACCTCTACTTGTAAACACGTGTATAGCCGGTGCTCAGGTTTCACGTTTGTTGTCGACTATAAATGTTATTACCTATAAACCATAGTTTGCATGTGTGTACGCAGCACCTTGCGATTATAACGAATGATATATATATATATATATATATATATATATATATATATATATATATATATATATATATATATATATATATATATATATATATATATATATATATATATATATATATATATATATATATATATATATAAAATGCTCTTAAGAATTATTATGGCATTATAATAATAATAATTGACTTCTATCAGTATCAGAACGTGGGACAACCGAACATTTATGGTGGGAATGCAATTTGGAATATATATGTCTTGAGTTTTTTTCGGAAAATATCAATAGTTTCAGATGTTTTCAAAGTGATAAGGAGTTCATTCCAGACCCTAGGCGCAGCGACAGAGAAAGCACGTTTACCCAAGTTAAGTTTTGTTTTAGGTACAATAAGTTGTTGTGAAGTTGATGATCTTAGCTGCCTAGGGATATTTGAAAGATGCAGGAGACTAGCCAAGTAGGGTGGTTGTTGTGTAGATAGAGCACGATATGCAAGAGTGGACAGCTTAAAATTAATTCGATAACAAACTGGAAGCCAGTGTAACTGTCTAAGTAGTGGTAGTGACGGTGAAAACCGAGGCGCCCTGAGAACAACACGTGCCAGACAATTTTGTACTCGTTGGAGTTTAGCCAAGTCTCTTTTAGCGATGTTATTTAGTAGTGAATTGCAATAGTCAAGGCGGCTGTTAATTAGTGCCGTTGATATTGTTTTAGCAGTAGATATAGATATGTGACGCCGAATTCGACGAAGATCACGAATATGATAGAAACAGGATTTACATACTTGAGAGATATGCTGGCGAAAGTTGAAGTCACTGTCAAAGATAACACCTAGATTGCGAACAGTATCTGATGGGAATGTATCACTGCCAAGCAGTTTAACTGGGAAATGGTTGATGACTTTATTTCGTTGTTGTTTAGTGCCAATAATAATAAGGTCTGTTTTATCTGGATTAAGCATTATGTATGTCTGAAGTTACTTCTTCCGTTGTGAGATCTGTATCTTATTTAATGTATTCATAAAACCTTCTAAAGGGTTTAGCTTAAACATAGAAACAAATCATCCTTAGAATAAAAGTTTTTGTCACATTGCGTGAGGACAAGGCTCAGAACAACGCTAGAAATTAATATGGGCAAACGCTAGAATCAAAAGAGTTTTCCCGTAACATAGTTAAGTTAGAACGTAAGTCCATTCGAAATATGGAATCAGTAATTTATGGTTTCTATTGTTGGTAAAGATCCAGTCATGTAGTTTTTTTATATTTATCAGGGTTGAGTATTTATGTGAAGAAGTTGATAGATTATAATAATTTACTTATCGGGTAAGATGGAATATGGTTTCATACGGTTTCCTTCACCGATCGACGAATTTCCTTAAGGGCCCAGTGCAAAACTCACTTGCTTGAGACTCCCGCCACCAATGGCATCTTTGGATTGAAATATGACGTAGAAACTATGAGTACCGTTTCTAAATATTATTTGATTGGTTAATACAGAAATCACCCAGATTTAGTTCATCCTTGGTAACGATTTAGAGCGTCATTCGGAGTTTTGGCTAGGTTCGCTACAATTGCGCTTGCGAGCTAAAGTTTTAAAATATGTAGAAGCCGATTGACATAGGGCAAACCCTTATTGTGGAGTTTATTAGTTGTATTAATATCTGCTAAAACGAAGAAAGTATGGAAAATCCTCCAAGCGTTTTACTACTTCTAGTCGTATATTTATGTTATATACTGGTCGGTGAAGTTTTCAACCTACTTAATAGAATATGCCGTTTAAAAAAATCTGGAGAACCATTTTGTGCAAGAGATCGATACGCCAAATCACTAACAGCTATTTCATCTGTACATTGCAAAAAAATTATTAAAACAGTTGTTTTGAGTAAAAAACGAATATTGAACGTCTGAACCATGTCGCGCTAGACGAGGAAACCGGTGGATTTCAACCTATGTTTATGGCAAGCCGTACAGACAATCTTTTTTGTCATTTTGCAACTTTTATAACAATCAGGCTTGTCATAGCGCTTTATAAAATACATACACATATATTTGTATTGAATATAAAACGTTAATTTCTCGTATATTTAACACATTGTAATTATTCCTACTTTTATGGCAATACTGGCTTGCTACCGCAAAAAGGGCAATTATTGTTACGTGGCTAAGAACGAGACACGCGTCAGCAGACGCTCAATAATAATGCCGTGTAAGCATGTAAAGTCGGTTTTTTATCAAGGTATGAATATCATAAAAGTGTTCCGTGTTGTATTGTATATCAAAATATATTTTGCTGAGACAAGACTCTGTATCGTTATTGTCGTAAACATATGCTGTGACGTCTTTAACGCGATGTCAAGCGAGATTTCAATGGGTTGTAAACTGGAGTGGCATGAAAATGTTACCGGTAACTATACATGAATTCATAATTCAATAAGTTATATTCACCGGAACGACAAGATGACTGTTGTTGATTCATATCAAAGACCCTCGTCGAAGTTTCTCCTTACGACAACACGACTCGTAGTCGTATTGACGACCGTCGTCAAAGCGCTTAACCCAAATGTAATGGCTAATATCTGCGTGACTCGTTTCGATGTCCGCCTTCGTTGAGCTTGAGGCGTTCCTCTCTACAACTACGAGACCTGCATCGATCATCATCGTCGAAGCGTTCTTCTATGTATTCAACTCATTCGTCTCGTCGACCGTTCTTCTGTGACTGTGTATCCAGTTCGTTTACACCGATGATCGTCAAAGCGTCTAGTGCAACGTGTTAGTTTTAGGCAAAGGCTATTCGCCCAACCGTTGTGCGGACAAACGTACTATTTCTGTGTTCTTTGCCCAACCATTGCGCGGATAATCGGTTGTGCGGATAAACGTACGATATATACTATTCGCCCAACAAATTGTTTGGATAAACCTACGACTAATACTATTCGCCCAACCGTTGTGCGGATAAGGCATACTATCTATATTATTCGCCCAACCGTAAAATGATCAGGCTGATTCCATGTATTATTACTTACTAGCATGACAATAGCAGCAACACAACGTAATTATTAATCGCCCAATCACACCAAGCTACGTCTTTTTTATTAGTGAGTGCGCTTATGACCTGTACTTTTGGTTTGGACGGTGTCCCTTGCCAGCCACTCTTGGTTTCCCATAGTGTTTGCACGTTAGCTCGATGAATGCATACACGACTTTTGATGCATACACTTTAGCAAATGATGCAATCTTTTTTTTCGCGTGTTGAACTGTCCTACTATTACTACGGACAAATAACACATATTTATTTTCAGAATACTCCCTAACTGCAGCCTCAAAATCAGTATAACAATCATATTTAGCGCCGTTCCGCAGTTCGGCTACGACGCTATCGACCATGTTTGTGCGTTAGTAGTTGGGCGACTAACAAATGATGCGGTGTTGTCCGCACAACGGTTGGGCGGATAAGATAGATCGTTAGTTTTATCCCCTGTAACGACCCAGGGAAGGAGTCAATGTTAGGCATTAGTTTAACCGACATCTAAGGACAGGATGTGTGAAAAGTAATCGGTATTCACGATTGGAACTTTCGAAACATTTGAACTCTATTTCCGGTAAGACTGAAAATATTATTATTCTAACTTGATGATTTAGATAGTCCCGATTTTAACTGTTGTCATTATGTCAGAGATCATTAATATATATAAACTGGTGTACTTGTTATCCTCTATAATTGTTGACGTTGTTGACACATATTATCTTGTTCTATTTACGAAATAAATCTGCAAACTATTTATGTGTGTGTGTGTGTGTGTGTGTGCGTGTGCGTGTGCGTGTGCGTGTGCGTGTGCGTGTGCGTGTGCGTGTGCGTGTGCGTGTGGGCAAAGTGTACCGCGCTTTAAGCAGGCCTAGCGGTTATTGGAGGGGCGCTGTGTAAACTGACCGTTTTGCTTTGATGCAACAAACACCTGTCAAATGAGATTCAGCTAGCCAAATCACTGGATTCACGACATACATAACCAGGAACATGTACCGCACGTTGTCAGCCAGTATGTGTCAACATTATCGCTTTCGGGCGTGAAATACCGCTTTTTCATTGGTCCCGCTTGCTGGACAAAATGTCCCGCTTTTTTAAATAAACAAAATCCTCGGTACATTCACGGCGTCAAAATGACGACCCGTAAAAACAACATGTTAAAAACGACAAAAGTTGATGGGAGGTGGTTGCTGCCCGCTTTTCGTGAGCACCGCTTTTCCATATGTTAATTGACACCTATGGCTGTGCAGTAATGACCATTGTCAATACATGTTATATCGGCAACAAGACAACATTAAATTATGCTAACTGGGATTTTTGGCGTGGAGACAACGACAGGAAAATAAATATAAAACTTATACTTTTGAATACAAATTCGTGCGGTTGCCCGGAAAGAGTCGGTCCGCAGGTCAACTGCTGCCTACTTCTCGGGAATTGTTTAGGTGTCTAATTGTTCATTGTATTCAAATAATCGTGGGAATTGTTTAGGTGTCTAATTGTTCATTGTATTCAAATAATCGTGGGAATTGTTTAGGTGTCTAATTGTTCATTGTATTCAAATAATCGTGTGAATTGTTTAGGTGTCTAATTGTTTATTGTATTCAAATAATCGTGTGAATTGTTTAGTTGTCTAATTGTTCATTGTATTCAAATAATCGTGGGAATTGTTTAGGTTTCTAATTGTTCATTGTATTCAAATAATCGTGGGAATTGTTTAGGTTTCTAATTGTTCATTGTATTCAAATAATCGTAGGAATTGTTTAGGTGTCTAATTGTTCATTGTATTCAAATAATCGTGGGACTTGTTTAGGTGTCTAATTGTTCATTGTATTCAAATAATCGTGGGAATTGTTTAGGTGTCTAATTGTTCATTGTATTCAAATAATCGTGGGAATTGTTTAGGTGTCTAATTGTTAAGTGTATTCAACTGATGTCGGCCACACATGAGGGGGCATGGCAGGCGTCTGAACCTCCCAACGCCCACCTGTTTGTGGGGCCAACTTCCCACCTCGCACCATTGTTGAGAGTCTACCTCCCACCTCCTGCCAATCCCATTTCCCACCTCCCACACATGTTTGAGCCTAAACTCTGACCATACACCCCCTCTCCCACACACACGGGACAATAATATTATACATACCACAGCAGTCATACGTAACCTTGACAGACGAAGAGTGAAAACGAGTATTGTCATAACTGTTAAACATCAAAGGAACCATAAACCACGTGTACTCATCGACAATATTATCGATCACGATCCCAGGATGCTTTGCATTAAGACGTATCCGCCACCTGGTGATTCAAATACGCTATTTCGGGTATCCGCTATTGAAAATATGGATCGGAAGCAAATCGACTCTTATGGAGGGCCTCTATTGTGTAGAATTTTCATTTAGACAACGCTGTTAAGAGAGTACAGTAGTCTACGCCTACGCACCATTCCAGGCCCGTCCTCAAGGTTTTGAAAAGGGGGTTCGGGCGTATGCAATCAGCCTGGGATTTCTGAAGAGATTTCTAAAGAAAGTTACTCTTAAACAAATCCTCTCAAAAAGGGGGTTAGCTCGAACCCCGGAGATGGGCATGTATTCCTATGCCGTATGTCAGATTTTACAGATTGTCAGTCAGTGATAATTAATGTAATTAACATTTCTCCCCCCCCCCAGCCAGGTCTCTTTGCCGGGTGGTGGCATCATCATTTAATTTGTTCCGCCCTCTCAGTTGTCTGCCACCCTCGGCTGTTCACCCTTGCCCTTTCGAGGCCTCTCTTAACATGATCGACAGCCATAGGGCTAGACGTGTTGGTCACAGTTCACTGGGTAAGGCCAGTGGATTTCTTCCAAGCAACGTCGCGTTGCCTGAGGGTAGTATTGACCAGATTGTTTTCCACAGGAAATTTAGGATATTATTAATAGTATCGTGTAAGTCACATATCTGAGTATTTTTAAATTATGTGCAACTGGCCATGAATAGTTGCAGATTAATGCAATGTTGTGCAACTGTGCATGAATTGGCCATGAATAATTGCAAATTAATGCAAGCAGTCTCGACTTTGTCACAATGCATTGCATACATGTTTAATTAGTACTTTATCATATCACACACTGTTCTTGTACTAACGCTAAGGACTTTGTACCTGTAGTTTTACATTATATGAATTTGAAGGAATTATTTCTATAAATGTCACCAAAACATGTCATATTAAAAACTTTTCTATTTTTTCTCGTAGTCACAGGTGTTGTCAAACGACCCTTTGTAAAGCGCTTTCATAGTCTTTCATGGTATATCAACATATTTTTTAAGTCGCATTCATTAAGAATATATGAAACGGTATTTTACGTTCCAGAAACGTTGCCGAAATGCTTTTTATATAACATTCCACGGCACCACACCGCTGTATTAATCTTCCCGGATCCTTCCTTCCACCCCTTCCCTATCTCTCTTCCCACAATGACATACCGTTTCCTGTCATTTAAATTATACTTCACAAAATATTCTTTATCCACGGACACATTTGTTAATTAACTATGATAGAAAAATTATGTTCAACCAGTTAACATTAATAAAAAACATATTGTTTTTGTCATATATTGGGATAACATAATGTACCAAGATAATTAAAAACATTTGGCAGCACCACCCCTTCAGATGCGTGCGTGAGTGTGTGCGCGCGTGCGTGCGTGCGTGCGTGCGTGCGTGCGTGCGTGCGTGCGTGCGTGCGTGCGTGCGTGCGGTGTTCTCATAGTCGTGCAGCTATTTCACGCATGCTTACTTCAGTCTAACACCCACTGTAAAAGCGGGGTCGTCATGCTCTAATGAACACAATTGGCCGATATGCTAAATGTTCCCAGTGTGGAAACAATGGGAGAATATAAACGTGACGATAGGTCGAAAGCAACAACGTAATTCACTACTAAAGTTGAATTAGAGTTAGTTACCAAGGTGACGAAAGTAAAATCACATTGAAACGATGGAAATTCCTTGCCACTTGGTTATAGCGTCAGCGAATAACCTTAACATTATCAAATTAGCTAAATAACCACACTGGGAAACTATATAAAGGCTCAGCTCACACATTAATCAAACACGCGTTCATTTACAAGACTTAGTGGGCTCCAAGTATGTACGGCGTTATGATATTGTTTAGCCTTGGTGAGTATTACATATTCTTATTTTGTAATACCAACATTTTGTTAAACTGTTATTCGCAACGATGAATATTTATGACACCTGTTTGAACATAGTTATTACGTCAATTGTGTAATTTTATGGGAAGGACTGTGATCGGGCCTGGTGACATCACATGACAGTAACAACTAACTACATTTATGGTGATATCGTAATTTACTACTGATTTGGTGTAGCGTATCATTAGACGGTTTTTGTCTCTTTGATAGTGCAACAGTTCCGTCTTCTGTGTCATCGATATTTGGCGTATTACACATTATTGATTTAGATAGTCCCGATTTTAACTGTTGTCATTATGTCAGAGATCATTAATATATTAACTGGTGTCCTCTATAATTGTTGACGTTGTTGACACATATTATCTTGTGCTATTTACGAAATAAATCTGCAAACTGTGTGTGTGTGTGCGTGCGTGCGTGCGTGCGTGCGTGCGGACGTGCGTGCGTGCGTGTGTGCGTGCGTGCGTGCGTGCGTGCGTGCGTGCGTGCGTGCGTGCGTGCGTGCGTGCGTGTGTGTGTATGGTGTTCTTATAGTCGTGTAACTCTGCTATTCTTTCATGCATGCTTACAACGGTTCAAACTAACACCCACTGTGAAAGTGGGGTCGTCATGCACTAATGAACACAATTGGCCGATATGCTAAATGTTCCCTGTGTGGAAACAATGGGAGAATATAAAGATGTGACGATAGGTCGAAAGCAACAACGTAATTCACATCTATGAAAGTTTAATTAGAGCTAGTTTTTAAGGTGACGAAAGTAAAATCACATTGAAACGATGGAAATTCCTTGCCACTTGGTTATAGCGTCAGCGAATAACCTTAACATTATCAAATTAGATAAATGACCACACTGGGAAACTATATAAAGGCTCAGCTCACATATAAATCGAACACGTGCTCATTTACAAGACTTAGTGTGCTCCATATATTTATGGCGTTATGATATTGTTTGGCCTTGGTCAGTATTACATATTCTTATTTTGTAATACCAACATTTTGTTAAACTGTTATTCGCAACGATGAATATTTATGACACCTGTTTGAACATAGTTGTTATGTCAATTATGTAATTTTATGGGAAGGGCTGTGATTGGGCCTGGTGACATCACTTGACAGTAATAACTAACTACATTTATGGTGATATCGTAATTTACTACTGATTTGGTGTAGCGTATCATTAGACGGTTTTTGTCTCTTTGATAGTGCAACAGTTCCGTCTTCTGTGTCACCGATATTTGGCGTTTTATACATTAAGATTGATGTTATGTTCATTAAATTATGCGGTGTAGCTGCATTTTGGATATTTGTTAAGACATTTCAAAGCCATTTTTGCACATACGCGCTTTCTATAACCATTCCACTACACCACACATTACTGGGTATTTGGGGCAATTTCATTTTACTCCCTCCCCGACCCTTCCTTACACCTTCCCTCTACCCCTCCCCATCTCTCCCTCCCTCTCCCCTCTCACTCCAACGACATACCGTTTACTGTCATTTAAATTAGACTTTACAACACATCATTGTGTTAGTGTGTGTGTGTGTGTGTGTGTGTGTGTGTGTGTGTGTGTGTGTGTGTGTGTGTGTGTGTGTGTGTGTGTGTGTGTGTGTGTGTGTGTGTGTGTGTGTGTGTGTGTGTGTGTGTGTGTGTGTGTGTGTGTGTGTGTGTGTGTGTGTGTGTGTGTGTGTGTGTGTGTGTGTGTGTGTGTGTGTGTGTGTGTGTGTGTGTGTGTGTGTGTGTGTGTGTGTGTGTGTGTGTGTGTGTGTGTGTGTGTGTGTGTGTGTGTGTGTGTGTGTGTGTGTGTGTGTGTGTGTGTGTGTGTGTGTGTGTGTGTGTGTGTGTGTGTGTGTGTGTGTGTGTGTGTGTGTGTGTGTGTGTGTGTGTGTGTGTGTGTGTGTGTGTGTGTGTGTGTGTGTGTGTGTGTGTGTGTGTGTGTGTGTGTGTGTGTGTGTGTGTGTGTGTGTGTGTGTGTGTGTTAGTCATCGATATTTGGCGTTTTACACATTAAGATTGATGTTATGTTCATTAAATTATGCGGTGTAGCTGCATTTTGGATATTTGTTAAGACATTTCTAAGCCATTTTGGCACACACGCGCTTTATATAACCATTCCACTACACCACACATAACTGGGTATTTAGGGCAATTTAATTTTACTCCCTCTCGACCCTTACTGACACCTTCCCTCTACCCCTCCTCATCTCCCCCTCCCTCTCCCCTCTCACTCCAACGACATACCGTTTATGGTCATTTAAATTAGACTTCCCAACACAGCGCGTGCGTGTATGCGTGCGTGCGTGCGTGCGTGCGTGCTTGCGTGCTTGCTTGCGTGCGTGCGTGCGAGCGTGCGTGCGTGCGTGCGTGCGTGCGTGCGTGCGTGCGTGCGTGCGTGCGTGCGTGCGTGCGTGCGTGCGTGTATGGTGTTCTAATAGTCGTGTAACTCTGCTATTCTTTCATGCATGTTTACAACGGTTCAGTCTAACACCCACTGTGAAAGTGGGGTCGTCATGCACTAATGAACACAATTGGCCGATATGCTAAATGTTCCCTGTGTGGAAACAATGGGAGAATATAAACATATGAAAGCAACAATTCACTGGTTACTAAGGTGACGAAATTAAAATCAAACAGTGGAAATTCCTTGCCACTTGGTTATAGCGTCAGCGAATAACCTTAACATTATCAAATTAGCTAAATAACCACACTGGGAAACTATATAAAGGCACAGCTCACATATTAATCAAACACGTGCTCGTTTACAAGACTTATTGGGCTCCAAGTATGTACGGCGTTATGATATTGTTTAGCCTTGGTCAGTATTACATATTCTTATTTTGTAATACCAACATTTTGTTAAACTGTTATTCGCAACGATGAATATTTATGACACCTGTTTGAACATAGTTGTTATGTCAATTGTGTAATTTTATGGGAAAGGCTGTGGTCGGGCCCGGTGACAGCACATGACAGTAACAACTAAGTACATTTATGGTGATATCGTAATTAACTACTGATTTGGTGTAGCGTATCATTAGACGGTTTTTGTATCTTTGATAGTGCATCAGTTCCATCTTCTGTGTCATCGATATTTGGCGTTTTGCACATTAAGATTAATGTTATGTTAATTTAATTTAGTTATGCGGTGTAGCTGCATTTGGGATATTTGCTCAGACTTTTCTAAGCCATTTTGGCACGTGTTTAAATCCGGTCAAAAGTCAGCGCGGAAATGGCAAAAGTGGCTTCGCCTCAATACACTATAACACAACTCAAAAACCACTTTCGCAAGTTAACCGAAGTAAGTTGTTTCCATGATTTTAACAAAAATAAGCCGCGATGAGCTAAATCAGTTGGAAGAAGGAATTTTAAGCAACGGCAACGTTGTTTTATATTGGGTAATTCGGTAGGGCTACTAATACGCGTCTCGCCGGGATACACAAAATAGTTATATGTGTAATTTTTATGTACCTGTGCAGAGATCATTGACATAATATGTGTTATGTTGTTCAGGTGCCATCGTTGCAGCGAGCGGCCGTGTAGAAGCGTCAACAGTCGACGTGGAACATCCGTGCGCTGGGTCTACCGCCACAGGGCGGTCGGCAGGTACAGCAGCCAATTCAGCCGTCAGTGCGAGGCATGTCGATGTCGGCCTTCAGATGACTCATGCTCTGAGCCTTATCGACGACCTCAAGAATACATATGTAAGTTGTTGTGCTGCACCTAATTTGACGCAAGTTACTGAACGTCAGGGTATATGCCATTAGGTCTACACTGACGTTTTGGCGTAGCTAGGATTCGTCGATCGCCTCAGCAGTTAAAGAGGTAGACGGGTCTTAACATATACTATTCAGATTTAAACGACCGTCGTTACCCTTTAGTTATCCTCTCCGGGCGATCACTAGTTAACTAGACACACGTCTAAGTAGACACACATGTTCGTTTGGCCACCTGTGTCCGATGGCCGAGGAACGCTGCAGTGCCATTGCACCGATTCTTGCCATGTCCGCTGTATATTCAGCACATTCTAATAATTTATTTTCAGCAGTAACGTAGTCGCTTGAAATTGAAACAACATTTTATAATGTAGCTAATTAAATATGCTTAATTTCCAATTAGCTTCTGACACGTGTAGATCCGTGAACAGCTACTACGCCACACGTATACCACACGTACACCACACCATACGTATACCACACCACAACCACTCGCACACCACACCACAACCACTCGTACACCACACCACACCACACCACACCACACCACACCACACCACACCACACCACACCACACCACATTGCTAACACTACGCTACGCTATGCTACGGTACGGTACGCTACGATACGCTACGCTACGCTACACAACACACTTAGAAACAAAGCCCACCACTCAGAGTTAAATATAACACGGCACCTAATGCCGTGAACGTCAAGGTATTTCCACACAGCTCTAACAGGAACGACATCCTTTCAGTGGAATGTGTATTCATTCAGTAAATGCAAGTATAATTATCCTCGGGCACCACTGCACAGTTACCGACAACGCCTACAATTGAGGTCACTAGCACTCCGTTTAGTGCGTCATTCATCTCACGCCCAACGCCCGGACAGTGACAGCTTCAATTATGGCTCGGAGTCTATTGAATATTTCGGTAAATTGACGTATGTAGCAGTTTGCTGCTCAACTATCGGGACTTAGAGGATAAGAATTTATTTATAATTACAATTATACATCATACAATTGACTCTTGCTATAAGGAAGATGTTAGCACTTGGTCAAACTGTTCCACATATCCGATGTTCCTTACATACATTAAAACATGCATGCCAGAAAGGGGATTTCAAATTTGTTCCTTTTAATCGGACGTTCCTTAACCCAGGAGTCCTTATAGCTAGAATCTACAGCACCCATTCAAGTAAATCAACTCAATGATTATATTATTTTTTTCGAATGTTTTGTTGCACCAGGCGTCCCAGAGATTACGTAGTGAGTCGAATTGCCGGGAGTTGAGGGAAATCTTCCCTTTCACAATGCCTGATCTCAACCCGAACCTTGAGGCGACTGGCAGTGTCCGACACAAGGTAGTGTTTCACGTATGCGTGCTATATACACACAGTGTGTCATATTCACATCGTATCTATTTATAACTGCTTACCTACATGTAACATACACGAGACTTGTTGACTCGTAGGGGTTGACTCGATTCGCACCCGATTCGCCCATTTTCATGACTTGCGACTAGACTTGCCGAATTCAGAAATATGACTCGAGACTTGACTTGGAGGTCATTGACTTGAGACTTGACTCGACTTGCCTGTTTGTGACTTGCCAACAAGTCAGTTCTGATTATCTGATTTTGGTATATGATCTGCGTTTGCAGTACAACTTCCCTGTAACAGAAACAGTGGCGCCATACTGTGGACTGACTGCCCACCAAAACTGGTTCATAGCCTTTCCGGTAGTTTGGCGGCTGGAATCATCCACCTAAATGTCCCGCTAAAATTACCGCAGACAAACCACAGTCTACTACCTGGTAGTGATTACATAGTGAGCATTGCCTATCAGAAACGACAATCGTAGTAACCATAATTGGAATATTAATAATGTACATAAGACGCGCAACAGTCATGTATTTGAGTGCGACTTGACTACGATAAACCGTAAACTCAGCCAGCAAGATTTATGGCTAAGCACTAGTAGCAATTTAATCAAAATATGAAATGTTAGTGTAGGCATCAAAATTACAAATACGTAATGAACAATAGGTTACTGTTGATTCAACAATACTAAAAACAATAACACTTCAACGAAGTAATGTTGGCACTATATAAGTAGTGTTGGCACGTATACTACTATGTTGGCACTATAGTAGTATACGATAAGTAGGCCTGCATATTAAAAAAATATAGTAGTTAATCTCAAAGATCACATTAAATCTAAATGTGTGTGCGTGCGTGTGTGTGTGTGTGTGTGTGTGTGTGTGTGCGTGCGTGCGTGCGTGCGTGCGTGCGTGCGTGCGTGCGTGCGTGCGTGCGTGCGTGCGTGCGTGCGTGCGTGCGTGCGTGCGTGCGTTTTCGCTCATTGTCTCTTATGTTACACATTACTGCCAAGCATAAGACATTTAACTTAATAATATTAAATTAAATAATAATAGTAGTAATATCTAAAGATGATCTAATGAAGATTTACGATCCTCATTTGTGGCCACGTGACATCAGCATTAGAAGATATTTTCCTCTAAGGGATGTGACAAACGAACTGAGCAACGGTGAAACTGGTGTGAATTATCAAATATGAATCAATGTTTATGAAGAGTGATTTTTCTGATCATGTTCCATTATGTCTTGAAATGCAAATAGATGTGTGTCATACCATGAAACATTTGAACGCAAATGTAAAACGAATATAGCTTCGCATGAATGTACAGAGGTTCACAGCGAAAATTGTAAACGTGCGCTTGATAAATTGATATCATGTATTAATTTTAATCATGATGCTGTTAGTTGTGTTGATTACCATTGTAGAATGCACACATGTTTGTTTCTCTGATTGAAATATTGTAAAAAAATTACGCTGTCTGAAACACGGAAGAATGTAATGCTGTGATTTCATATCTAAGCACAATATAATTTGTTTTCTAACTGCTGTTGGAACTTTATAATTTGTTTACTATGTTTGTGGATCTTGAGTCCGAATAAAGCTGTTGATAATAAACAAACCACTTGTTTGGATATCTATGCGTATTCATGTTTCATACCCTGTTGAAATTATTTAGACCAATGCCTGTAAAAGGCATATGATATAGAGATTATCGAAATAATTATTTGAAGGTTTCAGAGTTTTGATAAACTCTCTTGCAATTGGTATTTAAAGACTCGCCTTTATGTATCTCAGGTGGACGACACTTTACGACACCTGATGACATCATTGACGACACACATCGTCTACGCGGATCACGTGCGTCGCAACGAACTCTACTTTGCAGGAGACAACCCCAGCCAGCTGGCTTCCAGGGAGATAACGTACTACAAGGATGTGACCGAGTTACTAGGGAACGGCCTCATGCCGATCGCCTGCTCAGTAAAGCGTATCATGGCATCACGTGGCATCAGCATTGACACGGGAGCCATCCAAGAGATCCAGTACACGTCTCCTCCGAGTCTGTACTTCGCCGACATGAAGGCATTCATCGTGTTCAACTCAGTAAGCAGACTCCTCTCAGATAGCCGACAATTCTTCAGCGTTGTCACAAAAGCTGGACTGTTATAAGGAATTTAATGTAAAGTAAAGAACACCAGCAGGCTAGGGCTGGAAACGACTGATGATAGTTTCATTCCCCCTCTTTGTATCTCTCTTGTCTGTGTTTATCGTTTATCTGTCCCTCTACTATCGGTTTTGGTCAATATGCATTTACCGGGATAAAATGTAACGTGATGAGTTATTCCATGCTATTATAATTTTGCCTACCATTTTGTTTACATTCATATATTGTCTATGGTATTATTTATTGTAATACTAATGTTTGACGTGTGCTATTTTATATTAACTATATGTTTACTTATGTTATAAAAAACAAGATTTACATTACAGAGAGTATGTATTTTTTATATCGAATATTTCATATTTTTTATATACTATTAATGTATAATTACAATATTGAAGGCTTCATATTATATTTGTCAAGGTATTTTGCAAATATTATTATTTATTACTACAGTGTACATTATTTATTAGTGATATTGTAATTTACAATTGTTTGCATATTATATACATTAGAAATAAAAATGGCATTTACAGAATGTAACAATAAATTATTGGGTAGATGTTATTGGTATAATTTAGCTTAATGATTGTGTCGTGTATACAAGTGTTACAATCAATATTTACGTTTTCATGATACATTGCTTTTTGTGACTGTAGATTTTATGTTATGGCTATTGTAGCGATTCAGCAAATTTCTTTATTTGAATGCGAGCAATGTTGGGTTTTTAAACTGGTTGTCGTTAGGATGAATTTATTTCACATTGTGTTCACGGCTTTGTGCAATTAATTTGCGAAAATAAACCTAATCAAAACCAACGTTGAAAGTTGTGCTGTTTGAATATAAGCATGTAAGACATATAACTTAAATCAGTATAAATTTACCACCTCTCCGAGTGAACACAAACGCTGTAGAATCAATGCAGATGACAGAGTGCGCCCTCTGGCAGAGTTAGTGCTTTTATGTGGCACTAGAGATCTGTCT